>KN880436.1:0-347869 GCA_000934385.1 Cylindrobasidium torrendii FP15055 ss-10
ATACCTTGACAAATCCCGGAAGAAATTCAACCGGGTATCAACCAAGGTTGGGTATACTTATGACCAAGGTTTGGTTGTTTTGTTTGGTTGTTTTTTGACTAATGATCGATTCTCAGAGATCGCGCTCGAAAACCCGGTTGGAATGGCGCGGGCTCCGTCTTTGCTACCGAATTTGCAAAAACCAAACGTGATTTTGGTGAATTGAAGCTTTTCACGGACGTTCCATCCTTTCCGGTCCCGCCTGCGCCTCCGTGTACTTCTGCATGGGTGCTTTTCCATGTCGTTGCTTCCTCAATATTGTGCTGATTGGAAAATACACCTTTTATTACACCTCAATGGTGGTGATGAAGGCGGCGATTCCCGATGTTTGCTGCTCCGATATTGAGTGTGCATTGGCAATTCCTGGACGATACCGCTGTCGTCGGAAGTCCCCGCGGGGGCGGCATGCCACCCCGCCACCCAGGGAAATTCCAGAACAATTCCAGAGTAGGAGGGCGCCGAGGCGGAATTCGCCGTGATATCCCGTCCCCACTGCGAGTATCTTCATAAACCAGCATATAAACAGCCCCGGTCGCGATGTTGGTATTCTAGCATTTAATTGCGGATTCGGAGTCAACCCGCTGAGGAGCGTGGTCATATCCGATCGCCAAAGTAGTACAGTACCATCGCGCCACATTGTCATCAATGCCCAGCTTCTTCTAAGTTCCCACCACGATACCCTCGCCACAGCGCCACCAACTGCACTCCATCTCAGACATTGCGATGAGAAAATTCTCGGCTGAGCGGTATCATCCTAACAGGTTGTCAAATAAAACAGTATCAGGGAACATCACCGGTGAAGATGTGGTCCTTATCCTGGTGAGTCCGTACCTACACTCGTGCACTGGCTATTTCAGAGCCTCAGTCTTGATTTCGTTCTGAAAAATATGCAATATCGACTCACCTTGGCATGGGCAGTTCTCCATCTTCTTGCCCCCGCTCGCGGTCATCCTGATGGGGCGTTCGCCAGCCGTCATAATCATCAACATCTTGCTGACCATCTTTGGGTGGTTCTTGGGGATTATTCATGCATCCTGGATCTTGTACAAGAAGAGGCGCGTTAGCTGGTGAATACAAATACGTGCACTTCCCTCAACGGTCTATGCGAAATCAGACCACACGTTGGCATGCTTGCAATTGAATCCAGCCACTTGTTACTGACACTCTGTCCATCCATCGCCGGTCAAACAATTGAAGAAATAGCGCGGATTGTACCATCTGAACACCGTACATCGGTCGTGTTCTCCCGCCGTCTTTCAACTCATTATACGCCTCCCACGCATGTCTGCGCCCCATCGCCCTCTGGGATTCTCCTTGGCTTTACTCACAGAATGAAGCCTTTCTGTTTCTCCCCTTGGCATCTTTTAAAGCCTAAGCAGGTGACCCATTGTGCGATCGGGCCGTTCTATGCCCGTCAACGTCACTGATATTCAGCGCGACAGATCTTGGGACTCGTCTGCTCTCGACCCACCATCATGTCCATCCCAAAAGCTTTGTTTCAACCGCTGCAGGTGGGCCCTCTCACGCTCAAAAATCGCGTTGGAATGGCCGCCATGACGCGCAATCGCTCAACGCCAACTTCTGTGCCAAACGACCTCAACATTGAGTACTATCGCCAACGAGCTGCAGGAGGAGCTGGCCTCATCGTCTCTGAGGGCACTTTGATCTCTCCGCAAGGGTGCGTTGCCGAAAGTACAGGCGACAGTCTCCTCACATACATGTCGTAGGTCAGAGTGGCCGAACGCGCCTGGGATCTGGAGTGACGCCCACATAGACGGCTGGTCAAGGGTCACCGCCGCCGTACATCAGGAGGGCGGTAAAATATACTCTCAGGTGCGCGAATTATCGAACGCGTCACTTCTCGCGATGTGCTCACGTCGAAGTCATGACAGCTTTGGCATCTTGGTCGCGTCAACCACCCCGACGCGCCTGAACACAAGAAGTCCGGTGATGTTCGTTCCAATCGATATTGTCTACGCGAATCATGACCGAACCTACACGTGCAGCCTGTGTATGCGCCTTCAGCAATTGCGGCGCGTGGAGGGAAGTTTAGCTTCCTGCCCGGAGCGCCTGGGTATGTGACACCTACGCCTGTCGAGGACCCTGCCACACTGCTCCCCGCATGGAGACAAGCTGCTCTCAATGCGCAAGAAGCAGGTTTTGACGGCGTAGAAGGTGTGAACACTTATGGTACGAGCGAACGTCGCTCATGCGGATTACCTAGTCCACGGCGCTAATGGCTACCTCATTTCACAATTTCTGGACAGCACGTCGAACAAGCGAACGGATAAGTGGGGTGGTAGTGTCGAGAATCGTTCGCGGTTTGGGCTTGAGGTACTCAGAGAGGTGTGCGATGTGTGGGGGCCGGAACAGGTCGCTATTAAGCTCAACCCATGCGGAGGTTACAACGACGTTGGGTGAGGACTCTTCTGCAATTGCTCCTAGAGTATCTCTCTTACCGCATCCAGTATGCCTCTGGAAGAGACCAAAGAGACTTACAGCCATTTCATCACCGAGGCCGACAAGATGAAGCTTGGATACATCTGCCTAGTCCGATATGCCAAGGCGCTTGACCAAACCGTTGATGGTAAGGTCAATGCATCGTCGCAGACATCCCACTAACCTTCCACAGGCAAGCTTCGTGGCACCAAACACGACGTATTGAGCACCTACGCTCCTCTCATCAAGCACGCGCGCAAGTTTGCGAACGCAGGGTTCTCCGGCGCAGAGGCAGAAAAAGTTGTTGCGCAGGGACTTGTGGATGGCGTTTTCTTCGGCATACCGTGGGTGTCCAATCCTGACTTTGCTGAGCGCCTCGAGCGCGGTAAGAAACCCAATATGGCCATTGACTTCGCAGCTCTGTATGCAAATGGTGCCAAAGGTTATATTGACTACCCAGAAATTGATTGAGCATTGCCATGGACACTGCCTGTATTAGTAGATTTGAGCTGGTAGCCTCAAGAAACAATCGATTGTCGTTGTAAAGGCGTCGGTCAATTTGTGAATGTTGACAAACCTGAAGCACCAAATACCGTCAAGTTTGTTTGTTCGGGTAATGTATGGGTCGGGGTCATTTGCTTCAATCGCATACATAGCGGTCTCGCGTTGATCTTCCAGGGTGAACGTGTGGGATTACGGATGTTGGCTTCAATAGTCACATTATGAACAAATATATAGGACTTTCACCGGCGCGTATGGTAGACCATTCAAGAAGAGAGTAGGGAGACAGGATGTACATGCCGCAGTCGCGAAGACTTAGCAGCCGCCGAGCTAATAAAGGAATCAGATGAAGTTCGGATACGGCAGAGGGTTGAGATGAAGAAGTTGAATGAAAGTGGTACGCACTTGCTCGAGATGAGCGTCAATGGTATCATCATCCTCGATTCCGACCTAACATAAGCTCTCAATACGGCGGCGTGGTTCCAAGTCAAATAGCGCGTACATCTCCGAGGGTCTGTTCCGGTCGTATTCTTGCACCTTCGTACGTGAATTTGAAGGTACCTGAACATCACAAATTAGCTTTGCACAACTGTAGACACTATACTGAGCATGCCTGCGTCTTTGCCCCATCGTTTCTGTATATTTCATGAGTCTTAAGAGAGTCAAAAATCCGTGAAAGTGTTTCTTGCCTCGGCAGCGGAGAATATCTTTGCAAACTTTGTGTCGCGTTTGGCGGCAACAGTGATTTCTTTTCAGAGTCAATGCGGGGAGTGGCCGGAGGAGGGCTGTGTTACACACTTTCGCCGCCATCGTTCTGAATGTGCAAATTGAGCTTCGGTTTCACGTCGCTTTCTGCCATCGTAGGGTGAGAGTGTATTGTGTGCGCGATGGAGAAAGGGAAGCAGGCGATACGCGCCTGGTCACAGTATCACGTTGCATGTGTCACACGCTAAACGTTCTTAACAATTAGATTACATGATTTTGGGCATCCATCCTACTATCATGGGGTCATAGCTCAGTTGGGAGAGCAGCAGACTGAAGTTTCGAATTCTGAAGGTCCCCAGTTCAATCCTGGGTGACCCCACTTGTTTTGGCACTTTTGCGATATTGCATGAACATCACAACAAAAATCAATTGGGGTTGACAGCTTATCAAAAGGGCCATCTGGTCAACAAGATTATGGACGATCTTATACGACGATAAGCTTCTCGCTTGATGACCTCCGCTGTTCTCGACTGCAAGGGTGTGAAAGCGTTGGTTGTCCTTGTATAAATTGTTGACAAGAGCAACGCTGAACCTACGAGCAGACTCTCGTATCCTACCGACATTGTATGCCAATCCGACAATAATTCGTCTTCACTTTCGCGCGCTCTGAACTGGCTCTGAACAAGAAGCATTTTCAAGCGGCCGTCGCTGATTGGCCGTTGGCCGTTGTACCCTTGTGATCGAAGTGACCGGTGAGGTCCTCATCGGCATCTATCCCATGTTACCGCCTCACTCTCTTAGTTTCCTTCCATCTCTAGATGTTGCCCGACTCACTATCCGCTGCTATGCTGGATGAAATCTATGCTTTGGAAGCAGGCGTATCGACGCGCCGGATGATTGCTATGGGTGCTGTGTTTGTATTGTCTCTCTTCGGTGAGCACGGCCCTCCCCCACACGGAGCGCACGACCTTGACGTGTTCCAGCTGTTAGCTTTCCGTCAATATCACAACGTTCGCGGAGGATATCCATACCCAAGATCTTCTTCTTTATTGGCAAGCATTTTGGAACGGGTGCGCCTCATTCACGCTACCTGTGTTGCTGTTGCTCAACGAGGTGATGCAGGAGTCATCCTGTCGACTGCTTTCTGCCACTTGTTACAAGACTCGTTCGAGGCGCTGACGAGTCGAGCTGTCAAGGAGGAATATGGCAGCACTATAGGAAAACAGACGGGATTGATAATGTGCGTTCCGTTGTTCTCGTTGCGTATTCTGTCCTGACGGATCATCCAAGCCTTGCTTCCCTCTTGGCAATCTTTATCATCGAATGTAGGTTACCGGTTTGCACCCTATGCCAGCTTTGACTTACCTTCTTAAGATGTATCGACGTCCTATGTGGACCACCTTCATGGCGAACCCTCACAGCCGCCATCGCCTGCACCATCAATACAGGAAATACCGTCATGCAGCAATGCCCCAGTGCCGGATTACTTCCACAACAACGAGCGCACGCCCCTTCTGTCCGATTCCCAGCGTTCACAAACGATGCCACATCCCGCCGTCATTCCGCCCCAACAGCGTCAACATTACCTAACGTCCATCGTGAACTCTCCTCGGCACAGCCGCAGTACAGAATCGTTTTATATCATCAACGACCTCAACTACCATGTCAACAATGGTGAATATCAACTCATTGGAGGCCGTGGCGGGTGTGTTTGCGTGTGCGTATGCAAACCAGGCGAAGAGCAGACCAGACTCTTCAAGGATAGCCACATCAGCCGTCCTGCGACCCCGATGCACGAGGAGCCTGTACACAAACATGTGGTTGGTAGGAAACGCAAAGTCGTGGGCATCCTGGTACGTCTCAACTCAGATGCGCTTAGCGCCTTGTCTCATCTTGTCGACAGGTCCTCCAGTTGGGTATTATGATACACTCGCTCGTTATCGGCCTCACCTTGTCTATCACCCGTGGGGCTGAGTTCACCACGCTTCTCACCGCCATCGTCTTCCATCAACTCTTCGAGGGATTAAGTTTGGGCATACGCATTGCATCTCTCCCACCCCCGTCAAGTTCTGTTCTCCCAGCACCGAGTACCTTCGTTGGTCGTTCTCGTCAGCAGTGGCTGCAGCCCACGCTAGCCTTCCTCTTCGCTGTCACCACCCCTGCGGGCATGGGTCTCGGTATGGCTGTCTTCGCAGGGACCACACACTCCCAGGGACAGATGCAGCTCACCCAGGGCCTCATGTCCGCTATCTCAGCTGGCATGCTCATCTACGCAGCGACAGTCGAGATGCTTGCAGGCGATTTCGTGTTTGGCAACCTCCAAGGCGGACACGAGCATGGACATGGGGCAGAGGAAGAGGAGAACCACGAACCAAAGGAGGCGCCGACGATGCGGAGAAAAATCATAGCGCTGGCTAGTTTGCTTGCTGGAGTGGCTGGAATGAGCCTTGTAGGCATTGGGGAATAATTCGGATTCAACGGATTCAACGGACCCTCTGTATATTTGTACCATCATTTATTACCGGACACACACTAGACTTGTATAAAGTATTTTCTAGCTTGCTACCACCGCAAAGCTATACTTGCATGCACTGAATCTGGAGACCAAGTCTGAGTAAGCCTGAATGTCTATTGTGCGTGTCCTCGTTGAGATTTATCTCGTTGGTCTACAATTCCCAAATATCGTGCCCGTTGCACTAACCTGTCCACGAACAGACTTGCTACATTCATACGTAGTAGAGGCACGTTTGTGGACTAACAAAGTCTTAAGTGTGTTCGTAGTACTCAAACCGAAGAACTCAAGCGCCTCAAACACGACGCTCGACAAGGAATTCAAAATCGCGGCTGTCTGACTGCGTGTAAGTAAAATCTGGACCCTCACATGCTCTCAGGCTTTGGAAGGAGAAACTACAGTGTTTAGAGTCCAACACGAGTTTGCGTGCGAGCAAAGTTGATGTGAGCTTGCTAACAATGTGCATCTTACAACACGAATACAGCGATGTGTATTGATACATATGCATGTGGTTTGGCCATAAAAATCATACGAAAAAACACGACGGAAAAGACACTACCGCTACGAGGGCTTACAGCTGCTTCTTCGATCCACGAACCTTCTTAGGCGGCGATGCCTTGGGCTCCTTTTGTGCGGCTACAAGAGCGGACACACGAGAGATGGCGGCCTGGAGGGAACGGTGTTAGCGTAGGTTCAATCTCGAAGTAGGCAAGAGGGAGGGATAGATGGGTAAGGGTGTCAGCCCCAAAGAGTCGGTGAGCCGCTATAGAACGGGCACCGATAGCGACATGGGGCACTCTCCAAACGAGTTTGATCGGCTCGAGGAGGAGGGGGGTTGATATTGCATACATGTCCACGCCCAACTTTCATACTTTGATTCCAGCGGGTTCTAACGAGAATGCGTCGAAAGGGGAGAGAGGAAGAATTGGAGATGGATGAGAAGCTTTGGAAGCGAAACTCACGGCACGGAGGTCGGGGCGGTAGCCACGCTTGGCGATTCCAGCAGCAACACCTGCTGCGCGGCGACCACCGGAGCGGGGGCGGATGACAGTGGTGGCGTACGCCTTGGAGACAGACGTGGGCGAAGCGTTGGGCTTGCGGGTGACGATCTTCACGCCAGTGGGAGAGTCAACAACGGCAATTGTCTAAAGGCATTTCTTCAGGGCCAATTTGGATTTCAGCGGTTTGTTACGCACCTTGCTGTTGGCGAGTCCCGAGAATTTGTGGGAGTGAACATTGGTGAGGTTAGCCTACTTCTGCTAAGATTATATGTCGCGCAGGTGCGGAAAGCGTTAAAACTCACGGGCTCCCTCGAGAAGATCGGCCCCTCAGACAACCTCTTTACAATGAAAGAGTTGTTTTTCTACGCCATAATCAGCCGCCCATCCTTCGATAAAGTCGGTGCAAACGAACACGCAGCAGCAGCCATTGGAGGTCGGTCGACATGGTGTGTTATTTCAGCCCATATCGAGCGCGAGCGCTCCGCAAAAACGGGGCCAACCTTAATGCGAAAACTGCATAGATTGATCGCGGCATATGCCGAGACGTTCTCTTCTGAGTTCCGACCTCGTTGCGACTTTACCGTCCGGCCTGACGGGTGCGGGCGAAGAGTGGGCCATGAAGACATCGGCGTGAACACTCGTGACGGAAGTCATTCAGGCGGGAGCCTTTCCGGTGGGAACCGAAGGACGGGAGCTGGCTGGACACCACGCCTCCCAGTCAAGGGGAACCTTACACAGGGTGTGCGAGGAGCACACAGCCCTCCCATAGGATGGGAAGATGACGGAAGTCATAGGACGACCTGCGAGCGGAAGCCCAGAGTTGTCGTGGGAGGACCACATTATTGCACTGGACGTGCTGGGCGGGTTTTGGGGTGCCGGAGGGGTTGGGTGTCGAGCGAGCATTGGGCGTTGAACGCATGCGCGTATCCATTGGATATGTCGGGCGAACACCGACAGCTCGATACCTCTTTACTTTGGACATCCCTCTCGGAAGCGTAGCGCGCAAAATACCTCTTTTTCCTGCCCTCAGAAACTTCGTCTGAATCGCCTTATATTTGTCGTCCGGCAAGAGCGCCGAAGCTCAACACAGCTCGTCTAGCGCTTTCCGCTTGGATATCTGCCAAGAAGAATGTCAGTTGAAAGTCGCGTTGAACGTACTCTTGCCCTCGGGATCGATGGCAGTTCTTGGTCTCCATTGTCCAAAGTGGTTCAGCGTTGAGCGCATGTTCAACAAGCGTTAAGCTCAAGCACCACGCATGGTCTCTGCCTCTCCGCCATGGGTTGTCAATATTTGGATTCTAACGTACAGTATAAGTTGGCAAAGCTCAGACGCTTCAAAGTAGTGCGTGGAAACCACTTCAGAGGTAAGCTTATTGACAGTCAGAAATCCACCCCAATGCTTCGCCCCGCGCCGTATATGTCGAAACTCATTCGCGCAGCGTTGAAGATCAATTGCAAGAGGCTCGTAAAGTCGAAGCGATAACCATACTGGACTGACATCTGCTAATTAGCTCATTTCAGTTCCTCGGAGGAAGAGATCCCTGATGCTACACACAAGGTCACCGGAGTGGACAGCCGAAATGGACGGAGGGCTCTCAACTTCAGCGCTCATCCTCTGGATCCGATACATTGTTGGCTTTATATACTTACCATCTCATTTCTTTCCCTGTCCTCGACTTCTCTCTTTCATTTCTGAGTTCGAATTCCATCCAAATACCACGGGCGAAGTGCTTTCTCTGGCCGGTGATGGCGCCACATCTATGCTCGCTTCTTTCTCGGCTGCCCAACACCTGTCAGCGATGCCCATTCATTATTCAACCTTTGTGACGAAGCTTCTCTGCCTTATATTGTGATCTGGCACGCGCCAAAGCTCGAAGCTGTCACTCCTTCGCTCTTTCCTCGACGACCATGAAGCCCAACAATCTGGAGTCTTCCCAGAGCGACGACGTGTACACTGTCTTCCCAAAGGCGTCGTCTCCGATACAAGAAAGGTTTTCGATGGAGGATGTTATCCCACCCAAGCACTTGAACCGCACTCTCGTCCTCTGCTTCGATGGCACTGGTGAGCGTCATCCGCGTCGTTGGCGTTGCCCGGCTGCCTAACCTTCTCCCTCAGGCGACCAATTCGACAGCGACGTAGGCTCATTCCCAGAGTCGCCTTCACGAACTAACAATGCGAAAGAACTCCAACGTCGTCAACTTTTTCGCTACCCTCAAGAAGGACGACCCGAGTGAGCAATTAGTGTACTACCAGGCGAGTCGGCCAATCATGCCCCCTTTTGACTCGCCAAAATGACAATGTCTGCAGTCCGGAATTGGCACATACAGTGTGCCCGATACTGTTTCCCCGGTATCGGCGCGCGTCAGCAAAATTGTTGATAGTATGGTCGGTATCCACCTCAAAACACACGTTCAAAGTCAGCCTTCCTGCCGCTGATACGACTGACTTCTGACGATGTACTCAGGTGGCTACGAATTTCTCATGCAGAATTGTGCGCCTCTCCTCAAGTGAGCTTTTCTTAATAGTTGATCATGGTGTAGATGAAATCGGGGACAAAATATGCATATTCGGGTAAGCTTGGGTCTACGTTTGCATAAAGGCTACTACTCATCGTACCCTGTGTTGGTCTTCAGCTTCTCTCGTGGCGCATACGTGAGTTTTGAGCGCAAACGCACATCAAGAGGGCACAGCTGATCTATCTTCTCGCCTTCCAGACGGCGCGCGCTCTCGCTGGCATGTAAGTCTAGCTCCTCCGACGCACATTAGAGCGTAACTTACCCGAATAGGATTCACAAGGTGCACTCGCTTGATGTCGCTATTTCCTCTGATCTTACCCTCCTACCCCAAGGTTGGCCTGTTACCCCGATGCAACCACCAGCAAGTCCCATTCGCGTACCGAATGTATTCACGCGAGGACGAACTTGGCTGGAAGCAGAGCGCGGAGTTCAAACGGGCATTTAGCATTGACGTTGATATCGAGCTCCTCGGTGTATGGTCAGTCCCATGGTTTCTACTCGCGTTCCAGCATCGCACTGTTGCTCAAACTGTCAATCTTCTTAAGGGACACTGTGAGCTCTGTCGGAATCATCCCCCGCCGTCTCCCTTTCACCGTCTCCAACACCCACGTCCGTCACTTTCGCCATGCTCTCGCTCTAGACGAGCGCCGCGTCCGCTTCATCCCATCGTTCTGGGACCATCACCAAGAGCCGAAAGGTCTTTTGCGGGGCGCCATGCCCCATTCGAGTTCGCATCACAAGCCGCACAGAGGACTCAGCAAAAGCGAGCGTGAACTGCACGAGAAAGAGCAAGAATATGAAGAGAAGACGCGGTCAGAAATGCAAGATGGCTACACCGAGACCCCTACGGACATCGAGGAGGTTTGGTTTGCTGGTGGCCATGGAGGTGAGTCCTTGGCTCATTGTGATTTTGACATGGGCTAACAAAAGGGTCGTATAGATGTTGGTGGCGGCAATGTACTCAACGAAGAGCGCCATGCCCTTGCGCGTATTCCTCTGCGCTGGATGATCCGTCAATGCTTCCTCCTCAAGACTGGCATCCTCTTCCATCGCGAGTTACTCAAGAAAACAGGAATTGATCCCGCTTCACTGTGGCCGCATGTTCAAGAGCGACCTCCGCAGATTACATCCATTCCCTCGACCCTCACGGAGCCTTCGAATGAAGAGGAAGAGGACATCCGAGATGCGCTCAGTCCAACGTTCGACCAACTCAAGATTGCCCGCTTCTGGTGGATCCTCGAATATATCCCCGCGAGATTGCGATACCAGACCAAGGACAACAATTGGAAGAACTCTATCACGTATGTCGCCCTTCAATCTGGAAGGAAAAGCCTGACGAACCTTCATCCTTCATAGTGTGAACCGCGGACGCGCGCGTTACATTCCGCGCCAGCATCATGCAGGATTCAAAGTCCACCGTACTGTCAAGCTACGGATGGAGGATAAGAACATGGGGTATCAACCGAAGACGCACTGGACTGTTGACCCCACTTGGGTGGATTAGCGTATGAGTCAGGATAGGGTCGTTAAGGTTGTCAAGTCGTTGCCTACATTACACCGCTGCAATTCTGGAATAATATGCAATAAAAGGATGAAGCTTTGAAGCTTGAGGTCCAATGGTCTGTGTGCCCACTTGTCGGATGTCATGCATGTCATAAGCGAGTAAGAGTGAAATTCCCAGGTCCTGAGACGGATTGACAATTGCAAGTGATCCCAGTCTTTGACCCATTTACAGGTTTTTACAACGTCCAAAAGGTATACAGGTGGACGAATGCATCGAGCTCTTGCACTTGCCAGCCGGGGTGATGATTGTAAGACGAGGCAATACATGAACAGTTTATACACCGAACGTCGCCCGCTATATCAAAGTTAGAACGCTGACAACAACCGGTGGGTACGATGGCGCACCAATTGCAAAGCACTCGCACGCTCTCCAGGAGGCAATGAATTGATTTGCTCCATACTCATCGTAAGGACGGCAGTCATTGCTTGCTGCATAGTCCGTTAGAATACTACCTCAGCGCGGAACGTGCAACGATTGCGCACCTTTTGGTCGTCTGGGAGTGTCGCTATCAATGCGCGCGCACGTTGTGATAGCTGTGGTGGAGGGGGCCTCATTGGAGGCTGGGGCGGCTGAGGTTGACTGTGTCGTGGGCCATATCCTGGTCTAGTAGAGGGAGGCGGTTGCTGGTAGACCTGAGGCTGCGGCTGTGGTATCGGCGGGGTTGGTTGTTGTGGTGGCTGTTGTTGCTGTTGCTGTTGCTGCTGCTGCTGTTGGGCACCATACTGCGCAAGCGTTCTCTGTCCATGGCCGGTCAGGTGGTGAACATAGCGTCTAGACATCACGCACTTGTAGAACTGCAACATCCACGGCACCGATTTCCACCATCAACCGAATCAACGCGTATGATATTTGTGGTTGGGCATTAAGGATTCCTCGTGCCGCCTCTGGGGTTGTACTCTAACATTGTAAGTCATGCGCGGAGAGGCTTGGATGCAATCATACTTTGAGCGTTGTGAGAAGCTGTAAAAATTGCTCTGTCTGGGATTCAGCCATGGCGTGCGAACGGTTGTGATAGTTGGAAGTCAAGTCGCGTTGACCGATCGAGCATCATTTACTCTGGATCCTGTGTGTCCACTACAGCGCATATATTGCCAGTCTCTTATTCTTGGGGGGAACTGATTCGTTCTGCGCATAGAGTACCTCATGAATATGATTGGGAGATTAGGTGTATATGCGCGGTACAAGATGTAGACTATGAAATAATCACAACCAGCTTTTCCTCTTCTGCTCAACTTGAGCCTCCCAACGGACTGCCGCTTCCAAATCGCGCTGAATGTCAGTCGACGCAGCGCCGAAATCCTCGAAACGCTCGCCGACCCATTTATCCTCTTTGAAGCTCACAGAGAGCGGATGGAAGCGAACCTTCAGAACATCAAGTTCCACCAATTCCTCCCGCAGGTTGTCGTACACCGTGCTAAGGCTAGGTACTCGAGATCCGAAAGGCCATCTGTCATCGAAGAGAGCTGGGCAATTCAAAAGGAAAAGTGTCTTGAGGGTCGATTTATGTGCCAAAAGGAAGGAGTTCAGCGTTGCCGTCTTCAACCCTAACCATGTCGGATTTGGGACGACAACGAATGGATAGTGTTCAAGACGAATTTCCTCCAAGTGGGGAAAGATCATGTCGAAAGGATGTCCTGAGAATATCGGACACTCGTCGTAAGATTCAAGAGTGAGTGACCGTAGACTGTTCTTGAAAACGGAAAAGAACGCCAGTGCAACGTCGCTGTACCATATGTCATCGTATTTGGGTTCCCAATGCTCCGGGGTCATAAATTCAAAGATGTCGTTCATAACGATTTCCAAAGAAGATACAGCGGCAAAGGCGTCCGAAGGATGTGGGAGGTAGTTGCGGTCAGACATGAAGTTCACCAGAGCTAATTCACGGATAGGACCAGGAATATGGTTGAACATGTTCAGGTTGAGTCGCTGGTAGCACTTTGCGATGAAGTCGTCGTGTTGTAGCTCGAACGAGGCTTTGGCAACGCTTGTGAGGTTCCCAAGGTGGCGGTGAAGGGGTTCAAAGGCTACGAGAACCTCGTCTGGTACCTCTTCCGGCACCTCTTCCTCTTCCGGCGGCTCGTCCCACAAAGGGTAGACCGGTTCTACGAAGAGTTGTTAGCCGAGTTCGCTTTCGCAAATACTGCGCACCTTCATCCTCGACGAAGAAGTTTATTGCTTTCATCAGTCCGACCAGATCCCATAGTAAGATGGCTTCCAGCCTTTTCGCACCAGCGGGGGTGACCTCTATATGAGCTTGTTTGAATATTATTGACGTCGCATGGGAATTGAGCTCCTTGTTGGTCAACCTCAAAGAGAGCAAATTGTTTAGGCGGTATTGCTTGTCCTTGAGACGTCCAGCCTTCGTGTACATGGTGTAGTCCGGTGGGTCAGTGAGACATCGCATGATTTCGTATATGACCTCGGACGAGACTCGACAAAAGTAGCCTGACATGGTTGACTTCCAAGGAGTGAGGGGGGAGCTAAACGCAATGCTTGACCATCAAGGTTTGGAAGTGCCTGTCGGCCAGCCGCGCGAAACCGGGCGCATCGGATCCAACGAAGCAAACGTAAGACACGGACGGTCAAGCTTTTTGGGCATTTCGGTAGATTAAGGTTGCAGTCAACCTGGAGTTCATGCATCATGGCGGTCAAAATGCAGAAGTTACAGCGGATTGATAGCGTGATCAATCTAATCTTATCAATGCTTATCTCGGGATCATGCGGCCCGCGCGTGGTAGCGTCAAATTCAGAATCGCACCCTCCACAATGCCGAATCCTCCGCAACTCATCTGCTTACCACCACCACAACCACCGCATCGCGCAACTTCATCATGGGAAAGTTCTTTGATTCCATGCCTAAGCATGTAATGGCGCAAATACCACAACAAAAGATGTTCTGGGTTGCGACCGCACCGAGTCAAGGAGGGCACGTCAATCTCTCGCCCAAGGGTCTCGAGGGAACGTTCCATATCATCGACGAACACACCGTCTGGTATGAGGACCTTACAGGTAGTGGTAAGAACGCGATAAGGCTACTCTTTTCCCAATGTGAATTTCGCCCTTGGGTTGACAGGTAACGAAACTGTGTCGCATCTACGCGAGAATGGGCGCATCACAATCCTCTTCAACTTCTTCGATGGCCCGCCAGGGCTGATCCGTCTCTTTGGAAAGGGTGAGGCAGCTTCTCAGTCATTCTATCGCAATGTCTAATCATCCATACTCGGTTAGGCCATGCTCATGAATTTGGCACCCAAAAGTACAACGAGCTCATTCCAGCTGAGAAGCGCCAGCCAGGGTCTCGTGCAGTCATCATCGTTGATGTGACCAAGGTCGGGACTGTACGTACAATCTACTGCCTCGCAAAGTCCCACAGCAGCTGACGCGTACTTCAGTCCTGTGGCTATCAAGTTCCTTTCTATCAGTTCGTAGGCCATCGCACTCGGTTGCTCGAGTGGGCTTCAAAGAAAGAGAAGGCGGATATCGAGAACCAGGGATGTAAGAATGGAATGCGGGAATACTGGGCGACAACAAACGAGAAGAGCGTGGATGGACTTCCTGGAATGATTGACGCTGTTCGCGCCGAGGATGGTTTCCTCCAGGGCCCACGCCTTGGGCCCTTCAAGAAAGACGACGAGAGGGTCAAAGCTTCTAGATCCTGTGACATAAAGACTCTAGTGGATTTGAAGACCATGACTGGCTTCGTATTGGGGGTTGTGGCGAGTTTGGCATACCGACATCTCTTGGTATGAAGATGCCTGAACATGGCTGCATTCTGTATACTCTTATGTGCAGCCTATGAAAGAGGAAATTCGCCCACCAATGTACAGAGCAGGCTCGATCAAACACACGTGCGAAATTGCATTGTTTATGTTATGTAACGCCCTTGGCGGATCCATTCTTAGTAATCCGATTACGCCTAAGCTCGGCCCTGGCTCTGCCTGCCCAAAGACTGTCCATGTCAAAGTCCAGACTTTTATGGAGGTGGCTTCATTTGGTAGCTTCGACCAAGGAACATCATGATATTACGGAACCGCATGACTTCGCCACTGAGAAGTTCAGTTACCTTGGCGTGGGAAAGAATAATTCTTGACGATTTGCTCACTCAGCCATTGCCTTCCGGCAGACGCGTACGCAGACCACGGGCTATCTTCGAAGGATTCAACGTCTTCTACGCACAGAATCGTGTGTCTGGGAACTAGTGCATGCCTTTTCGAACTTGTTTCCCCTTGGTCTCATCGTTTTTCAAGGGGGGAGGTGATTGCACGCTGATTACTTCGGCAAAATCATGGTTCAATGGATCCCTTCGGCGACGTCAGTAACGTGGGGGGAAAGAAAGAAAATGCCTCAAGCAATTAGCTTCTGTTCTGTGACAGACATAGGCATAGCGGCTAGGAAACCTGTTAGCTGGCTGCTGCGGCCATTCATACGAGTTGTTATACGAAGTGTGCGGACTTCGACGTCTAACCTGATCAACTTCTCCCATCACTATGACTTCAAAATTGAGTTTAGCCAGCTCCCTTGCTCAGATAGCTAGTTTTGGTCTCCGCTCCGTGTCTCTCAGCGTTGTTCGAAATGACACCGTGAATAACTCTTATACGTTTCCAACTATTGGGTGGCTTCATCCCCGCCGCTCGCGGTTTGGATTTGTCAGGACCCATCGAGTAGAAGGGCAGGGATGCAGCATGAGTTGTGGCCTCCGAAGGTATGGTCCTATTACGCTCATCGATGGGTTTCCGCGTGGTCGTTCCAAATGAAGAGAATGCGTACTGCCCTGGTGTGCTCCGCCCAGAGAACCGCAAAGCTTCGCCCCGAATTTCCCTCAGTCTGGCCCTCCGGAGCTCAATGCACTCGGCTCGGAACGTCCTCTGCGGTGGACCACTTCTGCTGGGCGTCTCCCGATTCCTAACGAGTCTGTTTGAAATCTCGGGCTCCCTGCCAACTCCCTTTGGGATTCTGGAGACTGGAGATACAGTCTCAACGGCAACTCTGGTCTGGAGTCCATTTCGGTACTTTGCGCGGCCAATGGATGCTTGACCTGGCCATTGAGAGGGACGTTTTCTTTTACCCTCTCTTACCAGGCCCAAAGAAGTGCGCAATATGTTGTCGGCTTTTTTCGGTGCTTGTGAACGCGGGGAAAATGTAGTGCTTGAACGGAACCAAAAGGCATTTGATTCACAAACTGGGGGCCCAGTTTGGCAGTTGTCACTTGATCGGATTCAATCAGCAGCTTTCATGTGAGCCGCAGATCCAGGCGGTCATTTATAGGCCTCTGAATTCTCCTGTGTCCCCTTTCTCTCTTTCCGTAAGCTCCAGAGCTGTCGTCCACTACTACACCTTTACCACTCGCTCTCTTGGACGTCAACCAACACATGCAAGCTCAACATAGCTAAATCGAGCATTGCGAGAACATCTGGCATACTCCCACAGCCCACAACACCTACCTCTGCCATCCATGAAGGACCGAAGCACACCGCAAGAGCGCACCGGCGGCGTATGGACTGTCAGCGTCGCCGAAGCGCCTCACGATAGTAGATCGTACAACCTCTACATCAAAAGTGCGTCGTCGCCATCTCTAGCACTGCAATGCACTGACTCGGACGGCAACTGTAGCTCCGGCGCACAACTACACCCTCACGCGCACTCCAGAGGAGCTCGCCGACCTCGATGCCAGCATCCGCAAGACGGTTCCCGCCGGCTACCAAGTGCCCGCTTTTCCCATCATCAATATAGTCCGGAAAGTGGGCAAACGTCGGTCGGCGTTTTTTAACGCGCTCACACGACTTTCTCGGAAACGCTCTGCCACTTCCAACACCGCATCTCCACTTGTATCGCCTTCACCAGGTGTGGAAAAGGCAGATCCCTTCCAACTCTTTGCCCCACCGCCGCGGCCACCGCTCACAGAACTGGCGGCCTACCTCACCACTGTGTCCAATGCTCCCGTTCTGCGGCAGACCCGCGCGTTCAAGCGGTTTATCCATGTCCGAAGCGATGATCTCGAAAGCGCGAGGACCGAGCGCCCACTCAAGCGTATGCGTCCCAACATCCCAGCCATGGACAAGCACGAGACTACTCCAAATTCAGCGGCCACAGAACATCCCACCGCCTCGCTCAATGAAACCTCATCCGTTGAAGAGGTGGAAACAACTCTCGAACCCAGTTCATTACGACGGGCTTATCGCTCCCATTCTGCCGCGGCGCGCATCAGTCGCACACGTCCCTCCTCCCCCGTCATGACCACAGAGGCCCGAGACGAAGAGTCGACAACGGATTCTTCCTCGTCTTCGTATTCGAGTTCAACATCGGACACCCACGACGAGAGCCCTACACCCAGTTACTCCAACATCCAGCGGGTCAAGCCCACCAAACCAATCAGCATCGAGGACTTTGAACTCATGCGCGTGCTTGGCAAAGGTTGCGCTGGAAAGGTGTTCCTTGTACGCAAGAAGAACTCCGAGCAGCTCTATGCTCTCAAAGCTATCACCAAGCGCCATGTCATTGCGCATCAGGAGCTCAAGCACACCCTTACCGAACAGGCCATTCTCAGGCGCTTGACGGCGGACGACGGCTCCCAAGATGGGTATTCTGAGGAGACGAGAAAACGAGCACATCCATTCCTCGTGAAGATGTGGTGGAGCTTTCACGACCGGGACAATCTCTTCCTCGTCTTGGTAAATCGTCCGCTGGTGTGCCTAGAATTATTGTGCTGACATTTTTCAGGATTTCCATCCTGGTGGCGACCTCGCCACCCAGCTCTCTCGATGGGGCCGCCTTGGTCGGGATCGCGCGCGCTTCTACGCAGCTGAGATGGTTATGGCGTTGGAAGCTTTGCATGACGAGGGCGTCATCTACCGCGACCTCAAACCCGAAAATGTGCTCATTGGACGAGACGGGCACATTGTGCTGACTGATTTCGGCCTGGCGAAAGAGTTCCCACGGAATCATGCTGGGTTTGGGGCGGTTCTGAGCACAGCGCCATCGACACCAGCTGTGAGAGGCAGGCGGACGACGTCCTCCAGCGGGGGCTTCGACGAATTCCCTTGGACCCTGCATCATAATATTGGGGTGGACACCACAACTACATTTTGTGGAACTGCAGAGTACCTCGCTCCTGAGGTCATCCAGGGCTTCCCTTATTCGTACCCCGTGGACTGGTGGGCTCTGGGCACGCTGATGTATGAAATGATTATTGGTATTGTGAGTACCCGTCGACTTGCTATGTATACCTACATTCTAATTGTTTCCAGATACCCTTTTGGGCGCAGAACCAGCAAGACATGTACACGCGCGTTCTGAACGGCGAGTTGATTTTTCCCGAATCAAAGTCGATGGACGAGGATACGAAGGTGCTGCTCCGTGGGGTAAGTTTGAATTTACCATTCTTGTCACAAGACAATGAACCTTGGCCAGTTACTTGAGAAAGATCCTCTTCGCCGACTCTCAAGCTCCGAGATCAAGCAGCAATCGTATTTTTCGATGATTGATTGGTCCTATGTGCATTACAAGCGGTATATTCGTACGTTTTGACGCTCCCATGGGATTTCCAATCGCTGAAATTGCTTTCAGCACCCTTTGTGCCGCCTATGGACCCGTCGACAGCTGACGACACACAAAACTTCGACCACACGCTCTTGGACATGGCACCTGTTCTAGACGTGTCCAGTACCGAACCCATAGCTCCTGTCGACAACTCGTTGAAACCCATGGGTGGCTCGGTCGAGCCCCCGACGTCGAACGGCGACCTTTTCGATTGTTATTCCTATGATGGCTTGCCAGTGGACCAGCCTGATTGCACCCCCGACCCGTCCCAGAATGCCGACGCCGACAGTATGGAAGATGACTCTTCTGCCTCGTCAGCGTCGACTACCAACTCGGCTGCGCAGATGTCCTGCGCTCCTATACACCAATCGCCTGTGGCTGCTTCGCTGTCCTCTGGAGAAGACGAATGGGACCTTGTTGAGCAACACGGCGAAGAGGCGGGGAACGGCGCTAGCGAAGCCTCACTCTTTTCTCGTGGAGTGGTCGACAAATATACACTCGCCTTTAGAAAGTCAACAGCGAGCCCCCCGGAACGGTCTTTGATCAGGGGAGCTCGACCACGATTCTTGAGGCCACGGTCAAGAACGTCGTCGAAGGACTCTTTTGGGACGAACATTCTTCCCAAGTTGTCACTGCCGCCTTCATTGTCAAGCAACCGGACTGCCCTCCGGAAGAAAATCAGTCGCTCGTCGCTGTTATCCAGCCCGACCCTGCCCTCATCGCCTTCTCTGCCATCCAAAATGCTGGCCAGTACAAGTTACTCCAGCGATGAGGATTCTAGGGAGGTGAGGATGACTGTCTCTCATACCGCCGAAGAAACGGTGTACGATGTAGTAATAGAGGAGGAGCCTCCGTATGTTGGACGGACTTGATTGTTTATTAGAACATGCTATTATGATTATTTACGCGCTGTCAAGATTTGTATGACCAGCACTCGAGCTATGTATCTATTTACTCGTGTTCTTTATGGCTTGTTATGTAGTGTATCGGATAGAATTCAACCTCTGGAATACTAGCGCTTGAGCGCCAACATATGAGGCTCTGGGTAGCCTTAGTGCGAAGTTGTGGCCCTGTACAGCTTACCATCCCATTCTAAACACCTCGCAACACTCAGTGTCTACGTTTCATCTCACCGACTGCCACTTAAGTGCCACTCAGGTGCCACTGGCCGGGAGGCACCTAGTTCTGCAACACGGCCCGGATCACCGTGCTTCGCCTTTGACCGCCATCACGCTTCATGCAGTCAGACGCGAGGAGCTTCAGGAAACAATTCTATGGCTGGTTAAGTTATGCCTTTGCAAGGTGCGTATCTATGAGCAATGTTGCCAGCCTTGTATTAACAGCCACCAGCGAGGTCTTCGTCATCGTCTCCCTCACGCTCTTCCTGCCAATATGTCTAGAGCAATTCGCCCGTGATAATGTAGTGCTGTTGGTGCGATACGCCATTCGTTGTTCTGACTAACTCGCAGGGCTTTCTTATGCCAGACAAGACGCAGTCATGCAAAGTGGACCCCGCAATACCGGCCACTTTAGCGGAGGATGCGCGTTGTGTTGTGAAAGTTGGATGGGTGTGGATTGATACAGCGAGCTACAGGTAAGCTGAATTTCCCCAGACAAGAGACAAACTATTTGTGCATGATGCTTACCTGGGTGTTAGTCTATACACGAACTCGCTGTCTGTGTTACTCCAAGCATTGACTGTCATTTCGGTCGGCAGTATTGCAGACAATCGTAAGTATTTGGAACTTCCTACTAGAGAGCGGTTGCTCACTAAGATCCAGAATCACAACGAAAGCGACTGCTCCTTACATTCGCAATGATTGGCGCACTTCCTGTTATTCTCTTCCTTCTATTACCCTCCTCGTCGCCAATTTGGCAGATTTCAGCGCTGCTCGCCATCCTCGCGAACGTTGGATTCGGCGTGTCCATGGTCGCGTTGAACAGCTACATTCCTCTGTTAGCTCGCCAGAGTCCCGAGGTGGTCGCATTAGCGCGCAATGACACTCTTGACGAGTCGGTTGAACACACTAATGAGGAACCTTCAAACCCCAACGACGATTCTGCAGCCCCTTTATTGAGCTCCAGTAACAAGGCGCTTGACGGACAATCCCAAGAATACGAAGACACACTCTCACAAGCGACATCCAGGATCTCAAGCATGGGGATAGCACTGGGATACAGCGCAGGCATCGTGCTTCTCCTCGTGTCGATGGTGCTCGTCAAAGCGTTGGGCGGAAGCACCTGGTCTCTGCGCCTTGCCATTGGCCTTAGCGGTATTTGGTGGACCTTCTTCTCCATCCCCGCAGCCTTCTGGCTCCCAGGAAAATCCTCAACGCCCGATTCTAAATCTACGGACTCTCGAACTACGCTCTCATTAGTGGCAGATTCGTGGAAACGCTTGGGAGCGATGTTGATGCCATCCGAAATCAAACGCCTGCGAAACACCTTCAAGTACCTTGGGGCGTGGTTCTTGCTCTCGGACGGGTTCACCACGATCACCAGTACCGCGATGTTATTTGGGAAGACTTCGCTTCACATGAAGCCACAATCGCTCATCATCGTCGGCGTGCTATCACCATTATGTGGTGTTTTGGGTTCACTAGCTTGGCCGACCATCCAGCGGAGGATACGGATAAGCAACCTCAAGGTGGTCGTCGTCCTCGTCCTGTTGGCGTCTGCCATTCCTTTCTATGGATGCTTGGGTTTCGTGTTCCAAGGGAGGACAAGATTTGGTGGACTGACGACCCCTGGCGAGATGTACGGCCTGGCGGTATATTTCGGTACGCATGAACAATATACATCCCTTATGTGTGTAACGGTGTCTAGGTTTCGTTTATGGTGCTTTCCAAGGTTATGCAAGAGCGTTGTACGCTGAGATGTTGCCACCAGGAGAGGAAGCCAGATGGTATGTTCCTCTATCCCAGTGGGATATTCAAAAGTTCAACTGTGTCCAGGTATGGCCTCTACGCTATCACCGACAAGGTTCGTATCTGTCGCCCATGCCTCCGTGTTTCCAGTGTCCTCATGTTTTCACCAGTCATCGTCCTTTGTGGGACCTCTATTCGTCGGGCTCATCTCGGATCTGACAGGAAATATACGATACTCGTTTTTCTTTCTTACTTTCATGATCTGGCTTGCCGTCCCAATATTGGCGAGTGTAAATGTCGAGCGAGGCAAGAAGGATGCCAGGGAATATCGGTCCCCGAATCACGAGCGCGAGGAATTTTCAGCAGACATACAACCTTGATATTGGGTTTAATCAAACTGTTGCATTTTGACGTTATTGATCTCCCCATCGGATCCTATGGTCGCTCTGTCTACACATTGACAGTAGCACGGTCCTTCTCGCCATCGCCGCCCTCTTTCATTTTCTCAGTCTTTACAGCAACCTCGTCAAATGTGACGGGCTTCAGGACTAAGCAAACCAAGAGCTGGAATCCCGCGACCCCGACCAATATCCAGAGACCAAGCTGCCACGCGCGCACGTACGCATCCACAACGATGTCGTATTCGGTACTGCCGAACACAAGCGCCGAAAGCGTTTCCACAACCGAGTTTGGGTTGAGGTTGGCCGTCCAAGGTTCGGATGGGAGGGCAGAGCGGTAGAAGTTGTTGATGGCTGGGCGAGCAGGATGAATAGGCTTGCAATAATGAGAGAGGGACCGTAAGAGACGCACCCGTTCCGAGTGCAGCAACACCAAGCGTTCCGCCCAGTGATGGCGCCGCGCCGATGAGCGCCGTCGTAGTCGACAGGTAATCAGCTGGGAGTCCGAGTGTTGCGACGACCAACGTTGTTTGGGTGCTCTGTACCACCGATCTATGAGGAGTCCATTCTGTACGACAGCGAAAGGACTTACAGGCCCATATCCCAATCCCACAATTAGGAGGTATCCAACGATTTGTCCTATGGAGCTGTGCTTGTTGAGCGTCGCGAGGAGGCTGAGTCCAACAACCAGAATGGCCATGGGGATGATGAAGAGCATGCGAATCTGCCATGCAGTTTTGCATTTGTCCAGGACGAAGGACGCTGCGGTGCTGACGATGGCAGAGATTATGAGGAATGGGATGACAAGAGCTGATGCAGTGATGGTAGATTGCCCGAGGACTTGCAGGAGAACTGCGTGTGCATGCATGGTGAGTTGGTGTAAACCACGTCAGAGAGGTATATGCGTACCGGGCAGATAAAATATGACAACGTAGAGATGGAAGAAGTTGAGCGTTCTCAACACTGTCCATCGGTTAGCAAATGCACCGAGGAGGAGCGGGGAACGTACGCATCATGATGGCCACATTCCTCCATTTCCATGTCGAGAATAATTCGACCGGCATGACAGGCATGCGCGCCCTCTTCTCTGCTACAACAAAAAGCACGAACGCGACACCTGATCCCATTAGACATCCCAGAATGACTGGGTCGTCCCAGGCAAGGTCTTGACCACCCATGTTCAGGCCGACGACGAGCAGACTGAGGCAAGCGACGACCAAAAACATGCCCATGATATCTAGGCTTGAAAAGACCTCGCGAACCGAGTGCATACGAACAAGCGGTCGCGGTGGGCGGAAAGTCAGGAAAATGAACGCGGTGACTTGGGTCAAGCATTAGAAATCAGTCTTGAATGCGAACGACTAAATCAGCACATACTGACGGGGGCAAATGGAGCGGTGAACAAAAAGCTATGGGGATGGGCATTGAGTTATGTCTTTTATGGTCGTCGAAGGACCTACATCCAACGCCATTGTCCAATATGAGCGAGAGCACCACCCACGATGGGTCCAAGGGAGTCCGAAATAATGAAGACACAGTTGATGAGATTGAAGTAGGCCCCGCGCTGCTTTTCCGTAGTCATTTCTGGGCGCACAATTAGACTTCTCTATGTGCACAACGTGGATATACGTACGGGATATAATGATGCAGACCAGGTTGATCAACCCGCTCCCGCCAATTCCAGCAATAAGGCGCCCAGCGACAAACTGGCCGAAGCCATGTGCTGTCCCTGCTATGATATTTCCGACGACGAAGATCCATACCTCGAGGAGAAGGAATGTGCGTACGTTGACAGAGTCCTGCAAGTGGAAGAGTTTACTTCGCGAAGGACAGATACAAGGAAAGGTCATACAGCAATGCGACCTGTGAGCGGAAGAAATGCCGTGCAGGTAAGCAGGTAAGACGTCGTGATCCAAGTGAGTGAGTCTTTCATATGTAGCTCGGTGCCGATGGTAGAGATAGAGGTGGCCACGATGGTCTGCTCAATGGCGAACAGGAATAAGGAGCATCCTAAACTTGGAGATCAGGTCAGACGGTGTAGAATATTTCGCAGGAGAGAAACCGACGCAATGAGGAGACCAGATATTTGGACAACAGTCATATCATCGAATTTTGGGAACGATCCAGCGTCGGCGCGCGCAAGAGAACCTGGTGTGCTGCCATTTGCGCTGGAGGGCGGCCTTTGCTCGTCTGAGCGCCGGACATGCTCGATAGAGGATACTTCGACCGCCTCGGCTCTCGCACTCATGGTGGAACGAAGCTAAGTCTCTAGCAGAGTCATGCCAAGGCGTCCAAACACCATGTGGACGCGTTATACCACGATTATCGGGGCCTTTAGCATTATCTTCGTCGTAGAAAGCGTCGTCGACGTTGAGCATGAGCTCGACTATCTCGCCTGCAACTTCTAAGTCTGACATTGACAATCGTTGAACTTGAACAAATGGTTGAAGTTTTGGATTGACAGTCACGTGCGTGTCGGCGATTACGGCGGGCGGGACAGAGCAGGCCAACACAAATTCATCCGACATTGCCGACGCATGTTAATCGCGTGCCCATGAGATGGGACGCCGATGTCGGTCCATCGACAAGCGGAGAGTAGGAAGCTGAGTACAATGGCAGCTAGCTCTGAGAGAATTTGAAAAGTTGGAGGATATTCCAATGATCGTTAGTCGATGATGTCAGGCGCAGCACTCGAATGTCCATAAAAGTGTATGAACGCCCGGGACGCCCCACGAACTCCCTTCCCGACTACTCTCATCTGGATTTTGAAGACCAATTTTCTTGATATTGCCTCGACATGGGCACAGGGCGCTGCTGGGCCTGGGCCACCATCTGCCCAAGGGGTCCAAACACTTCCACCGAAAAGCGGCGCGCTGACAGTCAGCCGGGCGACAACATTGAGTCCGCCAGATACGCAAATGAGCACAGAACTGGCTCAAATTGGAGGGTAAACAAAGCGCAAATGAATTTTGTGCATTGCTTTTCCCGACGAGTCTGTTTTATCGGGCAGGAGGTGAGGCAGGGTTAGAGAGGAGGCTGTGGCCTTTATTTGCCGCGTTTCGACGTGACCAGCCCATGCGTTCCTGGACTACTTCTCGTCCATTTACTATATAATCGAGCGCCGTATGTCAGCCACTCACACTTTCTTCCTTCTTTTCTCCTCCTCGGTCCATGGCTGTCCCAACCACCTCCCGTCGGTCTTCTTGGATGGACAACTACGAGAACGTCGAGGAGCTGCCAGCGGAGCAGGATGGATTTCTGGCATCGGGAGCCACCACACCGCCCACAACGACTGCAACTCGTGTATTTTCTCCGTCTCCGCTCAATCCGGGGACGCCCAGGCCGTCGTCGAGCGCATCCGTCAACCGCTCCTCGACATGCTCTTCTGGCGGCGGTCCAAAGTCGCCGGCAGTCGAGTCGCCTCCGCGCTTTGTGCGAGCGGCATCCAGCTTCACTGTCGGGCCGAGAATACCGTCAGAGGAGGCGCGCATTCTGTCGTCGCCTGGCTCCCGCGGCTCTATGATCCTTTACCACCTCCCAGCGGACGGCCCACTCGAACCCCCGCCAAACATGCGTAGGCTAACCATGGTCTCAACCAGCTCACGCGACTCAACGATCTCCTACTCGTCCGACTCGAAATACCCGGCACATGAGCACAACATCCAAGCGTACCTATACGACCCAGAGATGGACGCAGGCAACTTCGACAAGGAGGATCAAGAAGTCCTACAGGCTGAACGCCAACGCATCGGCTGGCGCGGCGCATTCAACATCGGCATGCTTTGCATTATCATTCTCGGCCTCATCGCGCTCTTCGTCGCATACCCACTCGTTGCATTTAGCAACACAAACGACGTCAACGCGCGCATCGTGCATAACAAGTACATTAACGAAACCGGACAGGCGGATGGCTTTTAGGATTGCGGGTTTTTTGAGGAGGCGACTATGGCCTTTTAACTTATCTTCATCGGTACGCTTCGCGTCCTCCTCTCTTCAGCTTAACCCACGCTGACGCCTGAACAGGACTTGAGAAATACCTTATCCTTGTACCTCTTTTATTGTGCTTTTCAGTTGTGTACTATACCATTAGTTTGCCTGT
The DNA here is from genome assembly GCA_000934385.1 of Cylindrobasidium torrendii FP15055 ss-10. Classification (NCBI taxonomy): domain Eukaryota; kingdom Fungi; phylum Basidiomycota; class Agaricomycetes; order Agaricales; family Physalacriaceae; genus Cylindrobasidium; species Cylindrobasidium torrendii. The sequence continues at coordinate 26,179 of KN880436.1, forward strand.
CCTTCGTTTGTTCTGTATCCGTATCTATGATTGTGAAGCTTTAATGCAACATCGTTAACGTTGCTATTTCTCCAGGATATTACGGTACACCCGGTCAGCCATTGGCAAGTATGCTTGATTTGAGCGCTAGCCGTCCGCGACTTGGATGTGTATCACTGATTATTCACTGTGCAGCCCACCTGCGCGCTCGTCTCACAACCATACCCCGGGAGGAACGACGCGGTACGGGCTGTGCAACGTTGGCCCAGATTACCCTGTACGTCTGCCTATACCACTGACCAAAACGGTGTAGCCGCATTAAAGAGGACGTTCATTCACCCTTATGACAGTCGCATCGACCACTTTCTATCCATGGACATTAGACGTGAATGGTTACAACAATTACAGATACCATACTATATATACAGTCCGTTCTCAACGCAAATCTCGTCAAGAACGGCACAGTCAACCACCCCTTCCGCAGAGGCATCACTGTAGTTGTGCGACTTGACTTTTTCGCAGGGCATCCACCCTTACTACTTACTTCCTCCCACAGACGTGCTAAAGTCCAACTTCCTAGCGACACTTCTGCTTTTCGAATCGTCATACGGGGACGTGAGCTTGCGTTTCGCTCGCTTCGTCTTCGGTCCAGCTATGGTCGGGCCCTCCTCGTCAACGGTCTTGCTTGGCTTTGGCGCTGGCTTCGGCAACTTCGACGGGTGTGTGGGATGGGGCAGGGTGGAGAAGTAAGGATGGTGCAATGCCTATACACAATGAGCAAGGTGCGGAATGAATGAGGAGCGATAGACACACGTCGTATGCCGTTATCCGTCTCCGTGGCTCGTAAACCAGGCACTTGCTGAGCAGGCTGAGTGCCTCTGTGCTTGCAGCTGTGAAAAGGTCTCGGAGAGGTGTCTTTGGGAATTGTCCCACGGTAATAAAGTTGGGCAATTTGGTATGTCCCTGAGGATAACTATCAGTCAAAAAGAATCTAGAGGACTCGCATTTGCGTACCGGCCAATCCTGTTCTGTAGGTGACCCAAGGGCACGGAAGATCGTCTGAAGCTGGTCCATGTCACTCTCGCCAGTGAGGTATGGTGTCCGCAACATCAGCTCCGCAAAGATACAGCCCACGCTCCAGATGTCAACCGCAGAGCTGTAGTATCGGGCTCCAAAGAGTAGCTCTGGCGGACGGTACCATCTACACGCTAGTCAAGACTCCACTGTATGCATGAGGCAGGACAACGCACAGAGTGATAACCTGACAGGTCATTTTGGCGCCAGGATCCGCAAACTCGCGCGCGAGACCGAAATCAGCAATCTTGAGTCGGCCGTCTCCAGCAATGAGCAAGTTGTTCGGTTTCAAATCCTAGGTCCGTCAGGATGGGGCGTTTGTGGGGGATTACAGTACACGCACTCTATGCAAGACAAAGTTCCTATGGCAGTATTCTAACCCTCGAAAGGTCATGGCGAGCCAGCTCTTGATGTCCGCGGGGAGGAAGACGAGTGAATGGTCCTTGATGATGAGTTCCAAGTCCGAATCTAGGAATTCGAGTACAAGATTGAGATTCTTTTTCGACGAGAATACGTCCAATAGCTATAGGATCCATTAGAAAAATTGGACAAAGTGCGGCGTGACAGACGCACCTCAATAACGTTCTGATGCTTCAACTCGCGCAGGTGCTTGACCTCTCGTATAGCGGACATGTCCAAGCCGTCTTTGAATCCTCCGACTTTGATTTTCTTTATAGCAATCTTGCGGCCGGTAGCGGCTTCCCGGCCTATGATGGGTATGAATATCCAGATACCAGACCTCTGAGAGTTCAATGACCTCGGTATACCACGGCGTATGCACCCTCGCCGACCTTCTGGTCCTTGGTCCTACACGAGAATCAGCGGCGAGGAGAAGTCGAATAATTGGACACACCATCTCTTTTGGCGCTCCGCATTCGCTTTCTCAACAACATCCATCGTGGGTGGTGGTAGTCGACACCGAAGCCGATCGAAGGCTCTCAGGCTCGGGACCAATAAAACGGCTTTCAACGCCACTCGATTACTTACAAGCTAAGTAGTTGCAGAGAGTGCGTGTGCGGGGACTACACTCTTTTCCTCCCAGGCTTATCGTCTAAGTAGATTAACATTAATCACTGAGTATCAAGTACGCTATCAAGATGTGTATACGTATATACTATTAGATTCACCGCTTCACTAGGTGAGCATACCAAAATCCGTCTGCTCCTGATTCATTGGCATGCGCATCACATCCTCCCACCATGGGCACCAGTCCTCATCAGCACCAAAATAGCCGCTCTCCGCCTGGAAATCTTGCACATAGCCGGGAGAGTCCACAGGTGGCCAATTCTGCCATAGGCTCTCAAAAGCTGAACTCGCCACCGCAGGGTCTTCATCTTGGGCAGCGACTTGGCCATCCAGAAGGCGCGTTAGAATATCGGAGATTCCAAGCGCCGAAGGGATTGACTGCGATATTTCGTGAAGATGGGCAATGCAGCGTTTGACGGTATCAGCATGCTTGGTTGTCTCTGTTGAAGCGGAGGACACCGCAGAGGACGGCCTTCCAAGAGGCATCACGTTCAGTTGGTTGGGATACGACGTCGTAGGCGACAAGTAAAAGGCGAACGGGTCCTCGTCGACCTGCATACCCGCAGGTGGAGCCGTCGACGTCTCATTTGCTGTGCTAGAACGTCGACGACGACGATGGAGAAGGAGGAAAACCGTCCCTGCGGTGAAAATGACCTCGACAATGGTGATAGGGACAAAGCGCAGAGTGTAGAGGTTCCTCCAGGTGTCGAGGATAGACATGATCTCGTTTGCAGCGTCTTTGCAAATCTAAATGACTTTAGCTTGGGGTCAGAATGGTAGCTCAGTGTGCGCACCTTCCTGTGCTCGATATTGCTGGCGCCCGAAAGCTGGCGCCGATAGAAGAATGGGCGATGCAGAAGAATGCGGAAAAGATGGAAGAGCATATGCACCATGAGAACGTGCGGGAGCGTGTTCGACGCCAAAGTGATGACCTCAGGGAGGCTATTCTTCCATTGATTGAGCTGGTCACTGGAAATCGGATGAGCACGGCCACATAAACAGATGTCAAAATTTCCCACTCCATGGCAGTAATGGCCTCGTCATGCATCCCGCCGGCGCCATTGTCTTCAAAGGTGATAAAATCTAGCACCAAGCGTCCAACAACATGAAGCCGGCATGTCGCCTGAAATGTTGTGCTCAGATATCCCTCCCGTTCTGGGAGACCCGACTCTGGATGACGCCAAAGAACACGGTCCAGCCCTGGAACAACAGACGGGAGAGGAACGGCCGGGATGTTCTTGGGAGATGGGGTAGAGCAATCCCGGCCGACATAGAGTGACCAGCACATGTCCATCACCAGTCCGCTCCAGTACGCGACCTCCCGATCTGAGACGTCGTCTTGGGTCATGGTGCCATTCTCTACGAGGTGGGAACAATCGAGTCCCAAGCCCAACATTTGCCCGACCGAGACACTCATGCCTGCAAGAAAATCAGTCTCTTGCTTACCAAAGGAGGAACGGTCACATACCGAAGCAAGCATATCCAAAGCCACGATTTCCACGCGAGCAATAGATACTCCCCAGTAAGCTAAGCGCTTGGATGGTAGCCACGCTTGGATGTTCGCATTCCTTGTCCATAAGCGTCTTGGCGAGTTCTGCGTACTTGACCCCATTCTCCTTACGAACCTCTTCGTCGTCCGAAAATGCAGTTGCAAGCGCAACGATGGCGTTGTGCAGCATTGGTGAGTAGTTTGTCGGCTTGGGGTTGGCGTCCACTATGTACAGATACATGTCGCGTAAAAAGAGGGTGGGGACGATGCGCAAAGACCATCCGGTGAAGAAGTTGAAAAAGCGCGCGAGCATCTTGTCGTGCTCTGCGCGAGTGAGAGATGTAGCAGGAAGGTGTCGACTCCAGTCAAAAGACGGGTCCTTGTATCCTTCTTCAAGCGTGTAGTGCCCTGGGGCGCCGTCCATAACAAAGCGGGACGTGGGGATAGGCGGACTGGGTGTGGAGAAGTGCCATGGCGCAGAATTCCCATAAAAGATACCTTCAACCTGGAACGGGCGCCTCAATACAAAACAATCAGTCGTTGATAAGATGCACATACCGTCAACTTTCTCGTGGACTCGATTAGATCGGCGTCGTCGTGCTCTTCGAAAACGTAGTCTGGGGCTGGACGATGGCTTGCTTCGACCTCAAGCTTCCCAGCATCCCCGTAACGCTGAACGTACCAGTCGACGATGGCTTCAAGGTCCATGCAGCGCTTCTGGAGCTCATGTTGGCGCAGCCGACTGGATACTTTGGGAACGTCGCTGGTTGCTACCCACATGCACTACGCCGGAGAGTCAGAACTGCCATTACAATTGGAGTGGGGCAAGGACTCATACCCTGTCTGCTCGAGCGTATTGCAGGCAGGTGCCGCATGCAGGCCCTGGGACTTTCCAGTCGCAGCGGACGCGTCTTGGTGCAGTGTTATTACAGACTCTAGGTATTGTCGACAGATTCGAACCCACCTGCGTCGACACTCACTGCACGCAGCGGGTGCATATGGAAGCTTGCGTATATTTCTCGCTGTGGGGGTACGTTGTGGAAGGGGAGGTTGGTTGTTCATGGTAGGATGGAAGTTGGTCGGTGGACTACCATCCTGAATTTATACGGTTGCCTTGTGGGGCCTTTAGCTGTAGATGCGTGTGATAAAAAGCGTCAGGTGATGGTGGCTTGAAGAACACGTTGTGACAATGAGCTGGCCGATCACTAGTTCATTGCGCTGGCGTCGGCTACTACGGACGCCACAAATGAGGGACAACGACAGACACTTATTACACACCCGCAATAGAAAGCATGTAAAGTCTTCTTGATAAACTGCATTCGGGTCTATGACGTATACGAAAATGAGGTGCGGAACGGGCCCGGAAAGTGACTCTAACGATAAACCTCAGTGGCCCAGAGAGTAATCTGTCACCGCTTGATGTAGAGCTAAATGTGAGGTACCCACACATCGTGAGTCTGGGTCTCAGGTCGAGACGAGGTCCTTCCGTACGCTCTCATAGTAGTCTCAAATATCACTTGACAAGACGCATTCAAACCTGTGGAATAACCAGACGGGATGATCACAGCCAACGGGAGATGGCTTTTAGTACAGCTAACCGCTATGTGCCACGTAACAGCTACCCCTTGAAATAGTCGCTTTGCGCTCCCTCCCCTCTGTTAGACTCTTCACATAGGAAATTGTGGATGTAGAGCGTTAGATTATTACACTACATTGGGAGAGTCGGCAGTGGCACCGCGAACGGGTGTTTTCAACCCTTGTAGGTCACATTTGTAAGCACAATGAATGCCTCACCAATATGCATGTCACATGGGTATATGCCACCGCTGAAGTAACCATCTAGGAGCTCAGTGATTGCTGACCGGGACCGGTTGCCTCTCGTCAATGGGTTGAATCAGAGCCGATTACAGACTTGTGCTGATGATGTATTGGGAATGTGCTGAGCTGCGAGCGAAGCCTACTTGAAAGTACACCATCAAACGCCACTTCGCCCGGTGTCCTGCGCAGCGTTGAGAAGAGCACCACCACCACGGACTCTTGTCACCGTCAGTACTATGCTTACAGTGCATCCCAAGATCTTGGCGCCACTATCGACATGTGGACGAACTCATTATTGACCTTGTGTTGCTGGAATCTTCGGCTCGGACCTCCAAACAAGGTGAACGAATTCTATGTCTTTCTCATCAGTTGTTGAACCCTTCTCAGCCTCCAATTCCGTGTCTAGAGTTGTTGACGCCGACAGTTGTGCGCCCAAGGGCTCCAACCATAACACTGCGTCTACACACCGGAGCAGCATTGCCCGGGTTGGCGCAAAGCTCATGAATGCGCGCAATGGAGAGGCTTTGGTACGGTACGACGACTAGTCTCAGCCGTGCTACAAGAGCATCCACCTTCTTCGCCCTGAGTTCAGGGCCACTATCGTCGGAGACGATAGAGGTCGAGGTATCGAAGCTAGGCAAATGTGTGTTTTCACCATCGACGGCGAGGTATCCTCCATGGAGAGACAATCGGCGCGACCTCATGTCAGGGAACGCCCAGATACTGCATGTTGAAGGATTATGCGACCAGGAAATCATTGGGCAGAGAGAAGGCACAATTGACGTGAAGTGTTATCGTCGCATTGTGGTACTTAGTGTTGTATAGACTGCGAGGAAATCAACGCCTTCAGTGCGACTTGGGCTGAAAAAAGAAGATAAGCCATGCTATTCAGACCTCAATCAATGGTCTTTCAATAAACGGAGCCCAGAAGTGCAATGTCGCGATTTACTAGTATTATGACAGGGCACAATGCCGCTACTTCTGCTACTGATGTCAGCCCATGGGGTGAAGTCGAGACCGGTACGGCATGTACAGGATAAGCAGAGCAACAAACTCACCCAGATCGCAAAGAACTCTTGTCATTTTTGACATAGCTCCGTCGTCCTCAAATCCGTTGACATTTGCGGTGATGCGGACGAAGATAGACCCGGAGGGCTAGATGCTCACAAAGTATTGTCCAAATTTATTCATTGTTCTCGTCACTTGTTACGTCCCAGTCGACCTCGTCAGGATTGCTCTCACTTGGAGCGACGGGAGGACGAATGTCCAGGTCCGAATCCATTTCTGAATCCGAACCATATGCACCAAGGCCTGCCATGTTCTGCTTTGGGTCCGGTACGTCTGGCTGCTCCTTGTCTTCCTCCTCGCTGCCGTACCCGCCAATTAGCCCCTTCATGGCCTGGGGTCCAAGTGCACGCGGCCTCTCCTCCCATACATCAAATGTTGGAAATTCGACGAATGAGCGACCGTTGAGCGCATCCCCGAGGGTGGATGACAGGTCCACGGCATCGTTGCCTAGAGTGCACCATGATGTTGAATGTGCGTCGATAATAGAGTCCAAGCGGGTTTCTAGCTTATGTCGATGCGAGATAGCCACCGTCTTCGAGCTCCCCGCATGCGTGCGGACCTCCACTGTGAGATACACGGTGTTTGTCCTTTGAGAGAAGGTTAGAAAAAAAGGCCGCGCGGGATTCCTAAGAACTGACTTTGAGTCAAGTGTAGACTGGTTAAGCTTGCGCCGAGACATTCCCACAGGTAGGAGCTCCATATCCATATTCAAGGCAGCCAAATGTGACTGCAAGAAATCGCGTTTGTGTTTGCCCTTGCGCAGAGCGCTGCTGGGGTCCTTCGAGCGGTCTTTCAAAGCGGCAGACCGACGTCCTACGTCTTCGAGATATGTATAGTCATTCATCATTTGTCCCCAACCGTACTTGTTCATCGGCACATATGCTGCCTTGTTTCGCTCACCAGAGCAGCTCGCCTGTACTTTATGCTCCTTTGAGCATGACAGGGAGCACGAAGGAGTGCTGCAGCGTGGGCAGGTATACTTTGTCGGATTTACGCTACATATTGGGCAGATAGCACTGCGTGAAGTGGAGGCTTCCATTCTAGATCGACTCGTCTACAAGCGGGGTCAGTGTTGGATGAATTTTCAGTAAATAGAAGGATTAATTACCGACGTGGGTGACTATGAGAGCCTGAGGCAAAAAGACAGCAAACTTAGGCACCTTCAGGTTCACCTTCCGAAAGTTCACTGAATGGCGGTGATGGCCAGAAGCAGAAAATGTCGATCGTGGCACGTGCTCAAATAGTGTTGCTGGCTTCTATCTCTCATGGCGCCACTGGCGTTGCACGCACCGCGGCCACTTGCTGCCAGATTCGTGTTCGGATTGTGAACTCACGATGCTCTGGAAATATTACTTTGCCTATCGAGACACTCCGCAGGCCCACCTGCAATCCACTCGTGCGCCCGACGTCAAGCCAGCACCAATCAAGGTATCAGAGCGCAGGGCGGCAACGCATTCCGATTGTTATTTCCACAATACACGCTGGCATATCCACTTACAGTTACCTTCAATCATCCTTGGCGTCCATGTTTTGTTCCTGCATTTGACAACGCAAGACGCCGCCAAAAGCCTGCGCTGCTTCCATCTTCGTACGCTTTGCCGTCTGCATGGGGGTCTTCTTACTACAGAGAACAGCGGCGCACCAACCATCATCTCTTACAGAGCTTGAGCCTGGTGCTCCATGATCCCCACGAATGACTGGTTCGCAGAGAACAGTCGCAATATAACGGAATCCTTTCTAGATATCACTTGCTATTGAAACGTGATATCTTCTTCCCAATGCTGCATTCTCGAAGAGCATTGTACTTTGATGCACCGAAGGTATGACGAAGAAATGTATTCACGAATTCCACCCACTGCATATCGGAGGGTTTGATGTTCTTGCACGTGACATCTAGCAGATTGACAAACCGTCCTCTCACGATTTCCATATGCTCATTGCCAACAATCTCCCAGATCAACTCGCGGAACTAGATGCTGTGTTACTTCGCGATGCTTTTTGGGGTCTGTACCTTTCTTCAAGAAGCCTTGCTCATGTCTTTTCCGCGAGTATATTACTGGCATAGTACACGCCACTGTTATTTGTTCCACACGAAAAATGTACATTGGGAGGGAAAGTATCTTTTTATTTGTATACCGTCGACTCTCTCCTGGCGTCTAGCTGTCCAGTCAAACCTCCTTCGTCCGAAAGGCGGGCGAGCCACTCACATTTCCGTACACATGTTCGCAGCATATTCTGGCGACCTGTTTTTCATCACAAGTCACCGTAAATCTCTGATGTAATTTTTTTCTCAGATATCCCTCATTAGGTTATGTCCGATTTATGGACCTTACGCCGTATCTCAGTGGTTTACTCCAATTGCCTACCTATATAAGATCAACATGCCCGAAGGATCCATGCACCGTTGTCGAGGCCTTTCCACCCCCTCCATCAAACGTCAAGATGAGCTCTACTCTCGCTTCTCTGCCGACTCTGGCAATGACGGACTCACCATCGTCCCCGACGAGTATCGACTCGCACTCCAAGTCGCCCTCAACTTTCGTCGGTGATGAGAAGTCAGAGACATCAAGCGTTCTCGAGAAGCTTCCCTGGGATGGTTACCTAGAGGTCGACATTCCTGAGAAGAAGGAGGGAAAGGTCTTTCGCGACATTCGCCATATCATCTTCACCATCTACCACCGCCTCTTTGGCATTGTATTCCTCGCCAACGCCGGCATTCTTATCTCTCTTTTCGTTTATGGCGTCGACACCAACCGTCTTGGTCTCATCACGGTCTCCAACATCTTTGTGGCCATCCTGATGCGTCAAGACTACGTCGTAAATGCGTTGTTCGACATCTTCACCTCTGTTCCTCGCTCGTCAGTGCTTTCGTTTTGCGTTCTTATTTCATGAGCTTATCATGACTGCAGTTGGCCATTATGGTTCCGCCTCCTCATGGCGAGGGTGTACCACCTCGGTGGCATCCACTCTGGCGCCGCTGTCTCTGGAACGATCTGGCTCGCTGCGACTGCCGGAAAGGGTATTCAAGAGTACACTAGCGGCGATGGAAGAGTGAGTGGCACAGGTCATAACTGTGTTTAGACTTTTTTGATGCCAACCCTCGCACAGATCTCCCTTGCGACTCTGGTCATATCCTGGGTTATCCTTGCCTTCCTGGTTATCATCATCTTAATGGCCTTGCCCGCGTTCCGGAGCGTGAGCCACGACAAGTTCGAACGCGTCCATCGTTTCGCCGGCTGGACTGCGACCGCGCTTGTATGGGTGCATGTCGTGCTTCTCACCAACGACTGGAGGGGAGAAGCCTCTCTTGGGTATGCCCTCGTGCATTCGGCTCCGATGTGGTTGATGTTCATCATCACTGGTACGTCGGCATCTAGGCTTGTGAAAACCCATATGCTAAAGGCTTCGTCCACCAGGCTCGCTCGCGCTGCCATGGATGCGTCTGCGCAAGGTGCCCGTTCGAAGCATCGCTCTTTCCGACCACGCTGTGCGATTGTATTTCAACTACAAAGGTAAGCATGCGCCCAATCCGAGAAAATCTTCTGTATAACTCTTCTGCAGTGTTCGGCATGCACCCTCGCCCATATCCTGGTTCTGCGGCTCGTATCTCACTCGACCCGCTGCATGAATGGCATGCATTCGCGTGTGTCCCTGTCCCTGGGACAGACGAGTGGTCGATGGTCGTCTCCCAAGCCGGTGACTGGACAACAGAGCTCATCCGGAACCCACCTTCGAACATCTGGGTGCGCGGAACTGCCGTCGCTGGTGTGCTGCGCGTCAACATCATGTTCCGCCGTGTCGTCTTCGTCGCTACTGGCTCAGGCATTGGACCCATTGCGCCCTGCCTGTTCGCCCACGACCAGCCCCACCGCCTGCTTTGGACGGGTTCGAACATTCGTAAGACCTTCGGCGACGATCTAGTGGACAGTGTCATCGAAGCTGAGCCTGGGGCCGTCATCTATGGTGCGCATGTCTCGATTATTGAACATCGAATAACCTTGCTTACTTCATGCAGACACTCGCAAGTACGGTCGGCCTGACATGGTCAAGCTCACGTATAAGCTCGTTCAAGATTTCAACGCAGAAGCCGTCGTCATCATTTCCAACGAGCCTCTCACGAAGAAGGTCGTGTATGGCCTCATGAGCCGCGGCGTTCCCGCCTTCGGCGCCATCTGGGACTCGTAGAGGGCCCTCCCATCTAGATTTCCTTGTAAAACCTATGTTGCTACTGTTTTCCTTAGATTTCCTTTACCTATGTTGTACCCTTTAGAATCCTACTGCTAGGATGGATCTTGCCTGTACTTGCGGATATATAAATTCAGAAATTCGCGTTTGTCATTGTCCATCGAGTAGCGCATCGATCAATGTAATAAAGTTGAGAAGGATAATTCTGCCCAGTTACGTAGACTTCGGTCCTCGATGTAGGAAAGTACCTCTGCGGAAGTTTACTCAGTCTTAGAACGAAGTATAACAAGCAGTACTGATACACCAGGCCCCAGCGCTTCTCAGAACAAGAGAAAGCCAACGTGTTCATCATTAATAGCGAGCGAAAAACAGACAATGTAGATACAGCATATACGGAGACAGATACTATGTATTTCCAGAAAAAAGACGTTTACGAGGTCTTCGCGCTGCCGCTCAATCCAAGTTGCCTCTGGGATGGGAATGAGTTAGAAAGCAAACAGTTGGCGGAGCGATGCTGACCTTCAGAATCTCCAGCTCTCGCTCCGCCGCCTCAGCCCGCTGCTCCACCTGCCTCTGCGCCTCCGCCTGCCTCTCTGCATCTTCTTTGTACTTTGCCTCCGCCTTCTGTCTATCCGCCTCCGCCTTCTGTCTATCCGCCTCCGCCGCCTCAGCCCGCTGCTCCGCCTGCCTCTGCGCCTCCGCCTGCCTCTCCGCATCTTCTTTGAACTTCAGTTCGGCCTTCAGCTCGATCTCGCGTATCTTTGCCTGCTCCCTCTCTTGCGCATTCTATGATGTCTTTAAAATATATTTGGGTCGATAAGGGTAAATACTCACCTGCTGCAAACCCTTCATTTCGGCTTCGTACTCTGCCCATTCAGGCTTGAACATCTTGAATAATTTGTCTACTTCATGCGGTGGGTTGACGCCAAAGAGTTGCTTGGGCTTGACTTTCTTGAATGAGCCGGCAATCTTGTTCCTTTCCGCCATAACATCGGGGTACAGCATCGAAATCATGCCCCAGATAGAGGCAACATACCAGTAGCACATCGTCGTGTTCGCCTGGTATACTGGGCCGGCAGTGCTTGTGACTTTGGCCATCATCGCGAGCTCTTCGAACAGGAACGGGCGCATGGTCGAGTCGAACTTGATCCTGCCAACAAAGTCCGCTTTCTTGCGTGCAGTGATGTGGCTCATGGACTTTCCAGGATACGTCCAAAATCGATCGAAGGCAGCGTGGCCAAACAAGTAGTTCCAGCCGTTCGAAGAGGCCCTAAGGGAGGCCTGAGAAATGGCAGGCAGGCGAAATCCCTCGCGGTCATCGTTGGCACTGTTGAGCGCCGAGTTTGACGTAAGATCGGGCGCAGATGCGGTCGACGGCTCTGAGCGCGAGCTGGCCGACGAGCCTGATGAAAGACGGGAGTTCCTCCTTGCGGCTCTGGCGGACGTGTCGAGGTCGACGTTACGGTCAATCAAAACGGCCAGAGTGTGATTCTCCCAGCCGCGAAGAACGCCAGTGGGGTCGTCAGCGACGGCGTCAACTTGCACAACGAGGAATTCATGGTAGGGTGCTGCCTGGACTTTCCACCACTGGACCTCTGAGACGACGAACTTGCCGAAAAAGTCGCAGCCGCGTTCGAAGTATTTGAGTTGGGCCAACACCTGCGCCGCGGACGCCGACTCGTCCTTGCGGAACATGACGAGGGCGGGAGGGCCTCCGGTTTCGTTAGCCTCGGGATTCGAGTGCAGGGAAGACATGATGGAGGATAGAAAACGTCGAATGCGGGAAAGTAGACCCATGCTGGGCTTTAAGTAACTTGGTCGCTATTTGTGCCAGCAGAGCAGACCCAGTTCAATGCTGCCTCGTTGCCAACTGGTGGATGTATGTTGTGAAGAAAGTTGGCGCCTTTACGCCGCTCCTTCAAGCTCCGATGCACGCAGGCGTGCAGGGTTTGTGTGCGCTATACACTTCGGCGTGATGGTCAGAGGTCATGTCAAACCAAATACGGCCACCTTGAGGTAGTGCATGGTATCCACGTGGGGGTGCACTCAAGAGGCGCCCAGGTTCGATGCTCGATAAAGGCATAACCGTGTTCAGAGCTTATACTGAACCAGAGTTCGTATTGCTTTCTGTTCCCACACTAACACGCCAATTCCGCGACCACCGTCTGAGCATGGGTACCGGAGACTCCCGCGCGACCGAGACAGACACAAGTGGTGAGAGCCGAATGCAACTACGCCCTGGTTGGATAAACGTCTGGGGATAGGCATCTGGCGACTGTGGCCGCTTCCTGGCATGCCTTCAAAATGTCGACCAGAACCTGAAATGTATTATATGTAGACGCGTAAGTAGTGAGTCGGCGAGCTTTCTCAATGAATTTCTACGGCACTCAGCCAGCAATCAAGTTCTAACATAAACGTCCACGGTTGAGTCCGCGGGGCGACATAAAATGGTGACAGTGGGGACATAACAGAGTGAATTGACTGTTGGCGTGCCGCCACTCATCCGTGTAGTAGCGATGCCGTGAACACGAGTATTCTTTCATTTGACGACGCTCATAAAACACTACGGTGGAATTAATAGAAAGCGCCACCACTCGTTTGTTGAATCACATCTGATGCAGTAAATCGTCCCCCTTTCTTCCTCGTATTCTACCGCACTCCACATGCTGCGTCTATCATTCAGATCTTTGCTGCCATTACGATAGCTTGAATAGCATCGATTCAAGGTCTAAATGCATCTCAGTGAATACTGATAACATCTTACAAGTAATCAGTGGCAGAAGTGGCTAAGTTCTGTCTGCAGATAATCGTGGCAGCATACCAGCAAGACTAGTAGATATTCACGCACATATCGAAGAGGACAGGAGTGACATAAGGCCATCTGAGAACATGCACATGGAGGCTGAAATTGTTTTCAAATGACGACCCCTCGCACAAGCATAGATAAACTTGCTCCCGTTCCGAAAGGCACTTCAACTCCCAAAAGATATTATTTCTTTGCTGGTGCGACTCGAGCATGAGCTTCTCATCGTCGTCATCTCATTCATTGTCTTCCCGATTTGGCATCCTCCTATCATGCTGACCCCTATTTTGCCGATCCAATGTCGGTAGGCTCGTGATTCACAGCCTTAGTCAAGAAGTTACATGATTTCCTTGCTCTACTACTCATATTATTATGGCCTATTAGCTACCGGAGGGTCGTTAGGCTTATCCGTAATTGTCACGGTGAAAGCTGGCTACTAGGCTAAAGCTGTTTATGGCGCCTTCCTGCCTTGTCGCCGTACTTCGCAAAAATGATCGCTCATGAGATGCGCTGTCGCGGTGCGTACAGAGCTCCTTTGTCATTCGATATCATATTCGCGGGATGGTCGCAGGGTCTGAGCCTCTCTGGTGTAGCATGGAGTACAACAACATAAGGACGACATCTCCTTGGCGAAAATCACTATATATAAGACATAAAAAGATAGTACGATGTAAACGAATGACGGCGAACAAATCCAGCTATTGACATTCCGCATTAACAGTCTGAATTCTGACCCAATTGGCCACAACACTTCCTGCGTGCATAGACTGCTTCACCAACATCCGAGCCGTTAATGAATCCCAGCAAGGAGGTTTTTCGGGTAAGGTCATCGACACCCTCCAGAGGTTTTCAACGATGGTGTCCCAGTCGTCGTCCGCATCATCCTGGAGACTTGATTTGGTATGCGGGAGCTTGACAGACGTTGTAGACTGTGCGGCGACACCGGTTTTTTCCATCTCATTGAAGTGCGTCATAGCGCTCTCCAATTGCTCTCGTAGGTCAACCAGTGTATCGGAGGAATGAGACAGGCGCAACAGAATCCTGCTTCCCAGCGACAGAATGTTTTGCTTGCCTGTGTACTATAAGCAATTTACTGGGATGCCAAAAGACAACGAAGACTCACTAGCGGATGGACATTTCAGTAGGGACGACAAACACCGCGCGACGGTCCATTTCCATTGACCTCCCGTGCTCGTCTCCATCTTTGCCGTGTCTCCCACGGTCATGATGTTCTCGAGGACCTTCAACCAGAGCGTGGTTTCCGCATCTTGCAAGTCCCGGAGCTGCATTTCTATCCAAGGCAGTAAGCCGGATTTGAATACCAGCGAGGCTACAGCCTGAGGAATGCATGTCAAATTGGCTAGAACCTGACGAGTCGTCAATACTCCCGCTGCATCACTGCGGCTTCGGTCGTGCTCACCTCGAGAATCGTCCTCCTCAAAGCTCTGTCCTTCGAGCTCTGGAATATGCTGGCGAGAAGGTCCCAGGTATGCCTCCTCTTGAATACCCTCCAGTCCCCCGAGCCCACTAGACCATCCCCGAGGAAGTGAATCATCCATGCCCGCTCTTTCTTCCAATCTTCTGTGCTGCTGTAGAGCATACTGAAAAGCATCGGAAGGTCTGTTGAATCCAACTCAGGGCGCTGCAAAAGGAAGCGTGCGGTGATGGGGTAAATGAATTGATGTGGGTAGAATAGGCCACGAAGGGCATGTGCGAGCAGCAGCGTCGTATATGTTGGCAGTCGACGCGGCGATTCGTCCATTCCGTGGGGTGGAATTGTATTGCGCAAGAGAGTAAGTATGTTTCTGACGGCCGTTGCCTCGATCATGTCCATGTCCTAAGAAAAGGTTAGAAGGAATTGGGCTTCGAAGACGAACACATACGTCTACTGCTTTCCATAACGCTGCAATGGAAGTGACGGAAAGAAGGCGCAGCTCGTCGTCTTTGGCGGACAAAGCCATGATTAATACCCCTACCACGTTCGTCCTGAACAGCTCGACCCACCCGAACCTACTCGTCGGAGGGCAGACCGCGAGCATCTGGCTTGCAAGCAGAACGACAAAGACAGGATCGTACGTGACAGAGGATGGTACATTCTTTTCTGTCGTTTGATCATCTACTGTGCGCCATGAAGGGAATTGAGTGCACGTTCTATGCATCAAAGCTGCGTCCATTGATTGTATGGCCTCAAGCGCGTCATTCGACGTGCCATCGGGCGACGAGTCCCATTGTTCGAACAAAGCTGCCACGGATACCCTCCGCTCGATTTCGAACAGACGAAAGATGGACAACAGTTTCCGGTCTGCCAGGGTTACAGTGCCATAGTAGATGGGGAGCAGGGGAACAACGTGGTTGACCTGGCAAGTATTGGTTGGATGTAGGTTGAACAGGATATGGAGGATGTCGACGAGGGTTACACGAAGCAGATCGTCGGTCCCCGATACGACAGTGCAAAGCTTGACAAACTTGGGGGCTTGAACGATGGATTGGATGACGCGGTTAACTACAAGAGGCTTTGGGGTGATTAGGTTGGCCCACATTCAAAAACAGATAATCTTACCTTGAACGAAGTCTTTTTCAGCACAGAGCGGACCAGCTTGAGGGCCGCAAGATTTGACAATTGGTCGGGAACAATGACAGCAAGTAGTGGCTCAAAAATGTGTGACTTCGCGGGGGATGAGACGTCGATCAAGGCCGCTGATAACGGTATTTAGACATAGGCAATTGCAAATGGCAAAACCTACCAAGTTCGACCACGCAATTTTTCGATACCTCCTCCATATCGTCTTCATTGAAGTATCTCACAGACCACTGTGCTCCATGCTCCACCACAGCAGATGCGAATGATGGACAGTCCGCGTACAGCTCGCGCCCCAACCAACTCATCTCTGGCCAAAAGTACATGACCGGAACATGCCCCAGTGCATCTATCAACGACGCTGTCATATCTGCTTTGTGCTGGGGCAGAAGCGCATAGAGCATCACAATACACGACGACGCTGTCCTTTTGAGTTCCTGGGCTGCGTCAATGTCGAAGGCGGCGGAAACGAGTTGACTGTAAATATGCAACCAGTGACCACTGTCTTCTTCTGAAAGAATGCTATTCCGGCATCGGACGACATCCAGATATGCGTGGACAGTCGGTATGAGAAGATCCCTGGAGATGTTTGCATAATGTCCCGTCCGTATCCAAGTTGCAAACGCCTCGGTGGACGGCTGTTTCCTATACAGCAAGCACTGAATGATAACGCTCGTCGCGCCTGACCAAACCTCCTTCTCCAGGAATTCGGCAACATCAAGAGCGCTGGGCAGCTTACGTGAGCGCTGCTGCCATTGTGATTCGACTTGCTGGAAAAGAGAACGATCGAGGGGTAGGCGATCCTGCTGTTTCCCATCGATGCACATGGGTTGAATAGCGGTCAAAGCACATGCGAGTAGTTCATCGAGGACAACCGAATCTGAGCGTAGGGCACGGAGTTTGACGAGATCTTTCAAGAGATTGGCGAGCAAGGCGCCTTCTGTCGAAACATCGACTTGAGCGCGGACAGTATTCAAGAGATAGTCGTAAAGCACTTCGGAATGAGGGGATCGGTGGAGAGATACTGCCAATTGCAACAGGGCAGGCAAGTCAAGGTAGGGTATCCAAGGCTTCGCCAGTCGAAGCTAGTCCATGTCATGAATGAGAGTAAACAGGAGAATCTCAACAAGGCAACATACCTGGGACGCGTTAGTGGCAGTAACAGATACGTCTGCCCAATACACCGCAATGTCACCGACTAACTGTTTGTCGCTGCTCGACTTTGCATCCAGGTGATTTTCGACCAAAGTATTCAAGGCTAAGTGGTTGTGGGTGCGAAGTATTGGGCGAGTCAACGGCGATTACGTACAAGAGATCACCCTGAGAGACAATGTCGATGCTGTTGAGAGTTGGCGCAATGCCTGGCACTGTACGAACACCTTCTCCTTCAATACCGAGAGGCCTTCCGGAAGGATGCTGGCAGCCTTCGATAGTAACGCGTTCAGCAGGTCGAGAAGGGCTGCGGTCAATGCGTCTGACTTGACTGCAGCTGCGAGCGCATGTCCAACTTGCGTAACATGGCGGCCAAGATGGAGAGAAGATACATTCCCGTGGAATGCGACCTCAACAAGAACCTCCCTACGACTCGCCTCTTGCAATTGGTCCTCATTAGAGGATACAAACAACCAGTCAAATCCAACACTATAAAAATTGAGTGGTGCGGTCAAGATTTGGAATCTAGTTTACCTTTCGCTGATCTCTTGGGCTGGTGCAGACGCATCCCATATCATATTTTCGGCAGGATTCGCGGATTCAACAAGATCCTTGACTGCACCAGGATGATATCGGTGTACCAGGAGGACAAGACGAATCATCTCAGACGCCCGTATAGGACTGTCGAGTAAACGGAACCAGTCTACGAGCTCATATGCCGAATTTGCTCGCGCGTCGGCAGTCGCAGCTGAGCATCGATAGTCAATGACATGTTCGCAATTCATTGGAGCACGTACGTGGTTTCAGTCCTTCTACCATGGTCAAGAACTCCCGAACATCTTGTGAGACTTTGGCAACAGGAGGCTTTGCTGGTTCCTCTAGGTGACCAATGCAGTAGCGCATTATTTCAACCTCCTTCTTCACCGCACCGCCTACAAGCACGAACTCCTCGAAAAAGGGTAGATTGCACAGAGCCTCAGTAATAGGGCCAAGCAGTGATGTTATCACGCGTGCGTCGGTGAGAGTGTTGGATAGATGGAACATAATTTTCCGAGTGAATGTGGCGAGCGCCAGTGTATCCGATGGGCTAAGCGTGTGCGCCTTCAGCTTGGCGAGCAGTTGTTCCTTTACTGTCATGATCAGAGGGCTGGGGCCAGACACACCCTTCGAGGTAGAAACAGAGACAGCCTGCATCTCCTCTATGTATCGGTACGGTGTCTTCATGCATCGTTGGATGCAGTCGTCGAGGAATGCGAGGACACCGTCGGCTTCGTCTGTCAACCGAGCGCCATCAGGCGATTCCGCGCCAGCGGGAGATCGTTTCAAGGTTGGTAGAGACCGCAACCATAGGTCGACCTCATCTGCCGCATCCTGGAAGAGAATGCTAGTGCTGAGCAAGTGCCTGACCAGTTGTGCGACAGCGGCTTTGATAGCTTCTGTGGGTGCCGAAAGCATGACCTTGAGGAGAATGGCAAGACTTGATTCCTTTGATGAAGCTGCTCGATTATTAGAGCGCTCCCACTAGGATGACAGGAAAGCGTACCATACTTGGCCGTCCAAGCAAATTGGTCGCTGACTTCAAGAACTCGTAGGACATGCAGTTGCTTCATAATCTCAAGGCCACTTGCGACCTGCGCCTCTTCGCCATCCGTAATTTCACCCGGCAGGAAATGTGCTAGGAGTTTTCCCACATCGAACCTTGCCTCAGAAACTACTGACGGCAGACAGTCTTGGTATAGCCAGAGGAGGCGGTGCGAACTCTCTGCGAGCAACTCCGACTTGTTATCCCCGCGCCCCGCACTGGTCCGTTGCGCGAAAGCGACAATGACCTGGAAGTCTGGTACGCGCTTCCTGGCCTCCCTCTCAAGATCCTGGCGTCGACGGGACCATAGACCATCGTCATGCGTCTCCTCCAAGGCCTCAGATACCAACTGAAAGTGTGCCATCACATCTCGAAATTTGGCCAGACTTTTGCCGAGAGCCAAGGCTGTGGCATGTTGTACGAGAGGGCGCGAAGTAGGCTGAAGCGCTTTTGATAGGTAGCCTTTTCCGAGCGACGCCGAGAAGATGTTCTCGATTACGATAGAAAGTGGTGGTGGTGTGGGTCGATACATTGTGCTGTCGGGCATGACGAAGCATGACTGAGGTATCGGAAGGGAGACAATGGAACCAAAGATGGCAATGTTGGTGAGCCACCGGGAGGATAGTCGAGGCTCCAGAGTGAGGCCAGCACTTGTCCAGTACCTATGGAGCGAGAATCAGCAGCGAGCTCGATACCTATCTCAACCAAGCAAAGCCCACCCCGCGATCAATTCTGGACATGCTGCTAAAATCTTCAATACGAGCTCCTGTTGCCTGGGGTCTTCATTTGGTTTGAGATTGCGAAGAAGGTTGTTGAGAATCTTATTGTAGATCTTGCTCTTCGTCCCAACTTCCTCTTCGCCCTCCTCTGCAAAAGGTCGATCGTCTTCAACATTCTCTCGCGGATACCAGCCTGTTTCCTTGAAGCAGACACCGGTTCCGGGATGTGTGCATATTGCAAGCAAAAAGTGGTGAACGACGTCCGCAGGAATACCATCTTCATCAAATTTGTTGTCGTAGATTTTGCACAGTTGGATGAGAGTTGTCTCGTTGAAAACGGCAACTTTGAGCGTCCGCTTGAGCTTGGCGTCAGACCAAAGGCCAGCCCAAGATATTTCCAAGACATGCCGAATGACAATGTATGAATCCTGATGCAAGCCTTTGAACATCGACAAGAACGCGTCTCTTCGTTGTTCGAGGAAGAGTGCCTTGGTGTTGGAGGAAGAACTACGGTCAATGAAGGAGAGAAGAAATAGGATATATACGGTCCGAATGTCTGGGGGAAAGGACTAAGGGAAGTGGCCAGTACCATACTAATGTGTACGCACCTGGCCTATCCAGCGGATCACCTGCATGCTTGCCCTTCCTCCGCATATTCATCAATTTTGGCAAAGATTTGAGCTCCCAAGGGAATGCTTCGAGAAGCGTCCGTCTCTCCTTCCCGCTGGCGAAGCGCGAAATGGCATTGTATAGTTTAAGGGAGGCAAGCGTTAGGTCGTTATTTGCGCCGCCAATGTAGCCCTTGAGAAACTGTGCATACGACGGGTCGAGAAGCCGCTTGACTATGGGATGGCCATAGGTTTGATAGGTGTAATGGGTGGTCAAAAGGGACAGTGTGGACGCGAGGACGGAAAGTAGCAATGCAATGAAGGATGTTTGCCGCTGGAAGTGATGAGCACAGGCGTATCAACTATAGCTGCGTTACGCACTGTTTCAGTCGTATCCCATAGATCAAATATTTTCTGGGCACCGGGCGACACGGTCAGCCATTGTTGGGCGAGAAGAAGTCGTTTGTCCTGCGGCAGCAATACTTCATTGACGCTGATCGAAAGCTGGTTTCGCAGCGCGGAAAGGGCTACCACAGTCAACTTTGTTGCTGTACGCTCCCTTCGTATGCTTACCTTTTGTTAACGCGTCCTGGTCCTCGTTTTTAAGAGCCGAGTGAATCTGGTCTCCGGATATGTACACATCCTTGCCCGAGCCAGCGCTCATGATGGCAGAAAACGCGAGATCGTTGCGATCACTCGATCAAAATGAAATGACATGCACTCTCTTTCGAACTATCGTCTGGTTGCGCTCACGCTCTGCGCTCGACTCGGCGTGCTTCTCCTAGCCACCGTCTGCGCTGCGTATCTCGAGCCATTCGACTCCTCCGGCGGCCATGACGCGTGGATCCGCTGGGACGCTATCCATTTTGCTCACGTCGCGAAAGACGGCTACACATTCGAACATGATTGGGCATTCCTCTCTGGACTACACTTCTTACTACGCCATATACCAAGACCGCTATTCTACATCATGTGCACGCTTATGGATGTCGCAACCACATTGACTCTGCACGACCTAACTCTTGAAGTGCTTGGCGTTGCGAGACTTGCAGACCTGGCGACCGCATTGAGTCTACTTCCAAGTAGCCCCGCGACATTCAGGCTGGCGCCATATAATGAACCTTTTTTCGCATTCTTGGCTTACAGTGGTGCGTGCCTACTGGAGCGGCCCAACGATTGCTCATGGAATCAGGAATGTTATATTGCCAACGAAAACAGTTCCTTCCCGCAGCTATTTTCTTTACTTTGGCTGGTTTCTTCCGATCCAACAACATACTTCTCGGTGGATTCATTATGTGGAGCATGCTTGTCGTCCCCTTCTTTTGCGGAACGCCCTTGCAGTTTTCTGCTCCATTCTTTGTTCTGCCCATCTTCCTGCCATTTATTGGCCACAATGCCATCGCGTATATGCGGTTCTGCAGCTCTGGACAAGATTTACCTCCCGCCTGGTGCAGTAACACCATTCCTTCCATTTACACATACGTGCAAGGCGCCTACTGGAATGTCGGATTCCTCAACTATTTCTCCCCGGAGCAAATTCCCAATTTCCTGATTTCGGCACCGGTCATTGCTCTTATTTATGCCTTCGGCACCGCGCATATTCGTAGAACGGCAGGCCCTCCATTTGAACGACACCAAGTAACGCCTCACGTCCTTCACTCGGTAGTGTTTACCACCACCCTTGTCTTCTCGGCGCATACACAGATCATCCTGCGTGTCGCATCCTCGATGCCTGTGATATATTGGGCAGCTGCATGGCTCCTTGTATATCACCCAACGTGGGGGAAAGCCTGGGTGTTGTGGAGTGTCATTTGGGGGTGCATTAGTATCGTACTGTGGGCGACGTTCTTACCACCAGCTTGAGTCTGTATGGCTAGGCAATGAAAATACATATAAATCTTGCAACCACAGCTGATTGAGAGTCGACACCATCTACGAAAGTGACAAAATGTGCGAAAGTCCGCGTCCGCCTCGTCACCATAAATGTGATGGCATCCCAATCGGTTTGGCTTGTCCTTGCAAGAAGGTGGATATGCATATTCCATAATGGCTAGCATGAACTTGCCTTGCTAGCTCATCCAGAGTGGCTGACGTCCGGTTGACCTCCAATACTTAATTATGGGTGCGTAGGGCGATCGTCTGATGAAGAGCTCGGACCGTATGTAATTCCGCGTGGCACCCATCTCCTCTATGCTCAACCGCCATCTTTCCCGATGAGCATTTCAACGGTCAATCACCCAGTCGGGACTATCGTAGAGCTGCAGGTGGGGCGAGGTGTTGTCCGCTGGTCAGGAACCATAAGCAACAAACCGGGCAAGTTCTTTGGCATTGAACTGTACGAGGCCAACGGAAAGAACGACGGATCCTTCGAAGGGCATTCTTACTTTCGCTGTCCACCAAACCATGGACTATTCGTTCGGAACTCTGGCATCAAGGCCGTTGTCGGAATAGAGACGCCGCCAGAACCAGTCAGGGTGCGAGTCAACCGCGTAGTGCGCTTGCGGACGCTCAATGTTAAACTAGAAACCGGCTTTGACCCAACGGCCGTCGTTGGGCCATCAAAGGACACCAAGTATCACTCGCGCGAACTCATTACGGACTTCATCACCCTCCTCTCGTTCGTCCAGCCCCGTGAAGGTTCCTCCAAATGGTGTTCGCAGTCGTTTAGGGCCAAGCACGCCGACCAAAGGGACGCCCGCGTCTTCTTCATCAGCAACTATCCAGACGCGGAAGTCTTTACTCAGAAAAAGCCCATCCAGTCCGCCCCCACCAGCAGTGAAGGTTGCGCCCAAGGCATCGCCACCCTCTCCGCCACGCAAAGCATCACCCAACGGCGTTAGTCGTCGTGTATCATCCCCATTATCACAACCATCCTCAATACTAGCCACAACACCTCCGCCAGAGGTATTTCCATCCCAGGCTCGGACGGTCTCGCCACTTGTTCAGACCACGACACGTCCAATCGTTGATGAACAAGAGCTTCAAGAACTGCGCGCGAAAATCCGCGTGTTGGAGGTCAAGCGCGGTGATGACTCGCGAAATATCCGGGAACTCGAGGCGCGCCTCGCCGATGCAGAACAGTTTGTTGCCCTTCGACCGAAGCTTCAAGCCAAACTCAGTCAGCTGCAAACCGAGCTCATTGCGACCAAACGCGAACTTTCAGATGCTCAGCAGCTTGCACAACATTCGGATAGCCGCGTTCTGGATAATCAAGAAATGCTCGAAATGGCTATGTTGGACAAGGAGGTGGCAGAAGAGCGGGCTGAATTGGCAGAGGCTGAGCTAGAAGATATCAAAGAGAGACTTGCCATTGCGGAAGTTGAACTGGAAGTCTACAAGGAAAGTGAAGGTGCGTTTGCCCAACCTGTGCAGAAAACCTGAGTTCTAATATGAGGCCAGAGCTCGAGCGAGAAGAGGTGGAGGAGGGTGCAGCACCGGTGAAGGACTCGATGGCCTACGTCCAACTGGAGAAACAGAACGAGCGCTTGAAGGAGGCCCTCTTGAGGTTGCGCGACATGACCCAAGAGTCCGACCTTGACCAGCGGCGCAGGATTTCTGAAATGGAGAAGGATATGACAGGGCTTGATGAGCTTCGAGGTTGGTCAAGCTCTGTGCTGCGCGAGTTTCCCGCTGAACATTCCTAGCCCAATTTGCTTCTGCAACAATTAAACTGTCAAACGCCGAGATACAAATTGAGGACCTCAAGTTACAGCTGGACGATGCATTAGGCGCCGAAGACATGGTTGTGCAATTGACCGAACGCAACCTTGTGTTAGGCGAGAAGATCGAAGAGATGCGCATTACCATTGAAGATCTGGAAGCTCTCAAGGAGCTCAATGATGAACTTGAAGAAAATCATATCGAAACCGAGAAGGCTCTCCACGAAGACCTTGGTAAGTCTTACTCTCGTTTGCTTTGCAAGTGCTGTAACATGCTGTAGACGCCAAGGACATTCAAATTCATCAATATACACGCAAGATCGAGACTCTTGAGGATGCGTGTGTAGACTTCGAGGGTACAATCACTCAATTCCGCGACCTGGTTGTTCAATTGCAGGGGTATGTCGCCTCACGCTATATGCCCTATTCAGGCTAACACATCAGTCCAGCGAGCTCGACTCACTACGTTTGCAAACACAAACTGCTCAGAACGAAAGTGCAACAGCTGCTTCTCAGACAGCTGCAATGTTGTCGCTCAACATGAAGCTGCAATCTTCTGCTGCAAAGAACCAAGCTCGGAACGTGGAACTTGAGCTCAACAAGCTGGAGGCGCGCGAAAGTCGGGAGTTGCTGCAGATCGTCCAACCATACTTGCCGCAACTTTACGTGGAGAACGACTTTGATGCGACCAGTTGCTACTTATTCTTCAGACGAATGGCAACAAAACTTGATATTATCAACACTGTGGTCAGCCTTACCCATGGCATCGGAGAGAACGTCAACGGGTCTGGCTCAGACGTTCTCATTGGTGTCTGCGATGTGCGTAGACGGTGTGTGATTTAGCAATCGTTCTGACTTTGTCCTAGCTGCGCACCCGTCTTGTTGGTCTGTCGACTATCTGCAAACGTTTCGCCACTGTCCTTCGCAAGTGCGATGTTCAGACTTTCCTCGACCGTGGACGTGTCTTCCATGAACTTGCTCATGCAGAAAAGAGGATCGACCTTCACATCGACCTGCTGCGTCGGGATGAGTTCCGCGAATTTGAGTGTGTCACAGATATCGACAAGTCCGTCTTTTTTGCCTTTTCTCGGATCTATTTTCTGATGAATTGATAGCATTGCCAATCAATTCGAACACGTCGACAACAAATTCTTCGAAGGCTTCGAGACAGAATTGGCTGAACGCGAGCAAGGCCTTGTTCTTGCGTTCGACTGCGATCTTGATACATTCATGGCCGCGGTGGGACATGTCAGAACATCCGTCCAACAGGTTCTCAAAGAGGCCGGTGAGACGCTTTGAGTACTGCGTCTGGTCAAATCTCATGGATATCTGACAGATGTTGTGCTCGACCTTGCTGGTATGAACGCTGAGCCAGAGCTCCTCGACCCCCTGCAAAAGATTCTCGATGGATGCAAAAGTGCGAAGCTTGTCTCAAGGTAGTTCTCATTGTTTTTTGAAAAAATTCGGTGGCTTATGACCAACGTACAGGAAGCTTGTCCGGCGTCTTGAAGACCTGTCGCAAGAGTCCTTCGCCGCCAAAGCGATTTATGTCCCGCACATGCGTACCCTTGTTGAGGCGTCCCAGAAATTGGTTGCTTTCGCAT
The DNA here is from genome assembly GCA_000934385.1 of Cylindrobasidium torrendii FP15055 ss-10. Classification (NCBI taxonomy): domain Eukaryota; kingdom Fungi; phylum Basidiomycota; class Agaricomycetes; order Agaricales; family Physalacriaceae; genus Cylindrobasidium; species Cylindrobasidium torrendii. Next base: position 51,523 of record KN880436.1, read on the forward strand.
TCACTGTAAGCTGGTCTGTTTTGTCGAATCGCAGGTTAACTCATGTTTGGGTAGTTGGCAAGGTCGACGACCGAGCACATCAGCGATGCAAGAGGCGCCAAGGCTTCGTTCCAGCTTGTCACCATGTTGTCCTTTGTTAAGCAGGCTACTACTACCACTGTCGGCATGGAAGCTCGTGTCGATGCGTCATTCTGGGACCCCATAAGTGATGCTCTCAAGCGCTTTGCGCAGGACGCGTCCAACCTTCTGGCGGCAATCTTTGAACCAGATGGTGTTTCAAAGAGTAAGTAATGCTGCTTGTCTCGTTGACTCTCTAGCTGACGTGGATGGACAGTGCCCGCCGTGAATCCGCCATGGGTTACCCGCATCGACGAGATCAAGACTGCGTTGGCTGTCAATGTAGAGGCAGAGCGCAAGGTTGCTCAACTCAATGATGAGATCCAAGGGCTTCTCCGTACACTGAAGACCAAGGATCAATACATCCAAGAGTCTGGCGTCAAGATTGAACTCATGGAGAGGCGGATGGAGACCGTGAAGAAACAAGCGGATGCCATCCAAGATTTGGAGGTCGAGTTGAACAAGGCAAAGAAGCAAGAGAAGACTTACGAAGAGGCCATGGAGCAACTGCAATCGGACTTGGACGCGGCCGAGCAGGAGGTTGCGAAACTGAAGACGACGCAAATAGTTGGTGGACATGACCGACAAGGGTCAAATATCCAGGTCGTTGAGGCTGAGCCGACGGCTTTGGATAGCAATTTGGAGACATCACATTTGTTGGAGCAGGTATGTTGGCGACAACCATCCCTTGAACTTTGGCTGATTGATATTGAAGCTTGACGCCCTTCGTGGCACTGTGCGCTACCTACGAAATGAGAACTCTTACCTCAAGGGCCAAGATCTCATTAGGGAGCTTGATAGCCTGCCACCTTTGGCTGCACCTATTCCTCGGTCAGCGACACCCCCGCTTGATCCTTCGTACGGCAGCGATACGGACGACTCGGACTCTGACCGTGCACCAACACCACCGACATTGCGCTCAGTGACAACTGAGAGCAAATTACTTTACCGTGATCTCATCAAGTTCTCAACGACGCCGAAGGTGGTTGATTTGAGTGCTGTACAGAAGTTGAGAGGGGACAAGGGAGGGAAGGCATGGATGCCAAAGAGCCAAACGCCGGCTCAACAAGTGCTCCAACGGAAGCAGGAGGCAGAGAGGTTGAGTCGAAGGATGAAGGGCCTTTTGGAAAGGACCGGAGAATTGCATTGAGTGACCAGTTCTTGCAGGGGTTTTCAGGAGGATGGATAGTGGATGTTACGACTGACGACCACGATTATATTTCTTTATTCACACGCACGATGATACCCTCCCAACACACACCACCCACTCGTTTATCTCTCCCAGCCGATCTATGCGCTACACTGTCGTCGTATGCGTACGTCCGTTAACCTATACATAACATTTACAGGATGGAGATCTAATTCACGCTGCTATCACGCACACCGACTTTTCTACGTTTGAGCAAAGCTTATACAAACGCCATTCTCCAGTTCGTCCATCTCAAAAGAGGGGTGAGAGTACAAAATACCTGCATTGTATGTATTGGCGTTCGGGAATAGTATCCGTAAACCCCGGCCCTTCTACAAAGGTCAATCACGGCTTGAACTTGCGACATAGAGGATGTGTAAAGGACGCAGAATCCAGCTTTGATGCCTGACTTCCAGCATAGATTGAGCATAATGGGAGCACGAATGGAGGAGGAGGAAGCGGGAAATAACGATGTGACACTGTGACGAACAGAGCTTGTCAAGTTCCGCCTTGCGCGTCGATCTCGTTGCACCGGTAGCTGGGACTGCTCTGTCGAATATGCCAGCGCCAGTGGGTGTAAAGCAGCGTCCTAAATTTCATACTGGTGCGTGGGCATTCTGAGCCGAAGATGAAAAATTCATAAGCTACTTTCCTTAGGACTGTATGAATCAGACTCCGATAGTGACACGGAAAGCATTCGACATGGTTCCCAGTCACGTCCGCACGGTGAAGCGCAGGGAGCGCGACGTCAGGAGCCATCGGTGGACGCAGCAACAGCGCCTATTCCCTACTGGTTTGCCAAGCGTCACTTGACCTGTGGCAATCCCACTCCCCAGCCCGCCTGGTCATCTCGGCTCATTCCCTGGCGCAACTCCACCCTCGGCAAACTCAAGACCGCAAACGCCGCCCTCATTCTCTGCCTAAATCTTGAGGTGGACCCTCCAGACATCGTCAAGACCCAACCATGCGCTGCTCTCGAGTGTTGGGTGGATCCCCGCCAACTTCCCGCCAATCGTGCCCTGGATGCCATTGGCGCTAATCTCAAGTCACAGTACGAGGGACTCAGCCTGAAGATTCAGTACAAGCCCATCCTCGACCCATCCCAGGATGACATTCGCCGATGTTGTCAACAACTCCGGAGGCAGGCCCGGGATGATGCTGTCCTGTTCCACTTCAACGGACATGGCGTACCAAAACCAACTGCAAGTGGAGAGCTTTGGTGCTTCAACAGGAATTACACGCAATACATTCCTGTTGGTTTGTACGAGATTCAGACCTGGTTGGGGTCTCCGGGCGTTTACATTTGGGACTGCTCGGCGGCAGGGAACCTTGTTCAGAACTTCAACATCATTGCCGAGCGACGGGACACAGATGTCAATCTCCACCGTGGCGGATACCCGCCAGAGAGCGCTCCTTTCATGCACTCCATCCAACTCGCGGCGTGTGCGGCCAACGAGAACCTACCATCCTGCCCCGATCTTCCCGCGGACGTATTCACGTCTTGCCTTACTTCGCCTATCGACATGGCTCTCCGCTACTTCGCCATCAATAACAAGAATCTTCCGGATGGTGTGGACCGCGACATGATCATGCAGCTTCCTGGCGACCTCAAGGACCGCAGGACACCACTGGGCGAGCTCAATTGGATATTCATTTCTATCACCGACACCATCGCGTGGACATCGTTTTCTCGCGACATCTTTGCCCGTCTCTACCGCAGCGACCTGCTTGTCGCATCCTTATTCCGTAATTTCCTGCTCGCAGAACGCGTGCTAAAGAATTACAATTGCACCCCGCATACCTATCCTCCTTTGCCAGCAACCAATACGCATCATCTGTGGGCCACCTGGGATCTTGCCGTCGATGCATGCCTTCGCCAGCTTCCTCATCTCCTCCGCAACAAGATATCACCCAAGATTCGCAACCCGTCAGTTTCTGTTCAGGACGAGAATGAAATCCTTCCTGGGCGTATTGGTGCCACCCGTCGCTCTTCGCAAGAGGATCTCTCGCAGAGTCCGCCTTACGTTTACGTTCCTAATCGGTTCTTCACCGACCAGCTCACAGCGTTCGAGGTGTGGATATCCCGCGGCGGTGCAGCGCTGACTCGCCCTGGCCCTCGGTCCCTCCCTATCAACAACGATATATATTTCGAAGACGAATCCGCACCAAAGCATAGCCCTCTTACGTACGGCATACAAGATAACTTGGTCCCTCGTCAACCGCCAGAGCAGCTTCCTATTGTTTTGCAAGTTTTGCTGTCGCAGCCTCATCGTTTACGTGCATTGATTCTATTGTCACAATTCGTCGATCTTGGGCCTTGGGCCGTCAACCTCGTTCTATCCATTGGCATCTTCCCATACATGGCGAAACTCCTTCAAGCCGCAGGTCAAGACCTCCGCCCGGTCCTAATCTTTATCTGGACACGCATTTTTGCTGTCGATCCCACCGTGCAAACGGAGCTCTACAATAACCAACAGGGTTACAAGTACTTCACCAAAATCCTCGCGATGCCGGATGATGGTCTCCTGCCCAATTCGTCCGAGCATCAAGCAATGTGTTGCTTCATCCTTGGGTCCCTTTCGCGCGATTTCGCCAATGGTCAAGTTGCTTGTCTCAACGAAAATGTCTTCGACTCGTGCCTCATCAAACTGGACGACCCGGACTTCTTGCTCCGACAGTGGGCAGCCCTTTGCATGGCTCAAGTGTGGGACGGGAATGACCAAGCAAAAACGGAGGCGTTCACCAGGGCGGCGAACGAAAAGTTACTTGATTTGCTGAACGACGAGTCGGTGGAAGTCAGATGCGCAGCTCTTTTCGCCCTCCAGACCTTCTTGGGCGCAAGTGGGTCTGTTGACGTGAACAAGCGAGGCGGGGGCGGCAGTGGCACATTAATGGGGCTATTCGAGCAGGACGAGCACATACATATGCGCCTAGAGGTGTCCATGGTCACCCGTGCGACATATTCTTTGAGGGATGATGCCAGTCCCATGGCGAGGAAAGAGTTGGTGGTTCTCATTAGCTGCTTGGTACGCGAATGGCGCGGGCACTTCATCATTTGCGCCTGGCTGTATTGGGAAGAGGACCGACGATGGCGTCAAGGCTACGACCCAAACGAAATTGATGTCACGGAGGAAGCCTTGTTTGAGTGGGAACAAACTCTCGAAGGTCATGGCCGATTGGAAGAAGGGCGTGTCATGCTCCAATCCTTCTACACTATTTGGCTTGTTCTTCTGGACATGGCCATTGACCCGTACCCTGAAGTCGCCGTGCTCGCGCAAACCATCGTCGACTACGTGATGGCGCTGCTCCTGGAATCTCCCTTCAGCTCCTTGGAGTCTGCGACACTCAAGCAACCCCCAGCTCAATCCACCACAGGCGGCAGGGCGCCCATTGAACCTCCAAAGCCGAGAACACGAGTTGGATCCAACTTATCCAATGGCAGCATACCGCCTTCATCACCAAAGCCGCCACGCCCTGGTTTCACTCGGAGCGACACCATGTCAACTCTGTCTACTGTCACAGAATCGGTTTCCAACACCATCAAACGGACCTCATCCTTCGCGAACGCTCTCAAGAGTTTAGCGGGTGGCGTCGCCTTCCCCAGCGCCGACACAGATGGTGTTGCCTCTTTATTCACGTCACCTTCCAAACCCGAGTTTTCGGAGCAGGCCCGCCCACCGCCGCCCAACTTCAATAGAGCAGAGTACATTTCGCCCTACCCTCCACAGCAGCGGAAATCGAACGGATTCCAGACGGGCCCGCCTCCCAAGAGAAATGGGCATGATTCAAGCTCGATATCTTCGTTCGACTCTGACCGAACGCGATCGATGTTTGCTCCTTCGAATGTTATGGAGGCTCTAGTGGATGAGGATATGATTCGATTGCGCCGTCGGGAGGAGGGTGGCCGTGTCGGTCCCGATGAAATGTCCCCTAGCCCAAGTGGGAGCGATTACTCAGCGCACTCGATGTTGGGATTGGGAACAGGTCATGCGATGAATGACGTTTTACCATTGAAGAGTTCATATTTCGACTGGTGTATCGAGTATTTCACCGAGCCTCAGATGAGGGTGAGCTTTTCCGCATAGCACTCATAATCCGTACTAACGGTTAGAGCAGCAAACCGAGGCGGACGAGCCGGGTAGTATCCAGTACAACCATCAGGTCTGGCGACAAAGGCGTAACGAACATGTTGAGCATGAGGTCCGCTCGCAAGCGGAAGCTGCCCGTACGCTCATGTCAGTAGTGTATACGCTCAAGGCGCTAACCATTTTCTTCAGCCTATTTGCCATGGGATCGGCCAGTCACCACCCTGCACACCGTTGGCCATCCAATGACCATGGCTTTCCACTCGTACGACAAGCACCTGTTCATTGCGAACGAGCACGACACTGTCTCGTAGGTCTTCTTGACCCCGTCGCTCGTTCGATTTACTCACGTCTGCTCCAGCGTATGGGACTGGTCGCTGAAGCGTAAGGTCGTCCAATTCAGCAACGGCAATTCGCGAGGGACATCTGTCACGTCCATGCACATCATCAACCAAGATGTTGGAGGGATCCTGCTCACTGCCTCGGACGATGGCTGCATACGCCTCTTCCGGAATTATGACCCTTCGATGGAACAGGGTCCCATCCAACTCGTTAGCGCCTTCCGTGGACTACCAGAGTTGATCTTGATGAAGCGCGGTGCCGGAATCGTCACGGACTGGAGAGGGAGCAATGGCACCCTGCTTGTTGGAGGCGACTCAAGGGTAATCAAGAGCTGGGATGCGCAAACGGAGTCTCAGGGCCCTGTACGTTCTACTTCGTACCATGACAGTCCTCTCATACTTACCTTTCAATGTAGGACGTCGAGACGCTGTCGGATAGCCCCGTCACAGCGATATCTGCGGGGCGTCAAAGCTACTCAGACACATTTGTCGCTGGATTTGCGGACGGTGTCGTCAAGCTCTTTGACCTTCGCCTTGATGCTGAAGAACCCGTGGTGAATGCATTCCCTGGGCACTCTTCTTGGGTGCAGAACATCAAGCCACACCCGAGCCATTCAATGCAGTTCCTCTCCGCTGGGTAGGCTCTTTGTCGTTTGTAGCTTTACGTGTCTGATTAGGGTGCAGAAGCCAAGATGGGATCGTCAAACTATGGGACATGCGGAACAGCCAAAGCCCGATCGAGGCATGGACACTCAGTCAAACTGGCTTGAGTGCATTTGACGTGCACCGGAATACAGAGGTGTTTGCTGGGTCGGTGGTTGTGAACTATCGCTTCTGTCAATGACTAACCATATGCCAGCTCGTCTGCTATCACTGCAACTCAGTGGAAGGACCAGAAGGTGGGAATCCAGTCGATGAAGCGACGCGAGGTGAACTCGTCGGTGACCATATCGACGGGACAACTCCACCAACCGCCTCGGGCTCCAGCGTCGCCATTTGCACACCGCTTGACGTCGTTGGTCTTCCACCCAACTGAGATGCTGTATGGTGTAGGTGAACCGGACGGGACAGTGAGAATTATGGGCTGTAATTTGGCGTCGGAGCCAAAGTTACATTCGGGTATGGACAAGTAGTAGTTGACTACACCAGTGTTTTGATTAGCTGGTCGATTGGTTAGGTCAGCGCGCAGTAGAGGATTGGCGTAACTTATTCTGCGTTGTATATTAGTGCCACTGCTGACTGCATTTTACTTGTACACCTCAGTAATCTATGTATTCCTAGTTTTCTAGTGAGATGCACGCGTTGTGAATATCTCACCATCAGCAAAGTCTAATGAGCTGCAAGAGTGTAAAATCCTCGCCGACGTCGCGAGTTTGGCATCGACTTGACCAATTCCAAGCCGATTGTTTGCCTGCATGATGCATCGTGAACGCGATCGCGTCGCTTGTTACGGTCCGACCATTATAATTTCCTCATGCTCACTGCGCCCAGCTTAGATGTGTGGGTGTTGCCAAGTCCCGGGCAACTTTCCTTGTTCCCATCATGAGGGGGGTTTTTTGGACGCAGCTCACGGTCCTCTTCTGGAAGAATTGGATAGTGCTAGCTAAACACCCATATGTGAGCACGGCGCTCACTGCCTCAAATCATTGATACTCAACCAATCACCTATGCAGCTCAACATCCTGCGGTGCTTTGTTCTGCCCATTGCATATGGAATCTTCCTGGCTGTCGCCCAAATATTCCTGTCGAAGCCAAGCAATGTGCGCCAAATGACTATGCATCTTGACTTCACCTTTGGACTTACACATTCAACAAGTTTGGCATTGGGAGCGCAGTGCCCATACGCAACCTCAATGCAGCATTCACTGATACAACTCTCACGCTTGTGTGGGCCGATAGGACAACTGGAAATGGGACCATAACTGCCGAGGACATCGTCTCCCCCATCACACGCGATTTCACACCCTCCCAGCGCAATGCCGTTCGCCGTCTCGACTCCCCAGATGATATTGTGGATGCATGCCCCCAGAACTTCAACCTGTTCTCCGAGTGCTTCGCCGCCATCGTATTCAATGACCTTCCGGACAATGGGCCCATCAACTACACGATACGCGCAGACGGAGGCCTCTTTCATATTGATGTCGAGAAGCACACAAGCGATTTTGAATTGCGCGTGTTGCCACTGCAGTGGGCCATTGACAATGTGAGCACCGCTGCAACTGCCATCTCTCTTCTCTACGCCTGAACTAACATGATGTTTACAGGCAATAATGAGCTTGCGTACGGGTCAAGACGTCCAAACGCCTATGGAATGGCCCTTCACTCAAATCACAAACGAAGAGCAAGCGACCGACATTCGTCTCAGTTATATTCGAGGACTTCGAACCCTCCTTGTCATTGCGCTGTTTGTGTGCTGGGTCGGCATCGCATATCGACTCCCTGGCGCCGTGGCTTCAGAGCGCGCCAATCTCATCACAGCACATATGAAGATTACAGCTTGCTAGCTGGTCATTATTTGTGGCAGCCCCGTTCGGGAAGAGCCCTCAACTAGCAGCGGTAACATCGACCCTTCTTGCTATTGTCTTCGCCATTATTGCGCTTGCGTTCAGCCAAGCAGGGAATGGCGCCGCGTTTGTCTATACGATTGTGTTTCCTCCAGGATACTACATCTTTGTGATTCGCGCGATATGTGGTTGGGAAAATCACCTGCTGCCAACGGAGGTACTTCGAGGAGACCCGGACAATGGACTCACTGTACTCCCCATCCTCATTGCGGCCATTGTATGTGAATCCGTTTGCTGCCTTCCAGTCATCAATGACGCCCTATAGATCGATATATTCCTGTGGCCTTGGCTTGCGGTACTCTTAGAGAATTATCTTTACGACGCGAAGAACCCTGTGTCGAGAAGACGATGGTTGAGGTCACGCGTGAAGGAAGATATCCGGCCAGCAAAGCCTGGGGTGGCCATCTCCCTCACCAACTTGAACAAGACATTCAAAACGAGCTTCTTCGCACGAAAGAACACGATCACTGCTGTCGAAGACCTCACGCTCGACATACCCAAGAATGGAATTTTCGTCCTCTTGGGTTCGAACGGCGCTGGGAAGTCGACTGTCCTTTCCATTCTTGGTGGATTAGCGGGAAGGACATCTGGGACAGTACAGTTCGAGAATGGCAAGGACACCCCGGAGCATGGCATGCTGAGCATCGTGCCACAGAAAAATGTTCTCTTCCCAGAATTGACGTGTCTTCAAACTCTGCGCGTTTGGCGAGCGGTGACATGGTCAAAGCACTCGAGGGATGATGAAGATATGGTACAACTTCTCAAAGACTGCGATCTGGCAGGGAAGATTCACGCCAACGCATCGACATTGTCTGGCGGACAAAAGAGGAAACTTCAGTTGGCGATCGGTTTAGTTGGAGGGTCGAAAAGTACGTCTCCATCGACTTCTATAAAAGGTTCATCGACTGACTTTAACGCTAGCTATTCTCGTGGACGAAGTAAACCCTCAGCCCAAAGGAGGTTCCCAATCTAATACCCTTTTTAGTGCACATCGGGTGTCGACCCCTTGTCCCGACGGGCAATCTGGCGAACCTTGACTGCCTGTCGTCTGGAAAGAACCATCGTCTTCACAACACATGTGCGTCACAATTCTCTCCTCGTTGTTCACTGACTTAAATCCACAGTTTCTGGATGAAGCAGACTTGTTGGCAGACAATATAGCCATCCTCGCTGCTCCAGGAAAACTCGTAGCGAGTGGATCGCCCGTTTCCCTGAAGCGTGACCTTGGGGAGGGATATACCATACAAGCGACAGTGCAAGACACTTCGAGCCTCAATATCGAACACATTCTTGAACAGGTGCAATCAATCGCGCCTTCAACCATCACGAATACCAACAGCGAGGTACAAATCCACTTTCACTTGCGGACGAAGGACAATATCAAAGCTCAGCGCGTATTGGAACTCTTCGAGAGCCTTGTGGAGCAGTCACTGGTTGTTTCCTTTGATATTCTCGGTACCTCAATTGAAGATATATTCCTCGACCTCATGGACAAGAATGATCCAGACACGAATGACGAAGTTACAGAGAGGGACGTTGAGGAGAAAGAGTCACTCACTTCAAACTCGGGCGGGAGCCAGCGACAGAAGCTCGAACTGAGCGCTGGAAAGCCAATGCCTGTGTGGAAACAGGCTTGCACCATCTTTGTCAAGCGCTACATGATTGTCCGGCGCAGTTGGCTTGCACCGTTCCTCGCAATCGTTGTTGCCGTTGCCGGGTCTACTATCCCTCTGGTCTTCCTCAGTGACCGCCAAGCAACCTGCGAACGCACTTTTCGTCGTGCTACGACTTACGACTCTCCATTGTATGCCCCAATCTCACCATACGCGGCGGACACTGGCGTCGTAGACGGTATCGCACAGGTCCTCAATTCGCCGCCTGGACTGCTTACATCAAGCTTGGGCAGCTCGATTGCCAATCTGTCGATTGCCGAAGTCCAAGACAACACCACTTTCGTCAACTCTATCAGCAATTCATACCGTAGTTTTGCCTTTGGAGGCTTGTCCATGGACATGGACACTGGCGCGACACTGTTCGCCTGGGAAGCCTCGACACCTGGCTACAATGGGCTGGTATTGCTTAATCTAGCAAGCAACATATTGTACAATCGGGCGCTGAATGCTTCTGGTGTTGCAACTCCTCCAGCACCCTTGATTCAGGCTAACTACGCTGCGTTCCCACCAGCTGCGTCTGGAACACTAGTCGCGCTGAAGTGGGTAGCATTCTTTGGTGCTACAATGGTGCGTGTTTAGTAAAATATCGCATCCCTGCTCATCCACCCCAGTCTGTATACACCGCGTTTTTCTCCCTGTATGTGTCTGCAGAACGTCGCTCTGCAGTACAGGCAATGCAGTTCTCGAATGGCCTTGCGAATCCCCTCGGACTTTGGGTTGGGCATTTACTCTTCGATTCGATTTTCTCTTTGATACCGTCGAGCATCATTATCATTGTGCTCGCTGCGGCTTCGAATCAGTTCCATGCTTTGGGCTTCTTCGTGCGTGTGTTCTCCTACGTTTGACAGAATCACTAATTTACCTGTTTCCTCAGTGGCTTGTTATGGTACTCTATGGCCTCGCCGGAACGTTACTTGCATACTGCATCTCCCTGTTTGTTAGTAGTCCTTTAGCTGCTTTTGCTGCAGCAGCCGGGTACCAGGTCATCATGTTTGTGGTATGTGGTCATGCTCGAAAGAGTCACGTAGCTCAAGATGCTCATCCAATATAGCTTTACCTGGCCGGCTACCTCTTGACCTACACATACGCAAAGACGTCAGCCGCAGATCGGATTATTACAACGATCCATTTTACCCTTTCTCTCCTCTCGCCAGTGGCCAGTGTGGTATGTACACTTTATTGTATATCACGCAGCCGGCCTGAGACTAATAATTATCTGTAGCTCCGAGCAGCCTTTGTTTCCGTCAACCTCTTCTCTCTTTTATGTTCCAACAACTCCCCGACACCTGACTCACAAGCCGGCGATATCATGCGATTTGGAGGACCTATCCTGTATCTCATAGTCCAATGCTTTGGTCTTGTTGGGCTCCTTCTGTGGGTAGACTCGGGGGCCTCTTTCAGTCGACTCTTCGCACGCCGTACTCGCCGGAATATAGTTCGAGACGAACATGCAATACCAGAGGCAAAGGATGTAGCTGCAGAAGCAGAACGCTGTCGAACCTCGGACGACGTGCTTAGGGTCACAGGCATCTCTAAGACGTACGGGAAAAACAAAGTGGTCGACAACGTCAGTTTAAGTGTGTCCGATAAGACGATCTTTGCGTTGCTGGGTCCTAACGGGGCCGGTAAGACGACAACATTCAACGTGATTAGTGAGTTCTCTTGTTCATCAAGACTGTCTGTATGACTGACCCAAGGCTGTAGGGGGAGATGTGGTCCCCGACGGTGGGGATGTGCTTGTCGCAGGAGAATCGATCCTGAGCAACCCTCAACGTGCACGCTTCTCTTTGGGCGTGTGCCCGCAATTCACCGCCATCGACTCTCAGCTCACGGTCCGTGAGCACCTCCATATTTACGGACGCCTGAAGGGACTGGGGAGTGGGAGCAACTTGCGCGACAACATCGACAACTTGTTGCGCTCGACAAACCTTGGACAGTACGCAGATAGACTCGCTAGTAAACTTTCCGGTGGGAACCAAAGAAAGCTGTCCTTGGCTATTGCGCTAATTGGTACGCCATGCATTCTGTTGCAGTAGTCTTGCTCAACTTTGTTGCCCCCAGGGAACCCGTCTGTTGTGCTGGTCGACGAATTCTCGACCGGCGTTGATGCCAGGATGAAGCGATCAATGTGGAAGACGCTGAGAGCCGTTGCGGTTGGCAAGGGCGTGGTCATTACGACTCGTGAGCAAATCCTCCCAAAGCCACAACCTCATGTGAATCATTGCCCATTTCAGACTCCATGGAGGAAGCCTCTGCCCTAGCGAATAAAGTTGGAATTCTCGCCAAACGCATGCTTAGTGGGTCCTCCGCGCTTGTACCTACATAGCGCTTACTCCCTGCTAGCTGTGGGAACCACAGAGTCGCTGTCTGCTCGCTACTCTTCGTACGAGGTCCATTTCTCTTGTAGGACAAGGGAGGATGTCATCAAGGCGCAAACACTTATGGCGAAGATCCCTGATAGCAGGATGTCGGACGACGTCGCCACCCGCTTCGAAGTGCCCATTCGCAAGGAATTTCCTCTTTCACAACTCTTCCAGGTCTTAGCATCCTCTGGAGAGTTTTCGGAGTATACCGTGGAGAAGGCGACATTGGAGAACGTGTTCTTGAAGGTCATCAAAGCGAGTGATGTAGCACAGATTGAGGAGGACTGAGGGAAGCAGCCACAGACATGTACTTATAGAGCATTATAGAGGGGATAGACAAGGACTCGTTACTGACGCACAACATACAACATACAACCTACCAACGTATGTCCAAATTTGGAGCAGGAATGGCACAGACTTCATCGGAGGTTCAAGCCGTCTTACCTATCGAAGTGGACCTGAATGAATCTGCGTAAAAAAGATGTCGGGAAGCACTTGGCGATGTCTGGCTTCTTCAGGCCAAATTATCATCAGTTACGATTTCAAGGCTGCTTCTTGATGCCAATACGCGATACAACTTGGTCGTAAATAACACGGCATCGTCCACAATTCGAGACGCGTGACTGTGAGCCAAGCGTAAGACATGTACACATTCTCCCTAAAACCCTGTTACAAAATGTTCAAAATAATTCCCCGTTTAATCTGAACTTCACAATCTGCTTTCTAAGGCCCTTGATTAGTTTACGTTCACGAGAGAGGCCAGGAGAACTCACAGAAGTACAGACGCGGTCTGAACCACCAGGATGTTGTCAACAGAACGTGACAAGCAATGCCCAGGGCCATTATCGTCATTTCGTTGTCCATGCCCATTTCAGCCAGCGGCCTATGGTACAGCGCGACCATCCCAGATTCTGCGTCGTACGTCTGGAAGTCATAAATGAAGCCGTGTAGGTCCTTTGACGCGCTCCTCATCTTGCGATGGAACGCCTGTCGCGTAGCATCATCAGGCAACAAAGCGTATTTCGCAAACATTTTGTCGATATCTTCACGGACAGTGGCGAAATCCTCGGCTGAGAGGTGTTCTGGGACCTTGTCGTATTCGTGCCAGGAGATAGAGTGCGGCCATTGCAAAACGAGAATGAGGTTTCGGTAGTAGGCAAGGGTGGCATGATAGTCAGTGAAGTCGGTGGACTCGAAGGCACTGCGGTCGATTTGGTAGAGGGTCTTGACGTAGGCATTGCAGATTCGCAGTCGGGAAGCCATTCGCTTCTTCATGGTAGCTCTATCTGTGATTATCCACAGGACAACAAGGACTAGGAAATGTGAGTGAACGCAGATATTGGCTACACTATATGCGCACCACCGACAAAGAAACTCTTTCTCCATTTTCCTGCCTCTGTTTTGTATAGCTTGGAGAAATTTCGCGGTATTCGAGGTGAAGCAGGGGGCAATGTTGTGCTCGTGGGCGCATTGGCGTCCCGGTGTACGTATCGAACTCCCAACGTTCTTGGTGCTGTTGTTGGCGGCCTTCGCAGTAGTATCACAGGTGCATTGCGAAAAAGCCGAGTGGTTTGCATGGGCACGCTATGGAGGTCGCAAGTAGATAAGGAAAGTTCAAAGGTGAGGCATTATGGTGGGCGCTGTGAGAGACGAGAATCACGAGCGCTGATCCTGGCCGACTGACATCGTCATTTGCCTTGGGCATCGCTGATTATGTACCTCCTCGCTGTTAACCTTCTGAAGAAAGCCCTGGACAATGCGACACTCATAAGTAATGTCAAATTCTACTGAAATTACGTTTACTATGAGCTACAAAAACGTATTGTGCATGCTACCATGCACTTATCCTCGAATAAACGGATGTACCAAGGCCTCCTTTGCAGTCATCCTCTTTGCTGGATCCAGTACGAGGCACTTGTCCAGGAAATCAATGAACGACATCAGAAGTTTGCTCTCGTCATCTTTCATCTTCACCGACGTTGACGGCAATAGGCGCTGCTTCAACTCCCTCGATGGCTTCGAGATATGCACCTTCTTGATGACATCCTAGGCGGGGCTTTAGCTACAGTGTAAGGAAAGCAACGCTGCACGAACCATTCCTGTCACCCTATCATGCTCGACATTGGAAAATGCGCCCAAATCATCGAAGTAAACATCCCCAAACTGCGCCTTCTTGATCATCTTCGAATTGAAGCGGCCTTTCAGCTCCATCATGAGGAGTAGCATATGGTTGTTTGAACGGCCGGGGAGAAGAATCTTGCCAGTGTAAAGCTCATACAAGGTACACCCAGCGGACCAAACGTCGAGAGCAGAATCATAGGGATAACCCATGACTACGCGAACGTTAGTTCCATGGCTGATGGCAAAAGGAAGGAGCATACTGATTTCCGGCGCGCGATAGAACCGACTAACAAGGTAGGGCGTAATCTCACTTTCCGCCGCGTCTGACGCGGAACCCAGGTCACAAAGCTTCAAAAGATTCTTGGCTTCATTTACCTGTAGACGAGGTGAGTGATGGTCAACTCTACGGCGAACGGTCACACCAAAATGTTGTCAGGTTTGATGTCGGCGTGTACCACGCCAACCTTCTTGAGATGATTGAGAGCAATGAAGAGTTGATGAGAGTATGCTCGAACGGCTTTGAGGTTCAGACCAACGTCCTTGCCAAAGCGTTTTACAACCTCTCGCAAGTTCATACTTAAACTCTCGAACACCAAGCAAAGATGGCCGCGGTGCTCAAAAGTGCGCTCCAGGCGAACAAGATGCCTTTTATCGTCAACATCAGCCTGTTGCAACTTCTGCAGTATTTGGGCTTCTTTCAATCCGGATTTATACCTACGAACGGTCAGTGAGGGTTCCCAGCAGAGAGCTAGACGTACATGGATTCCTGGGAGCGAACAATCTTGATAGCGACTTCCCTCATGGGCGCTTCGCCTTGCTCTGGTTTGAGAACGCGCGCTCGTACGACACTGGCAAACATGCCCTTTCCAAGGTGGGAGAAGACCTGGTACCTGCCGCCATCGAGCTGCTCCGCCAGGATGATGTTGTAGTATCCTTCGGGGTCGGCTGCTGAATCTGTGGTATTGGCCAAGACGGTGGCTACGATAGGTTTCTTTCATCGCGTCAGAAACAATACCCAAATCCATTGCATTTGACATACCTTCTTCTTCACCACCCTCTTTACCTTTGGCTTTGCGCTGGTCACGGCGGCGAACATGTCATCCAAGTCGTCCTCGTCTTCTTCAATTTCGACCTCCTCTTCGAACTCTGCCTGGACGTCGTCTACATGCACGCGTTTTTGTTCGTCTTCTCGACGGTCCATGCTGGGGTCGTAGTCTCCTGCCATGATCTGGGCACCTTCATCCTGTTCCTGCTGGAGCTGATTTTCCCCTTTAGCCAAGTCGAAGTCATTGGCAACCGCTGTCACAGTGATTTATCGTTAGTAACGGATACTAAAGGAATGAGATGTCGCGTACCAGCAGTTTCGGTAGCTGATCCGTTCGGTATGGGAGTCTCAGTACTACTAGGCGGGGCGGGATCAGCCACGTTGGAAGGAGTGTTGGGCGGCAAGACCGCACTGCCAGAATCCGCTGGGGTAGACGGTGCCGGGGTCAAGTTGGACGCCCGAGCACGCATCGCCTTCCATTTCTCGTGGCGGGCACGACGAGCGGCAGCCTCGTCCACAGTTTCAGTGGTGTCTTCGAGAGAGATCTCCGGTTGAGGTTCTAAAGGAGGTTCGGCCACAGGCGGTGAATTGATGGATTGTTCGCTTTGAATATCCGTATCAGGTAGTCGTGGTGGGGATGCAATCCTGGCAGGAATTAGTACGGGCCTTGCTAGTGAAGAAAGACTTACTCTCCCTCCTCTACGTCTTCGTGACTTTGGTGTAGCTTTTCATGCTGCCGTTTCAGCCCATCCTTTCCCGTTTCCCGACGGTCTCTGCTTCTCGGTCTATCCCGACTCCTGTGATGACGTTCGCGCCCCCGGTCCCTACTATCCCGCTCACGGTCACGGTCACGGTCTCGGTGGTCGTAGCCCAGTCCAGGCTTATTCCTCGGTGGGCCATTCTTCAAATGAGTATCTTTCCAGTCTCGACTATCATCTCTCTGTCGTTTACGACCTGAATTGGAATCTCTATCTTCATGAGCACGCTTGACTCCTGCTGATAGATTAGTCATTTCGCGTTGAGTTTATGGCGTTATCGGGGCACCGCACGATAAAGAAAGAAGGAGGAAAGTGTGGGGGATGGATGTGCAGGTCACCGTTGCAGTGTATCCTTGACGTGCATGTTATGATCCTCTTCGGGAAGGTAACATTGCACTTGTTTGGCATATTGATGTGGCGCGCGCAATATAAGCAGAATATAAGGTTGGGCACATTTCCAAGATACATGGTAGAAAAAAGTCAGCGGAATATTGTCTGATACAAAATACGAGTCTCTAATTATCAGCTCAGGTATCTCGGCGTGCATACTATGTGCTCTTGCCAATCGAAGTAAACATGTGTATGCTGGCGGTTCATAAGAGTTAAGCCATAGATATTGTGTAGTTCTGTGTGGAATGCCGTTGGTTACAGGATAAGAAGTACTTCAAACCCTGTCTAATAACTGGCAAGCTGCAGTTCTGGTCAAACGGCTGCATGGCGATGAAAGGTTTCAATGGCTGTATGATGCTTCTTGCATTGTATCGTGAGCTGATTCGGTCTCGGGGTAACACTTAAAGTACTTGAACCTCACCTATGTAGCAGCCTAAGCTACCAAGCGGCGTCGGTCACGCTTATCGTCCAAATTAGGTAGGTGATGCCGGCCGGCGCGCCCAGAGACCGCCGTGATCGCGCCTTGGGTTCGACCACCATCTGCTTGCTGTGTGTTCTGCGAGTGTGCTCGGTCACTCTACGCGATACACACAGAATTTATCTGGCCTCATTACTCTGCATCTGGTCCTCCATACAACGTCACCAGCGACTCTTGGCGGCCGCAGCGACTGATCCGAACGTTCATCAACGAAGCCGCATCCAACGTACGTGCCATGCCTTAACGGCGTGTATGCAGCTGAAAAAACTTACCATCATGAAGTCAAAGCATCATTGTATCGACTGTTGAACCCCTCCACCCATAGACTTGAACTACTGTTGTTCCGACATCCCACAAACCAACCACTCGTCATTCCTTCATTTCCTCCTTCCCGTCGCTCGAAGGTGAGCAGTATAATATTTGGCAGAGCTATCTTTCTGACTCGCGCCCAGTACTTCCCCATCTGCAAGCGTCTCGTCGCAAGCATCCTCTCATTCTCCGTTGACTCTCTAGCGTGTTGTAATCACTGTCCTTGGCACATCGACGAACTCACCACAACCTTACGAACTATACGACCCACAAGACGCCGTACTTTCCGCCCACGATTCCCTGTAAAGGCGCTATCGACAACCGTACATCTCTTGACGACCCCGTGCCATCGCAGCAACACGCACCAGAATCAGAACATCTCATTCTCTGTAACCTGTGGGTCTTGAATGTACCACATGCAGATGTCTATTCTAATCAACTTTTGTAAAGTTTGTCACATTGAGTTTGGCTGCAGTGTGAGCAAAACCTAAACGTTGGCTTTTCACGGTGACTGAGTTACTCACAGCATGTCCACACGTATCACGCGCCCTGGACCCGGACCGACACCATCAAGGACGCGGCCCAGTAGCATGGTGTATGTTGGTCCCACATCTGGTTCATCGAAACCGCCACCATCTGCAATGCGACATATCGACTCCCCCGGCTTATCAACCCGCGAACTTTCCGACTCATCTTACGACCTGAACTCACCTTCCTCGTCCCATTCTCCCTACACTAGGTCCCCCTCGAAGCGTCACTCCTACGGCGGACCCGGAGAGCGTGTATACAATGACGAGCCACCAGCCCTTGTCCGGTCACCCAGACGCGAGCGCACCACACCAAATCGACATCGGCACAGTCGAGAAATCAGCTTTTCTTCGTCTGTTATTGATGGCCCTCCGGATCCCCCGGCAACGCCGCACAGTCCAACTCGCGGCAGCAGAAGCAGAAGTTCAAGCAACGCGGGTGGCCATGGTCTGCCCAGTCCTCCGGGCACCAACTCGGAGGGTGGTAGCTCCGCCAAAGGAAGCAAAAAAGGGAGCAGTGTCGAAGATGCTATTATTCGAGACGTGGATGCGGACTACAGATACGCGGATGCACTGAACCTCAGAGACAGACGCCACCCATCTCGGTTGCATGATGAAGAGTATGAGCCTGACGACGAAGGCGAAGACACTGCCAAAGTCAGGAGAAGTGGGGACATAGGCAATCAGCCAGCACAACGGATGAAGAGTCTTGCTGAGCGCAACCGGCTGGTACGTTCCCGCGTCTACAACACGTCTTATAGTATCTATAACGTTTGTCTAGGTCCTTGACCGTATTGCGCGCCTTAGTCCAGCCCCAAGAACTGCTTCCCCCCGGATCGTTAATCTTCCTCCCAGAAGCTCAGCCTCATCAAGGTTTCCAGAATCAGGCAGCGAGACGGAACGTGAAAGTGTCGGGGCAAGTACGAGAGGAAGTGGCAAAGGCAGCAGCAATGGCCGGCGGACACCCGGCGGTCGAACCACTCCGCCACCGCAACTACGACGCCGTGGCCGACTATCCAGTGCGCCGAGCAGTCCAACAAAGACTAGGTCCCGAGGACAAGACGACCCTGGTATCGGTCGCAAGGATAGTATTCGGAGTCCCAATGTTGCCGCGGCCCTCGCTGCAGTCAAGAATACGAGACGAGGGATGCCTGAGGAATGGAAATCATCAGCCCCAAGACATTCCCGCGCCAGCATGAGTGAGGATTTTCGCAGCAATGATGCAGACGAACAGGATGCATTTTTCGGTGGAATCAATCAGAAAGCGAGAGGCGGGAGTGCAGAAAGCGCGTTAACAACACGCGACAATGGCCTTGGTAGTGTGCGGAGACCTTCAACTACGATCGGTCGATATCACGACGAAGATGATCCAGTGCGCCGTGCACAGAGCGCATTAAGTCGATACACACGCAATGGGAGTAGTGACATCTCGCGCAAAGCAGAGCTGTTGAAGGAGAGCTATGCGACCTTCCAAGGACAACTCGCGCGAGCTCCAGGGCTGGATGAAATCGAGCACAATGCAATAATTCGAAGTGCTGGAGATGTGACGGCGTTGGCTGAGCGCTACATGGACGACATGTCGCGAGGTGCAAGTATCGCGTTGCAAGAGCAAGTTGACGCCGAAATCGAAGGGTGAGTTTAACTTCACCTTTGTGGCAAATGTTGCGTTTCTTACGACGATCTCAGGCATGCCAGTCGTGCTGTCGATGCTTGGCGTCAAGTTGGCGGCGACTACCGTGATGGCCAAAGGAATGCTGGTGCTCTCATGGATGCACTGTCCCACCTCATGCTAAGCGTTGGGCGCGCGATAAAAACTGGCGCGGCGAGTGATGGATACCCGGAGGCACCAACACGATGCAGCACGAGTCTCAGCTATACTCCGTCCGTCTCATCTACCAGGCGCGCAGAGGGTAGATGGGAGGAATCGCCTTCAGCAATGCATACGAGGGAGAGGATTCAGACCCTGCCACCTCAACGGGAGCCCCTTCGAGAGACGGCAGCAATCACCACGACCGCAACAACCTCACGCCCCAGAACGCGCCGACCCACAATATCGAGTGTTTTCCCTGGGACTGTCGCCGAACCGGTTCTTTCAAAGGCAGACTCGCCCCCAAGTGCTCGTGCGAACTCGAAGGGCAATGGCAGGGAGGAGGATCGAGAGAGAACTCATGCGAAGAGCGCGAGTGCGCCGAGCCCCAAGTACGCCAATACACGGGGACTTGAGGTGCCTGCTCGTGAAGAGGTTCTCACAAGGAAGCGCAGCGGGACCATTGGACGCAGTGCCAGCGGTTTTGCGGGTCATGCTGCTGACCGTGCAGCTGCGTCCGTGATGAGGAGCGCCAGCGGTCGCTGAATTTTCTTTTACCTTTTCTCGGATGTGATGCGAAATTCTTATCTTAGATCGAGCCTCCCGCCTATATGTATGTTTGTCATTATTATCTATATGGAAATGCTCTTCATCTACTCGTACATACCTATGTCTTTCCCCTACTTTTGCGTTTGATTCTTTTGGGCAGGAGGACACTGGCAGGTTGATAGTTGTATTGTCCACGTACGTAGTACAGTGTGTAGATATTTCTTTCGCAATGAACCGTACGCCTACTTAATGCTCTGATGAATGCTCTCGTTTTCTGAATCGCGTTACAGCTACTTAGCAAGTCTAGAACCCAACAAATATGTGAATGGTGGCCATACAAACGCCTCATTTGCAGCGCCGGATGCTCTCTTTTTGAGTTATGTCTTCTTCCCCAATGCAAGAAGCGCAGCCAGCGCAGAGCTGCGCGACTGATAGTTCTCGTCGATACGCAACGATAACACGCGCACACCGTCTTGAATGACCCCCACATATGCCTTGTCCTCGATATGCCCATCTAACGAATACTCACACTTCGCCGCTGTCCCGTAACGCACATTCCTGATAAATGCGCTCGTGTTTTCAATCCCGGCGGGAGGTTCGACGAACCAGTGTTTTGCGAGCAGATGTTGTATCGTGCGCGTTGTCCACTGCGAGCCGGACCATTCGCTGCGGCCTTCGGCCAGTGGCGTGCCATCCTGTGTCGGACTCTCTGCAAGCAAAAAGTTGCGGAGACTCGTGGCGTCGGGGGCGTTGATAGAAGGTAGCGAGACAAGCGCGAAAAGGTGAGGGTTCGTCTTCAGTTTCTCCTCGCTGTGCATCCGTACCCATTCGCAAGAGGCGGGGTTGTATCCAATTTGGTATATGTCAACAGGATCGTTGAAGTTTGGGCTGCTCGTCCGTTTGACGATGAGTGTCCAGTGGAAAAACCCTCGTCCTCGGTTTTGGCCAATACTTATTTCTCTGAAAAGACCGATGTAGGAGCGGAAGATGGGCATGCTTTCGCTGAGGAAACACTGAGCTGTATTCGTGCGATAGCTGTAGGACCAACCAATCAATAGCTTCTGTACAAGACACAGCCTTTAGAAATCTAGTAGTGGTTGGGGGTGGTAAAGAAGATGGTAGAATAGAACACAGAGACGGATTAGGGTCCCTGTGGAGATGCCACAATCAAAGAATGGGGAAAACCCGGGCTACTGATATTATGCAGTGATAATCCCATTGGGTGTAATGCCCTGTAAATGGACATAAGAGTGATGTCTGGTGCTCAAGGTCTGGCCGGTGTTGGATTCAGCCATCCTATGCCCATTTACTCACAATGGCTGGCCCGTTCGTTGTACAGCAGATTTGTTGACTACCTATAGTGATTATCGATCATTATTGCTGCTTGTTGGATAGAGAAACTGGGAGCGTCCCACACCAATTCCATGTGAAATCTACATTCCAGTTTACAGGGGACACATAATATACATTAGATACATATGTAGCGATGTGTACGGTCTACAACACTCCAATTCTTCGAAGTCATAGTGCCGCCCCGAGCAGTGTCGCGTCCATTTTTATAGCCTCGAATACATGGAACGTTCTCACATGCGTTTGCTCACGTTTTGTGTAGTCCGGCGGCGGCGTGGAGTCTGTCGTAGGTGCCGGTGAAGAGGGACTTGTCACCGGAGGTTCATCCTCGTAGCTCGCATCGAAGAGGCCCTCCTCGTCCTCCGTCCCAAGGAATATCGCACGCCGGCGGATGTCAGATGTCGATGCAAACGAGAACATCGACTCTCTGTCCGTGTTTCGCTGCGAGTCGGCGAGGATTGGTTTCGCGCACTGTCGCGGTGTTGGTGGTGCAGAACCAAATGCTTCAGACTGGGAGTCGAACTCGTCGTCTCCACTGTCAGACATCCAACCAATGTGGTCGCGTAGTTCACTGTGTATTTCATGAGCAAAGTTGCAGTGAGAGACGGTAAGAATTTACGCTTGGTATTCGTCGATTTCCGTCAGCCCTTCCGACGTTATTGAGCTCACAGAAACGACGGAGTGTCGGTGTCGGTGTTTCTGCTGAGAATACCGCTTGCCACCGGTCTCTCTCGGTGATTCCGTGCGCTGGATGAGCATTGCAGATAATGGAGGGTTGAATCGCTGCTGTAGGAACCTACACCAGCGTTAGATAATGGCCAAGGACGATTTAAACACAAGCTTACCCTTCATACTCCCACAAGCTTTCCTTAACCGCGCCTTCGTCTACCTCGCCGTCCTCTCCAATCTCCACTGCGTATCGGGCCAAGGTGTTCTTCAACGACAGGAGCACTCTCGGATGCTTGAGCGCATGAACATCGAGTTCTGATGGCGCCATCGGGATGAGAGTTGACGGCCACAGCATCAAACCTGGTGCACCGATGAGAGGGTGTACACCCTCACGTTCATCGTTTATGACCGAAGTCGAATCCGTCCCCTCTGGAGGCGCGAGTGTTAGGTGCATCGTTCGCACTTCACTGGCATGCCCAAACACGCCTTCGAGCATCGTCTGCAGGAATTGTGTCGGGCAAAGGTGAATACCATACTTCATGTTGTTGAGGTGTTCGAACAAGGACTCCAGTTCCCGCGAGACTTCCGCCTCTGTCCTCCACTGATCTGCGTCGTCTTCCTCTGGTGTCGAGGCGTTGATCCTTCGGAAATCTTCTGCAGTGGGATTCGTCCCGTATGGGAAGAAAACATGGTCGTCGATGAGCTCTAGGCGACCTCCAACGGCAAGCACCCGACACACTTCCTTCAATACAAACTCCCACTTTTCAAAGGAGATAGCGTATGTCAGATTGGCCATGCGGACAAGGTCGAAGGTGGCGTCGCCGAACGGGAGAGCATCTTTAACGCTGAATGGAGTTCAATACAAAATCACGGATATACGGTGAGTGACCATACGCACAAGTTACCCTTGACAAATGCAATGTTATCGCCAACGCCAGCTTTAGCAATTGTGGGGCGCAAAGATTTGGTGATGTCCACCATATCCAATCCGGTCACCCGCGTGCCGTAGCCTTTCCAGGCCGTGGCTGCTTCGAGCATCCAATGTCCCTGGCCACAGCCAAGGTCGAGGACCTGCATAGGCGGATCGTTCCCATAGTGGTAAAACGAGGGACTATCGTTCTCATTCAGGCGTCGTAGTAGAGCAGTTGTCAGGCGGTCTCTGAATTTGGAAGGGTTTGACGGTCATCAGTGGATGACCAATTGGCGCTAAGTGGAATAACGCACTGTTCTAGTAGATTTGTATCGTAGGCGTCGAGGGGATACGAGATTCGGGGCGCAGGGAATGGCGACGGCGTCCGAGTAGAGTTTTCATACGAGGCGAATCCAGAGCCGATGATGGATACGCTGTCGAAGGAGTTGCGCTTGGGAACTGGTTCAGACAACGAGAAGGAGTATTCATGAGATCCAGACGCGACGGGCTGTGATAGCTCGTTCCGCACTGAGAGTTGGTCGCTTTGGGATCGTGCGGGGAGGGAACTCTTCTTCTTCTTCAGTGGAACGTGAAATTTGATGGGCGCTGAGTTGGGATGCGCGCGCGTGCGTGCGGATGGATATGCAAATCCATTGGCAGAACCATTGGACTTTCCACTTCCGTTGGATCGGTTAGCCGATGAGCTCGACTGCGTTGGCCCAGGACTGGCCGGTGGAGTGGCAGACGCTAGATGTGTGGGTATGGTGTCGTTTGATGATACGCTTCTGGTCTTCTTCGTCTTGAACTTGAATTTACGGACTTTTCCTGTAGGCGTGAGGCTTGGATGCCCTCGCGAACGTGATGACGGGAACACGAAAGAAGTGGATGTCTGCGAGCCGGAGCCCGACGAAACGGATGCTGCTGAAGAAGATGCGGGATTGGGGAATTCGCCAACTGGGGCTGGTGGTAGCGACCGCTGATATGAGTTTGGGGAAGGTTGGAGTGGCGAAGGAGCGTCGAGGTATGCTTGTGACGGACGCACAAAGCTTGAAGCGGTAGTTGGTGATAATAGCTCTGGTCTCGGAGAGGATGGTGTCGGCACATCTGGAAGTGGGGGTGGTACGGGAGTCGTACTTCGTGCGCCGAAAAACGAACGCTACAAGCGGAATCACGTCAAGCAAACGAAAAGTGAGAAACGGGGTATAGCGCACCATTTTGGTCGGAGTAGATGTTGGCACATCAGGGCGCACCTTGGGCGATGCCTCTGCGACCTTCACCATCTTCTTTCTCGAAGAAGCTGCGCGCGACATCTTGAAGAACAGTACCGTCAGCAGGCGCAAGAAGAAAAATGCAGGCCACGCACCGTTGAGCGCTCAGTCCAACTTTAAGCAGGCTGATAAGGGACAGTAACCAACTTATCAGCGTCGAGGTCGCCACTCGGTGTTGATTTGTTAGTTCCGGAATTCGTTCCAGACTATATAATCCATTGAGTACTGGGTCAGGGTCGTCCGCGAGATTTGATTAGAGTGGGTACTTGCGCCAGCTTGCCAGCCGCGAGAACTTTGAAAACGCCAAGTACGCAAGCGAGGCGGGATAGTACGATGATATTGGTATTTGGAATATGTCTAGTCTGTATATGGTGGAAGTCGGAAGAAGAGAAGGATAGGTTTTTTCGGCATTAGTAGTTGAAGAGTGAGTGGTGGGCGACGGCAACCTGCGCTCTCAGCAGTTTGACACGACGCAGCGGAAGCAGATCATAATCCGCCTCGCTCGGCGCGGCCGACGCTGCTTATCAGTCATTTGCGCATTTCACTCTTGTTGAACGATGCCCCTTGATAATTACAGATAATAATTCACTGCGGTCAAACAAGGGGCCTGTCAGTATTGATACATACCCCCCGGGCATCAACCCTGACAATCACCTAGTCAAAGCCCAGGGCAAGCAGAGCAGAAAGCAGTTCCCCCATTCTCAGAGTTACCGCGACTATCTGGGCTTTATTGGTGCTACTTTAAATTCCCTGAAATTAAGGTTAAAACGGCCGTTCCTCGTTGCAGTAATCATTGTCCCACTGCACAAAGAACGAGGCATCACCTTGCAATGTGTGCAAACAGCGCAGGCAAGCAGTAGTCAATCAGAGCCTCTATGAGTGGTACTAATGGCCTGACCTCATTTGCTTCAAAGCATACCACATTTGGACGCACGAACACGAGGCTACCATCGGACCCGGTAGCACAACCAACCCTGGGGTAAGCGTCGGCCTTGCATAACTTGTCATGCGTTACAAGCTACGTCTCAAGTGTATAGTAATACTGAGCAACACGTTGACGCGCAAGTGGCCATCACTGAAAGAGACACGCATTTGCTCGGAGCCATTCAATAGTATTATTAGGGTGCTTGTTACACCCATATAAATGCTAAAGGCTCGTTTAAAATCTCCCTGACAGCTACATAAAATTACGGAGGTTATTCAGGTCTGATTCTGGGGCATACAGGGTGCTTTCAAATATTTGGCCACAAAATCGGCACCGCGCCGGCATGTAATCTCGATCAGCCTCTTGTGCTTAGCCTTAGACGACCACGTCCATCTACTTATACCCCACGCGTAAAGCGTACTTTTATCCGATTTTTCACGCGTCTTCATCACTCCTTAAATTTCATCATGGCCTTTGGTTCCGATATGTTCACTCTGGATTCACTCATGTTCTGCAAAGCACACGGCAATGAATTCTGTAATCACTGCTGCTGCGACCACCGTATGTGCAACAATATCCTGATTCAAGACGAATACCCTCAGTCGCATCTGAAATTGTCCGACGTATGTTTCATTTTGGCTTCGGGAATCCGCTCACAGATACCAGGATCGCACGCCTATCTCGAACATCTGGGGACTATGCGGTCCCGTTAAGCTGGGAGTCTCTCCTCAAGATGGCGAAGATATTTATGGGTGCAAGACCCACAAGCTCGAGGAATGTAGAGAATGCTTTAACTGGGTAGAGATCATGAAGAAAACGGAACACAAAAAGAAGTCTGTGCGCAAGGTGCGCGATAGGACACAGCTCCTGGAATTCCTGCGCGTTATGGGAGCACCATTCCCTCAAGAGACCAAGCTGAAGGATGCAGAACTCGAGAAGAGGTTGACAAGCGCGATCACGTCTTGCCAGAACCTAGGGTCATACGGCGCCTCTTCCATTGATCCCTCCAAGCTTCCGAAATGGCCTGTAAGTCTCGTCATCACCCATTATAAAACACCTTTTCATTCGCTCCAAGTCAAATGATAGTGCCGTGCAATGTATGCGTCGTTTCGGTAGCATTGCCGAAGCGATGGAATACTTCGACGAGAACGGCAACATGCGCCCTGCCCGCCAGCTACCTCCCGACAACGCACTCACGGATGCCCGCCAAAGCATGATGCACCTGGTAAAGAACTTTGGGGAAGGAAGAAAGACGTTCATTCTTCAGGATGAGGCGAGCACCGAGGCCATATGTGTGCGGGTACGTCTTTTGTACACTACCAGACATCCCTACACTCACACAATTCGGTTGTACAGACTCTTGACATCCTCAAGTTGGACAAAGACACGCCTCTTGTTCTTTTGATCTACGAACTAGGATCGTCATCGTCTCCTTCTGAATCAACGCTTGACTTTGTAACTCAAGAGATGCGCAACAAGTCTCTCGGGCAACTTAGAGCCACGGTCGAAGAGCAAGCACTGTTCCGCAAACTCCTCGCTGACAATAGCATTCGCGTCTCGCCGTCTTACAAGCCGAAGAAAGAACGTCACGAACGCACATTTAAGCTCAGTTTCATTGTACCGGTCGCGCGACTCTCCCAGGTGGAAAGTGGTCGCATCACTCGCAATCTTGGATGCATTCTTTGTGGAGAGAAGGCGGACAAGAGATGTTCCCAATGCCTCTCCATATCATATTGCAGCGCCGGTAAGCTCCGCTAGAAATCGTGCCGTAGTTTGCTCACCGAAGAGTCACTAGAATGTCAAAAGTCGCATTGGAAGGAACACAAGACGATGTGCAAATCGCTCAAGGGCGGGACCTGGGCTCCCCTCATCATCAAGACCGAGATGAACATCAATGGCCAGCGCGCCGTCGCCGACATGTACAGTTATCACGCACCCATGTCCAAGCTAGGTGTCATCGACGATAGCAGAGACCATATCGACGGCATCCCGGAAAATGCTCATGGCGACCAACCGTTCATAATCAAGCTGCAACGCCCCATGGATCCGCCAGGCGCCCGTATCCCAGGGCCCATGCTTGTGTATGACCGTCAACGCACGTTTAAGGCGTACTCGACGGCTGTCGACAACTCTGCAACCTTCACACGCTTTATTGATAGCATCAAGTCGACCGCAAACACCCTGAAGGCATATCGGTGGGCAAGGAGGGTGGGGAGCCACGAATTGAGTGTTTGCCTGGATAGAGAGCCATCTCCAGTGCCTACGTGGTAAAGGCGCTGGACGCCGTTGATTGTCTGGGATCGAAGGCCTCGGGGAATGGAAACTTGAACCGAATTGGCCGTTAACATTGTAATTGTATCATACCTGCACAACTGTTTTTCTGATTTGTCTGTGCTAGAGTGTATCACTTTCCCTTAGTCTTTGGGTATCTTAAATGACTAGAGTGGTACCACAATTCATCGTCTCAGCTAGTGCAGAGCAGCCAGGATAATAATGGTAGCTCTAGTTGAGCTTTAGAGGGAACAGATTGGGTATGTACTTAATCAAGTTCTTCCTTGGTGTTTGTCATCCGGCCCGAGGCCGACCGTGCTTTGTGGTTAAAAGACTGACAAAATTTAGGTCGCGTTACCAAGAAAACTACACGGTGAAAATAGCTATATATCGCGAAATGATATTCTCGAACGCCGTGTTTTGGGAATGTATGCGCCACGTCTGTCTTGTTGGAACTGATACTAGAACGGCGGGGATATCCTCTACCGTGAGCTACTCGCTCCCTATCACCACGTAGGTAGCGGAGATGGCTCCCTGTCCAAGCACACACTCAGTTCGTGAGGCCCAACCCGTTTCGCCCATCGGTACACTTTCATTCTGCTCGCACTTGAGCGTATCTCATTGATGAACTGCCCATGATTTCCAGGGTTTTCTGGCGCCGTCGCGTAGACCTTGAAGCTGCGTTGGCGGTCGTAAATCATGATAGGCGCAAAGGCCGTATTAAAGAGAGAGTTGTCCCCTTTCAGCATAGATGGTGTATTGCTAGGGTACTCTGTCGGCGTGAGTGGTTTCTGCAGCTTGACGATGAAGGGTTGGTCGGGGCCATGGACATCCGGGGGTACTCCGTCGTTTTCCGGCAAAGCAGTCGCGTTGGTGCCCATAGGAATAGGAGAGTGGGTGCTGAACGTTGCGACGTGGAGTTGCTGCCCGTCAACCTCGAACCTTGTCGTGATTCTGAGAGGAAGCCACTTGCCACCCTTGAGTGATTTGCACATGGCTTTGTGTTCTTTCCAGTGAGCCTTTTGACATTCTGGTACAGCTTGGTCAGTATGGGGTGGTTTGCGCAAGTGAAAAAAATAACGCACCGCGACTACAGTACGACGTTGAATGGCACTGTGCACACCGGTTTGCACCTTTTTCACCGCAAAGAACGCATCCAGTGTTATGCATGATGCGACCGATGTCGACTTGCGAAAGCGGCAAAATGGGTGCAATGAAGCTGACAACGAATGCTTTCTCGGACTTCTCTTTCTTGGGCTTATAAGCCGCGGCAAGGCGACTTGCGTTGTCCGCTAATATCTTACGCAGGAGCGCCTGCTCTTGAATATCGGCTTTAATGGTCGGTACTGCCTTGATGTTTTGGTCGACGAGGTTCTGTACGAATTCCCTAGTGTTGTCGACTGGTTCTGACGAGGATCCGGTTTGATAGACCAGTGTCACAATAGGGGTTTCGTCCTTGAGCTTGAAAATTTCGATCACCTGAAAAATGAGAGGATGTAGGGGCGAGGCAATGGAGGGCGTACTCGGACGCATATAGCTTGTGTGCTCTCGCTGTCTTGGATAATACACGAGGCATAGCCTTCCCCAAATTGCCTTACAAGTGCAAAAATCGTTTGGCGAACGTCCATCAGAGTGTCGTGAAAGAGAGGATAGGCCTCTGCGCCTGGGCTCGTCTTGGGGTTGGAG
This sequence comes from Cylindrobasidium torrendii FP15055 ss-10, assembly GCA_000934385.1. Lineage (NCBI taxonomy): Eukaryota > Fungi > Basidiomycota > Agaricomycetes > Agaricales > Physalacriaceae > Cylindrobasidium > Cylindrobasidium torrendii. The sequence goes on from KN880436.1 coordinate 80,918, forward strand.
AGATTCAAGGCTTCGGCCATGCTTTGACGGCTCACACACTCCACCGCTTTCTTGAGGGACTGAACGATGTTCAGTAAACGGGTGATACGAAGCTGACAACACTCACAGGCCATTTGGGTAGCTCGATTGGGTTTATTTGTGAAGGAAGGCATTGAGCAGACTGGACCGCCATAGTCAACCTTTTTTCTAGGAAGTCGTCTTTGAGCTTGGTGGTGGCCGCAAATGTTGCGCCCATGGAGTGCAAGAGACCGAGGACTTGCTTCCGGTCGTGAACTTTGCGCACTTGTTTCTTTTGTTTTTGCACGTTTTTGACGATATCTACCCAATTGAAGCAGTCTGGGCAGTCGTCGCGCTGATGTACGCTGCACGCATAGAACTCGTACCAACGCGTGGGATGTATGCGTCCAGTCGGAATAGGGTTGTAAGTCCCGAAGACGGAAGATACTGGTGTTCTACCCTGAGAAAACGCGTCAACAACATGCCTCCGCGTCGTGAAAGCCACGCACATCTGGATCTTCAAGCGGACAAAACACCTTGAAGTAGTTTGGAATACGTCCTGTGATGACTTCGTTGTTCAATTTGCGATGGTCCGTATAGCAATAATTGCAAAATTCGCTGCCGTGGTCCTTGCAGAATACGAACCCCGAAATGACCACTTGCATCGAGTTGAATGCCTTGATAGCTTCTTCGTCACTGCCTTCAAGGATCGTTTCTACATCTTTCATCTTCTCCAAGAAATCGGCGGAAAAGGAGGCCATGTTGATGAAGGTTTGGAAAGAGTTGGCTAGTAAGTGGCTTCATGTCTCATGAGTGTTGCGATCACGTTCAATGCATTGGTGATCTGCCGAGCGGCACCGTTTGCCGGGCTGTGATTGCAAAAAGCCCGAGATCAAATTACCCCGCACTCGTCATTGAACGAGCACGATCTTTTGAACAATGTTGACCTCGACTCGACAACGCGCTGCATCCCTCCGCCGAGTTTGCCCTGCCGCACAGCTGCGAATTGTACGACGGAATGAGCCGGCATCGCGCCTACGCCCTTCGCCAGTGCCCTCCACGCCGTCCGCCATCCGAAGCTTCCATCGCTCAGTCCAACTAGCTCAGGCCACTCGTACGCGTTGTTCTCGTAGCCCCCGCGCCTCACCAAAACATTTTATCCAGCAATACACCGCCCTCCTGCCCGCCGCCCTCACTTTGACAAGATTCTCATTGCGAATCGGTGCGTTGTGGTTGCCCGCCCACCGGATCTTGAAGTTCATATGACCACAGCGGCGAAATAGCTTGTAGGGTGATCAGAACGGCGCGCAAACTTGGCATCAAGACCGTCGCGGTGTATAGCGAAGTCGACCAGGATGCGCTCCACGTCCGTTTGGTGCGTCTGCAATTCGCTGCCCAATGCTCGAATATTAATCCCCATCCAGGCCGACGAGGCGTACTGCATTGGCCCAGCACAATCCTCAGAGAGTTATGTGTGTAACATGCCGTGACATTGTCTGTTTTGCTGACGCAAAGTACTAGCTCAATATCGACAAGATAATCGACGTTTGTCGGCGTAGTGGGGCACAAGTACATCTTTCATCTCGTGGTGTAACACAAAGCTTACCGCACGCACATAGGCCGTACATCCAGGGTGCACAACGTGTGCAGCAACGTACTACACATAGCTAACATGTCTCAAGATACGGATTCCTGAGCGAGAACTCTACATTCGCCAAACGACTCGACGAGGAAGGGATTGTGTTCATTGGGCCACCCGCGAGCGCCATTGTCAGCATGGGATCCAAGAGGTGCGTGAAACCATTGCATATACCTAACCTTTCTGACTGATTACAGCGAGTCCAAACACATCATGATTTGTACGTCCGCGCCGATTTAATGCAAGACAGTGCCCTCATCATCCTTCAGCGGCTGGTGTCCCATGCGTACCAGGATATCATGGCTCCAATCAAGATCCCGAATTCCTCTACGAGCAAGCAAAGCATATAGGTCAGCCTTCCTCATCCCCATCCCTTCATATCCTCATGAGTCTCAGGTTTCCCCGTCCTAATCAAGGCTATCCACGGAGGAGGTGGAAAAGGCATGAGAACTGTTACTGAGGATACCAAGGACGCATTTTTAGAGGGTCTGTCGTCGGCAAAGCGGGAAGCACTCAAAGGGTTTGGCAATGACATTGTCCTCATCGAGAAGTACATCGAACGACCGAGGCATGTTGAGGTTCAAGTGTTTGCGGACACGTTGGGCAACGTCGTGAGTTTATGGGAGCGTGATTGTTCAGTGCAGCGGAGGAACCAGAAGATTATTGAAGAGGTATGCAAAGGGCTATATCGTCCACTGATTGAAAGCTCACAAAGACCCCCCAGGCGCCTGCACCAGGATTGACACCGGAACTCCGCCAGGAATTGGGCGCGAAAGCCGTTGCTGCTGCAAGAGCAGTGAGCTACGTTGGGGCTGGGACAGTCGAGTTCATCTTCGATAATGATACTCAGGACTTTTTCTTCATGGAGATGTGAGTTTGAAGATGCTTATTGTCTGTTTCTGGTACTGAGCTTCTTTAGGAATACGCGTTTGCAAGTCGAACATCCTGTCACCGAGATGATTACAGGTCTTGACCTTGTTGAATGGCAACTTGAGGTCGCTGCGGGCAACGCTCTCCCGCTCGAGCAATCATCAATACCAATGATTGGCCATGCATTCGAGGCTCGGATTTACGCTGAGAATCCGCGCAACCAATTCCTTCCCGATTCTGGTCAACTGCTCTACCTCTCGACGCCTCCTCCAACACACACATTCGCACCGACATATAGCTCAGGCGAGGACATCCAGCCTTCACTCCGCATTGAACAAGGTTTTGAACAAGGCGCGCAGATTGGAGTGTTCTATGATCCAATGATTGCCAAGGTGGTCACCCATGGGAGGGACAGGACAGAGGCATTGAGGGTCTTGCGGAAGGCGTTGGAACAGTACCATGTCGTGGGTCTTTCGACAAACGTCGAATTCTTGAAGACATTGGCTGGAAATCAAGCTTTCATTGACCGGGAGCTCGAGACTGGCTTCATCAAGGTGCGTCTCGAAGTCTTGCCTTGGTTACCCTGCTTATGCTGGTATACAGAAACACCACGATGAGCTCTTCCCACCTATCAAGCCCTCTACGGACGAGACGTATGCGCTTGCAGCGTTGTATATCATCCTCCAGAATGTCCCGAAATTGGACGGGACACCATGGACAACCTTGGGCGCGAAGCGATTCAGCGGCGATGTTGAAGAGCGGATAATCACCTTGCAAGAAGATTCTATCGAAGCTGAACCCGTCGCAGTGGCCGTCAAGTATGCCGGATTGGACCAGTTCGACATTACTGTGAAAGGGAGGACGTTCACTGGTGTATCGGCCAGTTTGGTCTCACCGACATCGTTGCGCGCACGACTTGGGGACGCGTTCATGAATGTTACGGCGGTATCACAGAAACCATCGGCCATGGTACCAGCATCAGCAGCGCACAACACGATGGAGAAGATCCACATGTTTGTTGATGGAGAGAAGACGACTTTGGTAGTCCCATCGCCGAAATGGTTACTGTCATTGGGGGAAGATGTGTTGAAAGCGGGCGCCAAGGGAGCATTGAGGGCGCCGATGCCGAGTTTGGTTGTTGAGGTCAAGGTGAAAGTGGGAGACAGGGTCGAGAAAGGCCAAGCGGTGGTAATCTTGGAGAGTATGAAGACAGAGACGGTGATGAGGGCGGATGCTGCAGGTGTGGTGAAGGCAGTCGGATGCAAGAATGGGGAGATGGTGGAGGAGGGAAGGGAACTTGTGGATGTTGAACTTGAAGCCAGTGAATGAGTGGCGCATAATGTAGGGATGTCCCAACGAAATCTGAAAGCCATTTCAAATCATACTCTCGTAGCGCGGGAGGTGGATTCTACAATGTGAGCAAGGGCGGGAAGTTGAACGTTGAAAGACAATGCCAAGGCATACGCGAGGAACTCGAATCAAAGGGCAGATAGCGTCATATTGCAACGTAAGGGAAGATATGTAAAAGATGTACCAGGAAAAAAATCGACATGCCGTTTTCTCAGAGTGTCAAAACGACACTTCCTAGACTGGGTTGGTCTTGGGACTACAGGACAAGTCTAAAGACTTCGTCTCTGGCACTGTCACGACGGTGGAGAATTCTACATCGAGCAGCGTGGCATGATCCCGTGAAGAAAAAAAGCGATCAGAGCAGAGACAAGGTTTTTATACTCCGGAGCGTTAGGGCCGGTTTTTCCCACGGTGGCCCCGGGAAAGCGCTTGTATGAGAGTGTGCCGGCGGCACTCCAAAAAACCTAGAGGGAACGACGAGGAGGATATGTTAAAGTCGTGTTTTGCGCAAGGTATGTCTCTACACATTTCTCTTACCCACTTGCTCCCAGCTCATTGTGCATAGCGACGCGCTCTCTCGCGTCCACAAGCTCTCATTCTTTCATACACACGTCCGTTGTCCTCCGGGCGAGAGCTGAGGATGTCTCCCGTCGCCTGCGCCGAGAAGCAAAGTACCAACGCCGGATGGAAGAGAAGGCGAATCTACCGAGCCCCATCCTTGGGACGCGCCCGGGGGACGACGACAAATGGCTCAACTGCGACCTTTCCAAAGTACTCATTGACGAGTCCATTCTAGTGGACGAGCCCAAGCCCAATATCACCGAAACCCAAGTTGGCACGATTCCAGTACCTCAGCTGCTCTCGTATGGCATAACGGAGGCGGAAATTCCGCTGTTGTTCAAGACCCTTCCTGAGGTGTCCTCGACGCGCGAGCTTCTCTCGCGAGAGTCTGCTGACCCAGCCTCCATCCTGCGTATGAGTGCGAACCCATTCAAGACGGAGCAAACAAAAGCCGGCATGTTCGCCGCCTCGGTCGACCTGCGCAACGCCAACCTGGAGGGCATTCATTTCGTGAACCGTAACAGGATAATTCGAGAGTTTTCCACGGAGGAGAATCCGTTTGATCCAGGGAGAATAGAGGTCCAAGGTGCGCTCTCAGGGCTCAGTGCGCTCCATTGTAGCTTACGCGCATCTAGCTGCTATCCTTACCTACCGGATACGCAACATGCACAGACATATGACTATGAAGCGACACAAGAAGGATGTTGCATCGAAGCGCCGCATCCGAGAGCTTGTGTATCACCGCGCCCGAGTGCTCAAGTACTTGAAGCGTATGGACATGTTGCGTTACGACGTTGCGTTGACCCGTCTTGGATTAGAGCCCGGCGCTGTCGAGGGAGAGCTCATGGTGTAACTTACATACTCAAGAACCTTCTTCTAGGAATATAATAATCCTTGTCCTCGCGACTACCCATCAACTAACATCACCATGGTCTGCCAGTGGTCTGCATCTTAGCACCGGACATTGGCGGTGGGGCGCGCAGTACCCGGGAAAATGGAGCGGTACGATACCGAAATGATTGAGAATGCAGGCTGTATTTGAGCAAATAGTACGCTTACGGCTATCTCTCCAAAGTCGTGCACTCTAGCGTCAAAGACTCAGAGCTATCAGAGTGTTCAAACAGTTTGTTACATAGCTTTAGTAAGAAAGGGTAAGCACCTGGCGTGGTCGTAACGTGTGGTAGCAAGACTATATAGCTATCTACAGATAGGTGCGCACTGTAGTTCCATTCCTACGTCTCGAACCTCGGCCTCATGTATTGCGTCGAGCACTGATCACCCAAATAACCAGTCCTTCACATTCTGCAGAAATCTTATTCAAAGAAACTCCTAGGGGGTCTAGTTTCCTACCGGGACGCTTTTGCATATGCAAGGCCAATGCAACGACTTAGTCAATGTTCCTCCGGTGTATGCTCACTAGTAACAATCCAAGAACTCACATCCATGACCTTAGATCTTGTCAATTGAGTTTGCCACCGTGACGACTGGGAAATGCTGCTTATCAACAAACTGATTGGTATGCATTCCGCACTCAGTAGATGGCACCCGGAACGATGGCGGTGGTGCGGTACCTACTACCCAGAGACTCAGACTCAGAAAATGGAGCGGTGACGGTACCTGGAGGCTGCACGGTACGATAATCCAAAAAAAGAAAGTAATATATGATGGCCTGGTGTTGCATCTAACTCACCCCTCGAAATCATGACGCTCACAAGCTTGTGCATACTGAGTTGAGTATTTCGACGCATCATTTCCCGGTGGCTCCGTTCCAACAAGCGAATGGATTATAGAGCAGCGCTGTCACTGGCCGTGGCCCGTGACCGTGTGGTCGGCGATCGGCGCGATCTTGCACATCAAAATTCAAACGTTCAACCTCGCATGATCTCTGGCAATCTTTAGGTAACTACAGCCATTCTGCTTCTACGGCTCTCTTATTACCTAACAATACACCGACTCTGTGGAGTCCAAGCACGCCGCAAGTTCTTCTGAGTCGGGATAGGCTCAAAATTTGCCCTCGTGGTCCTACATTTATGCAAAAAACTGGGGAGAAAACACACTCAATGGGTCGTATGTAATAGTACAAACCACGAACCCTACCTTGCGCGCCGTAGGTGTACATGCAAGATGCGAAGTGTCTCAATGCTTTGGACTACAATCTGTATCTGCGCGCATTCTGTGCAGGGTTTCGGCGTATTTGATTTGGCGCTACCATATCAAACATGGTGACGCGATATAGTGATATAGTCACTTGTCCTGGCGCCCCGCTTTATTGAACACATCAAGTCAAGTGGAAAGTGCCCCACGTCCATCACTAGCACCCGGCGGAACCACAGTATTCGAATCGATCCGGGCGCGTCTGCTGCCGTCGTTTCGCGCTAGCTTGTACACCAACAACTTGTGCATGCCTACCTGTTGATTCGGAGGCTCGCTTGGTAACTTCGCTCCCAACCATCGCGTCCATGTCAGTGGTCGGCCCATCCCTGCTAGTCGTGACTCCCGCCAACACACCCCCGCCGCCTGGTCAAACATTTCATTTGACTTTGTATTCGCAACCAAACTCCCCAATTACTTGTTACAGCAGCGTGCCCTCGGCGGAAGGCGCTGAGGATCACGCTATAGACGACAACACCTGCAGTGTGTCTTTCTGCAGCGACGACGTCGAACAAGTCGATATGAAGCACAAACGTAGACGCTCATCGTTACTGTCGAAACTCGACTTTCCTTTCACCGGGTCGGGCAGGAAGACAAGCACGAGCAAGCCGAACCGCAGGAAGCCGTCTATATCTCTTTCCTTGCCCTCCAGCATCTTTCGGCGACCAGGAAGACACAGCTCAATTTCGCGTCGACTGTCTAGGCGCCGGTCGCTCCCCGATATCTCTACCCTTCGTCAAGGAGAAGCTACGGAGGACGGGGTGCGCGTTTCGGGGTTGGGGGAAATTAGTCGAGTGGGTTTCCACGACACTTCTACTAGGTGTGCGTACTCATATCATTACTCTAGACGCTTCCTCTACCCCGGCGACGGTCCCCGTCGGTGCCCATCCAGCCTAATACTTTCACCGTGGACACCCTGGCGTCCATAGCCCTCACGGGCGAGTTTCCAGCAGACGCTAGTGAAGAGTCCAACGACGACTGGAGGGCTAGCGTTACTGACCAACTCTTCCGGTCTTCAATGGACGACGAAGTATCGGATGAAATGTTAATCGACGAACTCGAGGCTTTGGTCAACCTGGACTCTGACCGCGTCCAGACATGGGAAGACGATATTACCACTCCAACACCTTGTCCCAACGGAACTCCAGTTGTTGCAGATGGAAGCGCCCCGCCGACTTCGCCTTCCCAAGCTGAAAGCAAGATAGAGGCTGCCAAGTGGACGTCAGCAAGGAGTGCTCTTCTCGTGTGCCGCGAGCTCGTACGAACGGAGCGAAGCTACCTGACTGGCCTTAGGGATGTTCAAGCTCGCTTGGCTGCATCGACCTCAGACTACATTGTAGCTCATCTGTCAGCTTTAATTCAAGCTAGCGAACGCCTCTTGTCCCAAGTGGAGCAAAACCCCAGCGCCAAAGGAGTTGCACAAGCCTTTTTGGACGCTGAGCAGGACATTGAGGCGGCATTTGTCGGTTGGTGTAGCGTTGTCGGTCAGTTCTTTGATGGCGAAGAAGGGATGTCAGTGGCACAGCCAGAGGAGTGTGTATCGGGGCATATCAAGACCTCCCAGCGGCTCCGCAGGAGGGTGAACTCGCTGGTCAGCCTCGTCGACAGCTTTCGCTCACGAGAGTCGGGCCCTGCGATGCGAGAGCTCGCCATTCTGCCCGTGCAGCGGATCGTTCGCTATCCTTTGTTGTTCAAGAGTCAGTGCGTCGTACACTTTTCGAACTTTTACTCACCCTTCTTGTTGTAGGTCTGTCTGCTGCTCCGGAAAGCTCGACCGAGCCAGATATCCAGAAGGCGTCCGACCTGGCGTTGGACCTGGCGCACAAATGCGACATGGCGCAGCGCACTGTCACTTTCGTTCAAGAAGTTCCCAGCGACTCTGATGCCCTTTGATGATTATTGACGACCCATACCTCCTCGCTTCATTCATATCCTGTTCATATCTCTAGCCATCTTCTCTCCTGACATGCCTACCTTGTACTTTTACGTGTATTATCTTTCCTGTACCATGCTCCATCCCTTTCGTCGATGTCGAGCTTGTATCTATCTTCCACAAGTGAACCATTCACATCTTTTAGCGGAGCAACTTAACACAAGCAACAGTCTCGACAGTCATCAGCCTTTCCGATTGTCACTTGGCTAAGGACCTGGTATGTGATGGACGATACCAATGGCTATGTCAGTCAATGCGATGGTAGGCACATCTGCGGTGGTACAGTCTGATTCGTTCGCTGCAAAATCTTTTGATTGTTGCTCACAGGTTGCTCACACCGAATGAAAGACGAAGTGGGAATGATTTTCCGTTTATCCAGAACATAAATTATCGTATTAGCACATGTACCAGACTGGGGCCGAGGGAAGGTCTAGCGGTCTACCTCATGCATTTGCCTGTGCGTTGAATCAGTTGACTTCTGTCTACGCATGAGGAAGCTACGAACTCTATCCCTCCTCCACAGCCTGGTAGCCTACCCATACGGTCTCAGAGCAGCTGGTGCAACCGACTGTGTGCTCATTGCGCTCCATTTTTTCTTCGTCAATTTGATACACGCCACCGCACCTACAGGGCAGCGTCCACACCGGGTCCGTGCTATGTTCCTCAAAATCGTCAAGGGAAACGATGGCGGCGGGACGATATCCTGATCTCGAAGATGACTTTGAATGTGTGGCATCGTAGTGCGCTCGTGATTGAGGGTCTGAGAGGACGAGAAACGCCTCTTTGATAAGGGACACGCTCACGGTCCCAGGCTGTGGAGCGAAATTTTTGTCCGGATGGTTTCGAAGTAGCATCCGATGATATCCGGCCTTTATTTCGTCTGAAGTTGCGCCAGGATTGACGTTGAGGAGGTCATAATAGTAAACATTGGAGGAGGAGGAGGACGCCAGCTTGACGAGCGATGCAGAGATAGATGGAAAATCAAAATGAGATTGCGGATCAATGGGCCATTCGGGGACACCGATCTACATGGCGACCGGCAAGATTAGACTCAGCAACGTGCTAGGCTTGACTCTCATTCGTCCTCTCTTCTCTTCGTCCCAGCTTCGGCCTATTCTTTCGTCGCCCAACCACCTGGATATGCGTTGGAATGGCTGGCTCCAAGAACGTTACCTATGATGACCGCGACCAAACACATCTCATCTATCAAAGTTACTGGTTTCACGAGGGTGCTTGGAACGCGACCAACGTCGGGAAGACCGGGACACTGTCCTCGACAGAGTTGATAGATGCAAATGTGTCGTTTATATTCCCAGGTGCGTTTATTCCAACATTCCTCTCGCTCGAATTGCTCAAACGGCGCACAGAGCCTGCGAACGCATTTTACTACTACGGCATCCCTCGATGTTGTGGTGGCACGTATGGTATGTCAAGAGCCTCGAAAAATACTAGCTTCCCTCTTACACATTTTTCCAAAAAGGCTTGTGCATAGACTGTGACCCAAACGACAGACAATTCATTGAAATCGATGCGGTAAATGCAACAGACGATGGCCACAACGAACCTGTGCGTGTCCTACACAAAGCCCCCTTCCCTCGACTCATCTCTTGCAGGTGGTGCTGTTCAGCCATCATTGGGAGGAATATGGAACGCATGAAATTATCCTCAAGAATATGAACGACACACGCTTTGGCAGCTCCCAGCTGACGATAGACCGCTTCGTCGTCCAAGTGGAAGATCCGACTGGCGAGGCCGCTAGCAGCTCCGCACAGTCGTCTGCTTCCCCGACATCAAGTTCTTCCGCGACAGCGTCAGCTGAGGCCTCCGGTTCAAGCACACCGACGGGCACTATAGCGGGAGGTGTTGTTGGTGGAGTGCTTGCCCTGGTGCTGTTCGCGGGCATTCTATTCTGTCTGCGAAAACGTCGGGTTCGGCAGGCCCACCTCGAGGAGAACAGTGCGATTAGGACAGAGCCATTCATGGCATCCGCACCGACGGCTACATCGGTGTCTGGTACTGTGCCGTCGTCCTCGACATCTGCATTGCCAACCACTCTCTTCACCGATAAGCGGCAACCATCCAGCGACATATCTTCCCCCACAGATACCCATTCGCCAGTACAATTGACCTCTCAACGGTCGAACCTATCCCTCCCCCGCCGCCGTGAGACCGATGCAGGCCGTCTCGCAGCTGACGAGGATCTCGACGAAGACAATACCCTCCCACCAGAATACCAGGAAGTTTTCCGCACTCATCCCGGCGCCGCGCCTGCGAGCTCATCGGCCCCTGCACCGGAGCCCTCGTATCATTACAGTTCTCCCGTCAATGATGCGCCACCACCATCCGGATTTTTCGCATCAAGTCCTACTTCCACCCCGAGTGCACGCCCTGGCCGGCGCCCCTCCAAATCATAACCGATTCTGCCTCTGGTACCACTCTCGTCTGGTTGTCTTCTGCACTTTTGGGGCGTTTTATCTGCCGATAATTATTTGATCATCTGTTTTCACTCGTTTATATTGTGTAATTTTTAACCACATCCCATCCATGCTTGTTTCCTTTAACACACTATGTTCACCTTGACATACGTCCTGGTACAGGATAGAGCATGCTGCCTGCCTGTGCCCTTGTGCAGGGATGAGCTAACTACCACTTAGGATAACTTAGTTCCATAAGTAGTTTTTTGGGGCTATGGCACTTGGCCATGTACATACTTCTAGCCCTCGAGATACAGTGTACAGAATTGCAATTTACCTGCCGGTGCGTTGTTCACAGCAAATTTGGTTCTTTCAGGCACAGTGTGCCCATGAAACGGGTGCCACTGGCGCTCTAACAGTACCAAAAGGGTTTATGGACTAGATCCCACGCCAGAATGGGAAGTCCAAGTTGTAATGAATACTCTATTGTGGCTTGAACTCAAAGCCCGAGCAAAATTCTGGCACTATGAGGCGACAAATGGGATCGAATTCGTAAGATTCTGGTAGCGTAAAATAAAGAAATAGGCGATGGTGCGTAGATCGTAGTACTAGGAGGAATGTACAGGTAATAGGATCTATTGTACAACATAGCGTATATAGATAGCGAAGAATATATAGGGAAGCAGAAGGATGAACGCGATACCTGACCACTGTTCTGGAAGGGAGAGGCAGATTCTAAGGATGCATCATGAGCGTCACTGACACAAAGCTCTAGACCATGGCTCACCAAAAGAACACCCCTTGTTTGATAGGACAGATGACTGGGACAGCGAGTGCGCCGTGTGCGTCACGGCGTCGTGGTGGGTAGTAGTAGCTCGCCTTCTTGTACACCTCCGCCGCCGAGCCAGCCGCAATCCACCCTGCCTGCTCAAAATCACGGGCAACCTGGTATGTCCACCATCGGCATCCCATATGCTCGTCGGCAAACCGATAGAAATCGCGGCGGAGAGAAATAAGGAGACGGAAGATCGCCTCCACGGTCACGCCACCGCGCAGAAAGTCGCAAGAAACGACCTCGGACGCATACATCGAGCATACATAGTTCTTCGAGGAGAGGGAGATGAGCCCAGGATGGTTTGTGGTCTCCCCAGAGCCAATGCTGACGCGAACGGAGCTTGCGTTGCTCGTCTGGAGGAAGAACATCCAGTGGTTGACGGGTTGCGCGCGCGAATCGTTGTCATTGTCGTGCCCGGCGGCGCAAAAGTGCACACCTTGCACACGCAAGTTGAGCATGCTGAGATGGAAGTCTTCCGTATTCCAATTTCCGGCGAAGGGATAGCGATCGATGTACTCGCCGACGTTGAAATTTGGCCCCAGGCTGGTCATCTCGACGGTAGATAATATGTGGCTTTGGGTATGCGGAGGAGAGCGCGAGGGCGCAGAGTGCGGTTGTAAGTTGGGGGAGTTTGCATGGAGGGGGCTGGAAGGTTATGTAGGACTGTGCCTACTGTGCCCGGGCACGAGTAAATGTTGTGGCTCACCGAACACGATGACATCAAGGAGACTTGGTTGCAGAGACGTGAGCGAAAAGCAGTACGAGGATCGGTGGTAGTGGCAGATGGTTTGCGATAAGTGAACGAGGCAGCCACCGGTCGGACACTTACAGCACGGAACTCTCAGGCAGGAGGATCCCGCGTCGGCGGCGTCCGAAATTGAGCTCTTTCTATCGATGGAAGAACACGTCGGAATGCACGCACGCATATCAATGAGAGCATACTAATGGCCTAGTGCCATATCACCGTGTATTTCCGTGAATCATACAACAAGTAACCGTGCGCCCCCACCTTACTGGAGAGCATAAGAGGGCCTACGGCCTACGCAACGGAACAAAACCAACCAAGCAACAAAGTAAAACTTGACGACGCCTTCCGTCCTACTACGACTGCTGCGTCGCTACGCCGTCGCTAGAACGGCCACGTCTTGGGAAATATTGCAGACGTAAACTAGCAGAAAGGGTGAAATTGTGAGACTCCCGCCATGACAGGATCCACATCAAATATGTATATGAGAGCACTCACGTCTGGCGACCACTAGGAAAGCTCATACCACGTGCCCGTGGGAATGCCATGGAGTGGTTGCGCAGCACACCGATAGCTCGAGTCTCTGTCTTATAGCGTCCTGCAGCAATGAACTTGAAGAAAAACCATCGATAATATTCGAGTGTCGTATTGAGCGTCGGTAGTGTCCAGCGCATCCCCTCGGCCTCCATGTACGCAGGATACATCCCAGAGTCCGCCCAGTCGAGAACCCAGAGTTTGTTGTCCTCATCCACCATGAGATTGGTAGGGTTGAGGTCTGTATGACAAAACACATGCGTGCGAAGCGGACGTACGCAGAGCTCGGGGCGTGCAGGGTAGAACGGCCCACGGTCAAAACGCATCCACCAGTTAATGTACTCCGCGAACTCGGAAGGCGTCGCGTGAAGGGGCGGGCCAAATTTGTCTTCGTCGAGTGCCCCGCAGAGACAACCGCCGGTCGAGATGCTGCCGGCCCCTTGAGACTGGTATGCCTGCATACGCGAGACGAAGGAACGGAGCTGCCAGGCGAGGCGAAATGTCCTCCAAATACTCATCGTCGGCCAGGCCTCGACTAGTGTGCGCCCGTGCACGCGCTGCATGACCAAGTGCGCGCCCTCGTTGTTGTTCCCGGGGACTATTCGAAGTAGCGCGGGTGTGCGCACTCCCAGGCGCTCTGCGAGGCGCATGGCCTCAATTTCGTCGTTGTGATAGCGAGAAGCATACTGGTAAGAATGTTTCGCCATAACAGAGTCCGAGAGTATGCGAGTGCCAGTGAAGAATCTCTCGTCAATGGGAACGCGGGGTGCTGCTTCGATGAACTCTAACATCTGTTCATCGGTGTAGTCGTGCAGTAGCTCGTCATTGAAATGTTTCTGTACGGCGTGGGTAAGTGCCGCATAGTGAGGCAAAGAGGAGGAACATACGAGGGAGGAGGCGTCCGTAGTCTCCAAAAGCGTAGCCATGGCTGGGATTGCTACTGGACTAGGAGCTTTTATGTTGAGCAAGCAGCTTTTCAATGATCGGTTTTTGCCGTCTGTTCCTTGACACTCGGAGGTTGGGGCCGCGTGCCCCTGCCCGGGAGTCCTACTAGCAGCTACGCGACCGTCGCATGCAACAGTCCGTCAACGCGATTGAAGCTGAAGTAGACCCGGACCATCCAGGCAGCAGAAATGGATCGTTGTGGTCCAAGCAAGTCCGTTGCTCATGATGGTAGGGTCACAACATCGATGACCCAACGGTTTGGAAGGTTTCGTCTGGATACAAATGATAACAACGCAATCCCGTTATCAATGTCAAACAGCGATCATGGACAATGGGGAAATTACCCTCCGAATAACCATACAGGGAACATCCGCAATCGATCCGTGTATCATTTTTGTAGCCTGATGCAAGTTTGAGCAGCGATTGTCACATTACAGTTAACTAGTTGATTCACTTTCCCGTTGCGTCCACAGCTTCAATCCACTTTTTGGGCACGCCTTTGCTCTTCAGGTAGTCGAAAACAGGTTGGGCTTGTTTCCCTTGCACTAATACTTCGACGCCCGCTTGTGTCTGTGAAACCGAGGTGGCACTCGCAACCTTGCGGCGCAACTCTTCGGCCATCTCGTCGGCGTCAACAAAAAACGGCTCGAATCCGGTTATCAATGTTGATGCTCGTCGTCCTTGTCGTAGCTTGATAGATATCCGGATAGGCAGCAGTTGTCCTTTTCTATTGGGGCAGCGTGAGTAGCTGAATGAGACCGTCAGGAGGATTGGTCACTTTGCCACGCCTTCTCGTCCTCCGCCCGTAATCAGATGCCATGCCTGCATACGCTCCATTATCCGCTGATATAGGTCGTTGCGCTTCAGAAACTCTCCGTCTAAAGGGTCCTGCGCCGTCTCATTGCCCTTTGCCTTGCCCGGAGCCTTTGTGGGCAATCGCGGTACTTTAGACGAAACGCAATTGCGGAGCGGCTCATTCATGTTCACATACGACTAGTTGGACAGTGAGTCTACTTATCGGAGAATCAATAAGGACACTACATACCTCGTCGTTGGCGTTTGCTAGCGCATGTGATGCGATATATTGATTAATCTTGCTACGGACCTCTGGCCTTGTGTAGAGGTCAGATACACTGCAGACAAATTGTATTCAGACTCAATTGCTGGACCCAAACATGAGCGCACCTCGCGCCCATCGCCTGGAAGAGGGCTACTGTTGACTGGTGAGGCTTCCATAGTTCCTGAACGTCCAGTTCGTTCTGCGCCACTGCTTCCTGTTGCTGGCGCTTCTCCTCGTTTTGCACTTTTTTTGCAGCCTTGGCCTCAAGTGCTCCCAGTGTCACAAATCCCACATGTCCTTGGAGGGACGGGTGGTTAGTGTTGACCCCAGTGACCAAGAGCTCGCTATGTTTGGGCGGTAGCTTAGTGGTGAGCAGGTTCTCCTTCTCTGCCGCCTTGATGAAAGCTGTCACTGACTTGTGCGTGGAGCCTTTGATGGTCAGGTCGCGGGGATCAGGCTCTCCTTCTCCTTCACACGGAATTAACTGGGATGGAAAGGCTGGCCGACAAGGTAATACGTATGTTGAATAGAAAGTCGACAGCGTAATGGGGAATGCGGAAGGAGAGATTGCGGTGGATAGTGCCTGTAGCAGCGCAAATCTCAGCAAAGAGCTCACATCCTCTTTAGAGTAAATCGCGGTATCCTTCTGGGATGGTTCAGTTGCAGCTACAGGCGTCTCGTTTTGCGGTGCTATTTCGGGCAAGTTCTCTTTTGACGGAGACTCATCGTCGGAATCATCCTGGACGTTGATGCCAACCGGGCTAGCCTCTGGAACGTCTTGTTTTGAGCCCATGTCCCATAAGTGGTCCTTCCATGTATGGATAGTGATAGCAGCTTTGCCCTTGAGGTTGCGATCCTTCATGCCATCGCTAGAAACGGAGGTTCTCCCCACTGCCAGAGGCGCAGACATGGAATGTGCTCCGTTCTTCTTCTCGTATTGGCACACCGCCACTAGCTGACCTTCTGATAGCGTGCTGCTGAACATGACTGGAGGGGTAAACGACGTGAGTAAGTGCACTAAGTTGATGAAATATACAAAGCGCACCTCCAGGAATCATGAGGTCCGCACCTCCAACGAGTACAGGTATGACCGGGGAGGGAGTACAGATGAATGGCAGTAGAGTGGGTTTCTTCCAAAGAGTGTACAGCGTTGGTATGAGCTCGTCCGAATTCTTGCCCAGGCTAATCCACAACGGGTCGCCCGCTGACGAAAGATACACCACCTGAAATTCGCGTTGGCATATAAGGACATGTTTTTGAACATTCGTGTACTCCAGGAAGGTCCGTATGAGTGATGAACTTGGCAGTCAGGATGCCTTCTGGGACGACGAGGTCTCCATCCTCCGCAGGGAGAGAATAAACGGTCACGACGCGTTGCTTTAGTTTTCTGCGGTCCGAGCTACGCAGCGGCGACGAGCTTTTGAGATTCGATAACGGTTTCTTGAACATCGTCGTCGTCGGTGGCTAAGAGTCAAATGGGATCGGACTGATAAGATTACCGGAGCCGCGAGCCTCGCGTTCCAACGTTGACCGTGATTGCACCCTTGGCCGATACTTCCATATTGCCAGCATTCCTTTTGCAGATGAAAGCGCTCGGGGTATCTCCCTCTGTCTCTCCGCAGACTAAGCCAGGACGTCAGCTCATTGCTGTTGTCTTCGTTCTTTGCCTTTTATCGTTATTATCCCTTCACTGGAACCAGTACAGTCACGGCGAGTCCAAACCAGAAGAACACTTGCAAGCATGGCCAGAATCCACTCTGAGCGCTGCCCACAGCGTCGGAACCGTCATACGGACTCCGTGCAAGAGTATGAGCAACGCGCCCGTGCGTTCGAATGTCGAGTGTGGTTCAGTGATGTATGTTCACAAATTTGAATTCCTTCATGAGTATTCATGTATACTTGCCCCCAACAGCGTTCCCAAAGATTACTTCAACGCCAGTGCAGGTACTTCAAGCATTGCTTTCGCGCGGCAGAGAGCAATTGGCAAGAGTAAGGGCCTTGTATTTCTGAACCCAGGCGGCCCTGGTATCCCTGGCACACGCATGGTGCTGAATCCTGACCTGCTGTTCGGGGAGGACCGCCTAATCAAAGCTATTGGGAGCGATTGGGACCTCATTGGCTTTGACACTAGAGGAGTGGGCTTTTCAAGGTGCGCATTGAGCGAAACGTAGTATCTACCAATTGACAGTTTCGCAGGCCTGCGACAAACTGCTTCGCAAATCCCAAGGACCTCGACTTATTCCATGCAAACACGGTAGTCGAGCGTGGACTAACGATATCATCCCTACGAAACTTCTCCGCCCCAGTCGCAAAGCAAGAGTTGGTTTGGCAGTACAAAGAATTCCTTGCTCTCAAACAGAGTCAGGCGGCTATCTGTGCCCAAGCTATGGGGGATGAACTCAGATACATGGGAACTTCCACAATCGTGCGAGATATAGCATTCATGACAGATGTGCTTGACGGTCCGGACGCGAAGATGTACTACAAACCGTGAACTTTTTGACCAGATATCTGACGAAATCGTCAGAAATTACTTTGGAAGCTCGTACGGCTCTATCCTGGGCTCTTACTTGGTCAACATGTAAGCCAATTGAGTGTCTCGAATGGACTTCTGACATATTCTAAGGTTTCCTGAACGCATCGGATACGCTGTTATAGACGGAGTTGTAGAACCATCCGCCTGGGCAGGTATGCATCAACTCTTGCATACTTGCTGTGGCTTATTTTGAGGCGAGACAAACCCAACTATAAATGGCCGCACGATTGGCTTGAAGATGCAGAGGCAGCTTATCGAACGTTCTTACAGGATTGCGCAAAGGTCAGTCCTCTGGAGTGTTCGATATTTTACATATTCTCAGGCGCGTTACAAGGCTGGCCCGGCGCGATGTGCTCTTGCCCAGTTTGACGGACAGCCTTGGGAGTATATCCAAGAACGGCTCGACATCTACTTTGATGAACTCTCGGAGAAACCTCTTCCTATGCCATTTGGAGTGCGACCAGGATACCTCACCAGCGGTGGTGCCAGAAGTGCGGCGCCAACTCCTGACTGAAGAATATGGCAGCTCACACCTTGTAGGTATTCTCTTCATTGCCCTCGAGGTCCCGCGAGCGTGGCCCAGGTTTGCGGCCATGTTTGGCAGCGCAATGTTTGGGAACGCTACCGACCTCTATCGGATGGCCGTGCTCCAAGGAGGCGTACATTACGACCGCCTTGCAATTAGTTGCGCGGACTCGACAGTCCCATACTCCCTTGAAGACTATCCTAAGGCGGAAGACCTTGCAGACGAGGTCATAAGGACAATGCAAGACACGACGATGCGCTTTGGGTCGACCGCAGAGTATGGTGAAGGAGACGGCGGATGCCAGTATTGGCCATATCGCAGTCCGGGTAGATTTACGGGTCCGTGGAACGCAACGCTGGACACGCCGATGCTCATCATAAGCAACACTGTGAGTACAACTTTTGTTGGACCGACCTTGATAAATTGGCTCACGGATTCTGTCTTGTCTAGCATGACCCGTAACGTTTTTTCCCTCTACCTTTTTGTCACCTAATGTTTCTGCAGTATCACACCAAAGGCGAGCGGTCTTCGGGTCAACTCTAATATGCCTGATTCTTCGGTGGTGCTAGTTCAAAACAGCCCTGGGGTATGAACTAGTCAAAGCGCTTTCAATCCTTGTCTAACCACGTCCATCCAGCACACGTCTCACTCCGTTTCCTCGGTCTGTACCGAGACCGTGATACACCACTATTTTCAAGGCGTGATTCCAAAAAATGGGACGACATGCGATGTCGACGACGAGACATTCCCGTTACCTGGCAGCCCTTTCTACTTCCCGGACGAGGCGGTGGAATCGTCATTACGCATGCGCCGCTAAGCTTTTGTATCTGAAGAGGGTGAATGTATACATATATCGTGGACCATTGTCGTTTAAGGGCTATCGCTTGGTATCCATTGAACACGGTATTGGCTTGAGCCTTAAGTAAAGGACCCACCAAAGTCCGAGTCATGTGATCGCGTTACCAAGATGACGCAACGCGTAGTTGAATCGAGGCGCGTTGTCGACGACCATGCGAAATCCCTCGAAAATGGTCTTTCCAGCGCATGTGAAAGCGCGAAGTTGCTGATTTTCCGGCTACGACATACCAGCTTCGTTGCTATACTTATCGAACCTCCATGGACGGCGTCACTCACAACGTCACCGCCGCACTGCACTTTATGTATATACGTGACAACTCTGAGTCCTAACCTTCCTTACTTTCCAACCATGACCACGGTCAAAGACGTTCTAAGGAGCTCTTTCGAGTTCGTCAATAATTTGTGGTGGATTCCCTTGACGTGGATCCTCGATGTTATCTATGTTGCCGTTCAGAAATGGATCATATTCCCATTCTTTCAACCCGTGCGTTCAGTATAGAGTTATAGCATGAAGATACTCATCCTCGTAGCCTTTCCCGCCGCGTGATGGCCTCTCGAAACCATATGGGAAAATCGCGGTCATTGGCGCAGGCCTCACTGGCGTGTCCAGCGCAGCGTGAGTTCACTATCCACCAATCCGAATGTTGTGCAATATCCTGATACATCTTCAGCCACTGCATCGCCCACAATTTTGAAGTACAGATATTCGAGAAGAATTCGAGGGCAAGGGGGCTAGGCGGTATCTGGAGCAATGTCAACAAGACCAGTGGCCTCCAAATCAACTCTGTCATGTATCGGTAGGTTTCCGCGTTCTGTCGTGACGGGCTTCCTGACTCTCCCTTCAAAGCTTCCATCCCGCAGTCTTTTGGAAGCGAAGTCTCCCTCAGGCCGAAGAAATCACTGCAGGCAAGTCACCAGCCAACCCAGGAGTTCTGACATTGAACTGTAACCAGAAATCCGAAAAATCTGGAAGAACTACAACCTTGAATCTCGCACCAATTTCAATGTGAACGGCGAAGACGTCCTCCATAACATTCTCACACAACTAATCGTGCTTCACAGACACCTGTAACCTCCGTCAAACGCGCGCCTGCCGAGCTTTTCAAAGATAGCAGTGACCCCAACCGTAGCAGATGGATCATCAATGGAGACGAATCAACCTACTACGATGGTGTTATTGTCAACATCGGTACCTGTGGACAACCATCATACCCACCATGGGCGAAAGAGGTCTTGGAATCCCGAAGCAGCTCCCCTGGGGACGGCAAACATACCCAGCAAAACAAGCCTATCATCATCCATTCTTCTGACCTCGATGATTTGAACGAGGATGTCGTGAAGGACATGAAGCGCATTGTTGTTGTTGGTAGCGGGGCTAGCGGAGTAGAGGGCATCGAGTGGGTGATGGAGCACATTTCGCAGAGCAGTACATCCAACAGCCAGCCGTGTATTCGTCCGCTGATTCCATGTGCAGAAAGCGACTCTCCTCCCGAGGTGCTCATGCTTGCCCGAACCGACAAGTGGATTATCCCCCGGAATGTATTCATCGACACTCTCATTTCCCTTCAACCTTTTGGCCGTGAGATGCCTCTGAGGTTCGTGCTTTTCGAATAGTCTCATCCTCCAGACTCACATATATGCGGTCAGTTTCCTATGGGAAGGCTTCCTCAAATTCTTCCACTACTTCGGCGCCGAAGACCTAGTCCCCGATGACGGGAAAGGCTTGTTCCAGGGCACACCCATTGTGAACGATACCTTCATCGACCATGTTCGCACTGGCCGCTGCAAATATCTTCGTGGAAACCCAGTTGGCTTCAGCGACGACGGCAAAGGTATCGTCTTCCAGGAGCGCGAGCGAGGCCAGTTTGACAAGAAGAAATGGGACGAGAAGGTCATCGAGGCGGATCTCATTGTGCTGGCCACAGGATTCAAAAAGCCTGACGTCGACTTTTTCGAGGACATCGAAAGTGTATTTCCCGAAGATTATTCTGTGAGTGGCAAGCTTCGCTGTACATATTAAGCTGACCAGGAATTAGCGCCCCGATTTGTACCTCCAGAATTTCAGCACCGAGGACTGGTCTGTACTCATGACGAACGCGTCGTACATGAATGCCATTGGAACTGTTGGCCATATGTGAGCCCTTTTCTTGGCTTTAGGTTTGAATGCCTCTAACCATCCTTTGCAGCCATATTGGAATGTGTACGCGCTTTGTCGGTTGTCGCTGCAATGAGTTTTAATTTTCGGTAGATGCTCGCATTCTACTCACCTTCTTAATGGACTCTGGTGCGCGACCAGCCAAGAAGGATATGAAACTATGGGTGGACGTTATCCGCTGGATCAAGCGTGGTGCTGAGGGAGGCGCTCTGGCGTTCTTTACCTATGCCGAGCTCAGTACGCCCATGCACTTCGTTGATCATACCCAGTGCTAACGGCGTCGCAGCAATTTGGCTAGTCACTTTCCACCTTTTCCGTCCTGACAGACTGAAATGGTGCGCCGGAGTTCCTTCAACGGACTTGTGAAACGCTAACGATGGATTTAGGTTCTTCTTTATCATGGTCGGATGGGGCGTGCACGCGAAGTAGGTAGGTGTAAAATCTATACCCATTTGGATGGAGGCGTTCTTCTATTTTGCAATGGACTTGCTGTATGTTCTCAACGAGGTCCCTGGCGGGATGCCAGTTACCCCAGTAGGGAAATGCTTTGTCAAGATGAAGGTCCACTCTCCGGTACTCTGCCAACGATTGGTAAACGCGTGTTGGACACTTGTAGCCGTTGCCCGAACATTTGGCCGGCGATGGGCCCGAAAATGCATGGGGTCTGCAATGTTGCTGCACTCGGTCATCGAGCAAGCTTGCTGTTCATGTAAAAGGGACATTCTTCTGGCTAAGCTAAGGGGGCGGGCAACAAATTATTGCTGTAAAGAGGAGCTGTCAGTTGTTGAACGGAGACGGATACACCGATTACAGACGCCTCCGTATATTTCGAACAGATTTTCGGAGTGATATGAACCGGAGGTTGGCTGGCCGAGGAGGAGCAGGTCAAGTGAGAGATTTCCCACTTCACAAGAGTCGCCTGACCTTGGAAATGTATGTAAATCTGATTTTACTAATAGTAATACATATCGCGTCGGCGCCGTGTTGAAGAGCAACCACGACTTCTAGGAGGACGCGGTCAAAGGAGTTGGCTGTGCGCCTGTCTCTGTTTCCATGGTGGCGAGACGATGAGTGCTGTCGATGCGCGATTTTTCGGTAAATTTTGCTGAACCTTGGCGACAAAGTCTGAGAGCAAAGTCGTGGTCGTAACGGTTAAAGTAGGCCAAAATGGGATGGAATGCCGGACGGAAGCTTTTGGAATCAACGTGCCTGGAAATAAATGCATTTAGCCATCTTGTGCTTCTCGAGATCGCGTGTGTAACTTTATTCTGCTCTCTTCTAGCCCACCACGACCACAAACCGACATCGATAGCATTTTCGCCCTCAAGGCCGCCCCGACAATGTCCAAGCACCGCACCACCGAATCTCACAGCAGGCGGAGGTCGCTGTCGGATCCTCTCGCAGCCTTTATGCAGCCGCCAGCCAACGAGACCGCCGCCGAACGCGAGAGTCGCATGAGGAAAGAGGCTGAAGCCAAGCAAGCAAGCGACAAGATCGACGAAATGATACGCCAGGAGCGAAGTCACCGCAAGAAAAGCCGGGCAGAAGTCAATGTTCTCCTTCTGGGGCAGTCGGAGTCAGGCAAAAGTACAACATTGAAACGTGAGTTTTCCTAAGCAGTCCTCTCTTGTCGTTTCATTGTGTACTGTATGAACCGAAGCGCCTTGTGGGGATGCGTTGCTGCTGTACACGACCCACATTAATTCATCGCGCCCTCAGCCTCCCCGCACTTGCCATCGTTTCTCCATTGTACTCAACCTATCATCTCTTGTAGAATTCCAATTGCTCCATAGCCCTGCCGCATTCCATGCAGAGCGCATTGCATGGCGTGCAGTTATCTACCTGAATCTTGTCCGTTCTGTAAGGAGGTACGAATTCCACCCTTTACTATTCTGTTCAGCGGCATGACGCACTACAGGGTGCTTGATGCACTATCACCCGAATCTGACGAGGAAGGGGATGACCTCGAAGATGTTGATTCCATCGAACATACTATACCCTCTGACGGACGGTCACCGTCTGCTCTGGCTGGCACCAAGGTTCCCAACTACGAGTCCTACCGAAGGCATCTTGAGCCATTGGTCGAGCTCGAAGAACGGCTCATCCGGTTGCTCTCATCTCCCAATTCAGAAGACGAAGCGACCCGTTTGCCTTACGATGTTAGGCAGGCACCCATTACCGCAGAAGGATCCCAGGTTCCACTCAAGACCAATGGCAAGCCCGCTCCGACCATTGATATTCCACAGGTCCACCCCTCTCACTCCTCCCCAGTATCGCCCGTGTCGAACGTCAGCCCAAGCAGGGAAGTGTCCGTGCACACGTCCATAAACTGGAAGAAGGCATTCTCATTGGGTGGAAAAGCGAAGAGCCCTAAAAGTGCACATACCGGCGAAATCGAAGGATGGTGGGAAGACCCCGACGACCCAGTGCATACCCTGCACGCCTGCGCACCGGTGATGCAGGATCTTTGGCGTGATTCAGCTGTCCAGCAACGCCTACGAGAAAAACGGATACGGCTTGAAGAAAGCAGTGGCTTGTGAGTTCACTTCTTGGCAATGTGGTCTTCCAGCTGGCTCATGCTTCTCTGACAGCTATTTGGACGAAATACCAAGAATAACGGCCACCAAGTATATTCCCACTGACGGTATGTCTTATCGTCGGGGTGCACCAGCATGTGCTTATAGTCATCTAGCGGACGTTCTCAAGGCCCGATTGAAGACAATGGGTGTCGTTGAGCATACGTTCCTCATCCAATCTGGGAGCAACCGTGGCGTAGAATGGAAGATTTTCGATGTGGGCGGCGCTCGGAATCAGAGGCAGGCATGGGCGCCGTATTTCGAAGACGGTGTGGTTCCCGTCTTCCTCGCAGCGCTCACCGAAGCTGATTTCCTGATTTATCAGTCAATGCTATCATATTTCTTGCGCCGATATCGGCTTTCGACCAAGTACTTACCGAGGCGCGTCCTCAAATATTCCGTTTGTATCGTACTGACTCCTGCTCTAGGACACTCGCATAAACCGACTCGAAGACTCGCTGCTGTTGTGGCAGTCCGTCGCCTCGAATAAATTACTGGCCAGAGTCAGCATCGTCCTCTTCTTAAACAAGTGTGACTTGCTTCAAGTGCATTTTTAATCCTGCACGTTTAGCTTAAACTCATATCAAGTCTGTAGGTCAAGTTGGATGCTGGTGTAAGGCTGAACCAACACATGACCTCGTACGGAGATCGCCCAAATGACTACGATTCGGTGTCAAAATGTATGCTTCGTCTTCCGGCTGGGGAAAAGGTGTTAACGAGAGCCCTAGACTTCAGAAACAAATTTGGCGCTATACATCATGCTGCAACGCCCAACAAGGAGCGCGAACTGTACAGTACGTTGCGTCGTTGAATTCTGATCATGGCTTGATTTTTGGACAGTCCATTTCACCGCGGTCACCGATACACGACGCACGGCGACCATTATCCAGTCTGGTGAGTTCTGTCCAATCTGGCACGTCCATTTCCACCAATGCTTATTGCAACTGTGTAGTCCGTGATATTATTATCAAGGGAAACCTACGAAATCTCAAATTGGTGTAACTGTACGAATCAGACTGTAGCCCTCACTTCGCTTGCACGCGCGCGCGAGCGTTATACCTTCGCTAAGTCGACGTTCTTGATATTTGGGTATAGTCGCGGACTGTGTTTCTTGATACGGAGACTTGCTTGCTCCCTCGCATGCACGGAAAAGGATACCCATATTATTATATTCCTATCGTACATGACTTATCGCGTTCCATTATCTGCTAGCTACAAGAAAGATGGAGAATGAATGTGTATATGTTGTGTTCACGCGCGTTTGGAATCGTATAGACCCTCGTCGCTGTCGTATTGAGTACCCTCCGACTCGAAGCCGTCCGAAATTGTGTGGGTAGCAGCAGCAGCCTTGGGTTTTGCGGATCCACTGAAACCGAGGGCGACACCGAGTTGTGCGCCGAGGCTACAGAAGTATGCGCCGAATATCAAGAAGAGGGAAATGAGTGGGATGAGAGGTGGGAGGAAGAGTGACACCAGATCCTGGGGAACTGCGTTAGATGACACGGAATGTGTTTCTGAAGGTGCTAACCTCTGGATGGTAGAAGTCCTCTTGCATCGAGATATAGTGAAGTCCTGCATGTTTCTGCAATGTTAGGCGGACAAGCAGGCTGCATAGTAGGACTTGAGTGAAAGGATAGATGGAATGGGACGAACATACCGTGCTGGCTTGGCCTTGAATGGAGAGAATCGAAGATGAAATCGTTGGATGACCTCGAGATCGAGGACGCCATGCTCCCTATTGAATACTGCGTAGCCTGTCAGCCACCTTGTGTTGGCGAAACCGAGCGCACGTACAGACACTTCTGATTGTCAAGTCTCCTGGAGCACTTGTGGAGACAATGTGGTAATATCTAGGCAGCAGCTAGGTTGGTAGGGTGCATACAATGAGGCAAATCAAAGCGCACTGGTGTATTCCCAAAATCCTTTCTCGAGAACCTGGGCCGGGGAGGACCTTGACCATTGGGTGCATGAATCCAGCTTCGGGGGTGAAGTACCGCTCAACGGCCGCCCGTTGCGCCTGCGCACTGGACGGCATGGTGATCAAGGAGTAGACTTTGGTTATTTCGCGCGTGGGGTCCTCCATGTTGGTGTGCGTGGGAAGAGAGAAAGATGGGATGGATGTAGAATTCGAATGACGGAACGGAGTGATGCCGCGTTGCGATCGCTCCTGATCCGGTATGGCAAACCCCGTGGGGCATGTCCGAAGGTCACCTCGAGTTCTACCAATGTTCTTGTACTATAGATTCGATAGAACGCGCCTCACTGGCGGCGTCAAAATTTTTGGAGATTAAATTGTCCCTGCTTAATTGGCAGCGGCTAACTGCTTTGATAATACCGCACCGGAAGAAGGAGAGATATGGAACAGCGAAGCACTATTGAACAGTGCTTGAACATGTAAACTTCCACGCACACTGGTTCTGAGAAACTTCGGCTGTAGAAGATTCTTACTACCTCACTCTCATATGTATGTCTAACTAGTCTATTGCCGCTCCCAAATTACAAGCCAGTGAATTTACTAGGGTAGTTGATTTCGAGTTCCAAGAGTTGTGACATGCTCGAGCTGTCGCACTGCAGCCCGGATGCAGCCCTTGAGCTTGATGCTTGATGTTGCATGACCGAAGGGTAAAGCTAAAGGGCGACGCCTCAGCCGGAGGAACATTGACCATTCTTTGCCAGAAGTACAAATGACATACAGGTTACAGATATTTACAGTTGCTTTCCAGTCACGATACGGTCAGTCTAGGTCTGGTACGAGCGCCATGAGACTGAAGTTGGGATTTCCACCCTGTTCGCGCTCGATGAATTCCTTTACCAAACTAATACCTCCAGGACCGAACAAATCCTCGTCTGCGCTGAGCTTGATGCCCTTATTTATGGGACCATTCTTGTTTCCGTCCATCTCGTATAGATAACCATCCTTTCCTTTGACGAAGGCAACATAATGGTAGTCCACTTCATCTTCAAGGGCTGGAGGCGCAGTAGAACCCTGCTGTGCGGCGCCTTTGTGCGCATCTTCGAGCACGGTCGACTCTTCCAGCGCGATGGCACGCTCTTCGGGACCAAGAGACACACATTTCGATACGAGGGCGCTGATGGGTGAGTCGGCGGCTGCGAGAGCAGGTTAACGCATTTGGGCGGAGTTGAGGATAACGTACCAATTTGAGCACGGGCATCCCCATTAGATAGTGCATGAAGAATTCCGTAGAGTCCACAGGCATTGTGAATTGTTTGTCTGTACCAGATGACAGGCTCATCCTCGCCACTGCCTGTGTAAGGAGGTGGGCCGTTCTCCTTGGTGTATTTCTCATAGTCGGCGCCGACGGGGGAGACGAGAACGAGCGCATATGTGGGGCGCTCTACCAAAGCCATAAGTCCCTCGTCTTCAATGGAATAGACATCCTGGAATTTGAGCGTCTTGATGCCGAGATTGTGGATGAGGTCTGTAAAGACCTCGGGGTTGGACTCGAGAGGAATATAGCGCTTCTGGCCTTGCTTGCACGTGAGTCATCCAAGCGCTCGTTGCCTTCGACAATGGCGTACCAGGAGACATGGTGGTGCAGACGCGAGGGTGATGACTTGATCGCCACGATGATCGCGCTTACGATTTAGGCAGGAACGCGCGTCAATCTACGCAAGCCCTTACTATTAACCACCATGTTCTTGACGCGTTCTGAATACGGTCAGTTCGCGCAAAGACACGGAAATCAGGCGCTGAGACGATATAGACCGTGGTGTCAACACATTTTCCCCGGAGGGTCGGCTGTTCCAAGGTGCGTCTAGCTAGATTCGGCACGAAAGTGGTTATTGACAAACGCGACAGTCGAGTATGCTATCGAAGCTATCAAGGTGCTTGAACTTCATGAATCCCTCGACTTATTATTCACTGGTTCACCAGCTCGGTTCGACCACCATTGGCGTTCGTACTTCAGAAGGTGTAATCCTCGGTGTCGAGCAGCGTATCCAATCCCCACTTCTTGAATCGTCCTCCATCGAGAAGATCATGGAAATCGATGCCCACCTCGGCTGTGCGATGTCTGGCCTCACCGCCGACGCCAGAACGATGATTGACCATGCCCGCGTCACCTCCCAGAACCATGCATTCGTCTACGACGAGCGCATCAAGGTTGAGAGCGTCACCCAGGCGGTGTGTGATCTCGCGCTTCGCTTCGGTGAGAGTGTGCACGACGAGGAGGCAATGATGAGCAGACCGTTTGGTGTCGCGTTATTGATTGCAGGTCACGACGAACTTGGCCCCCAATTGTGTGTTGTACTTCACCTGGTCTAGTATGGCTTCTCACGCACAAAAGATACCACACAGATCCTTCAGGAACTTCCGTCAAGTATGAGGCGAAGGCTATTGGATCTGGGTCAGAGGCGGCACAGGCTGAATTGCAGGACAAATGGCATTCGGTGCGTTGTGTGCGCAGCGTTCAGTCCACACATTGACTTCCTCTTTAGCAAATAACCCTTGAGGAGGCTCAGAAGCTCACACTGCGGGTACTCAAGCAAGTCATGGAGGAGAAATTGGATCACCACAATGTGCAACTCGCACAAGTGACTCCCGCGGGTGGGTTCAAAATATTGAACGAGACAGAATTGAAGGCGGCAATTGAATCTGTGTAAATTACTACTTATATCCCTTGTGTATACATTTCTGTTGGACGCGAGCATCTACATCTACTTCAAGCTGAAGACGAAACAAGCATAAGTTCAAGTCAATACCCAGGATGGTTCAACGGACCTGGCAATGCACTCAATCTCGACAAGGACGTCCTTGGGGAGGCGTGCAACCTCCACGCACGAGCGCGAAGGCTTGTGGTCACCGAAAGCGGCTTCATAGCCGGAGTTGATAGCACCGAAATGGGCCATATCCTTGATGAAGATCTACGCGACGGGTTAGTATATGCGCCCAAGTTCGACTATGTCCAGACGCACAGTGCACTTGGCAACCTTTCCTAGTTCGGAGCCACCGGCTTCTACGACCTTTGTGAGGTTCTTCATAACCTGCTTGATCTGCTCCTCGACACCACCCTCAACGACTTGCATGGATGCGGGGTCCAACGGGATACAGCCAGACACGAAAAGAAGGTCACCGAGCTTGACACCCTGCGAGTATGGACCGATGGCGGCGGGCGCATCTGAGATAACATCAGTATAAATCCATGCGAGATGGATGGGTCATTGACGAAGTACTCACCGGCGGTGACGACGGGCGTCAGGGAGGCGTGGGTGGTGACAGACATTGTACGTGGGAATCTAGGGTGGACTTTGGTCGAAAGTGGGCGGAGAGTACGCGGGAGAGAACGAAGGGCTGCCGCGGCGAACATGGAGGCCATTATTGCGATCGCACATTCGGCTAGGACGGCCGACTTGGATTTGGCTCGATCGCGTTCTACATAAACGCGTTGTGGCCACCAGTGGCCACTACTGACCATCATGGCAGTATGCGCAACTTGCGATACATTGCGCATTTTTTGCATATCATGATCCACCAACTCATGATAAATCTAATCCATATATGTGACCCTCGTTCTCTATACAAGGCCAAACGATGGGCCGGCTGAATTGGGGACAAGTACAGCATCTGTAGCTTCGTGGAGGTGATATTAATGATGCACCATATTAACCAGTCCGGGCCTGTAGACACATACTATAATAATCATGAACCCTCCGGAACTTCTGCATGAGTTTTGTCCCATTCCCCCCATTCTGCCTCGGCCAATCCAAGCGTACTTTCTTTTTCAACGTCTTCAACGTCTTGACCATAAATCCCTTGACCAAGCGCACGTCGCACATAAGGCATCAGTGCTCTCCAGTACGCCATTCCAAGAGCGCGTGCGAGTTTACTCTCACTTTCCGGAACGATCTTCAAATATCGCATCAATGCGTTCCCTAGTTCTGCTAGGGACTCGTCCAGCGCAGTGCGAAGCTGTGTGGCTATAGCTGTAGGCGCAAGTTGCCTGAAACTATTGAACGTTGTGAGGAGGTCGTTAGTGTACTGTGCTAGTGGAGGATACGACGTCAACATGCGCGGAGGGACATCAAGCTCTTTGCTTGCCGGTCCAGGTGCTGGTGGGGACGCGATGGCATTAGGAGAAACAGCCCACTGTGATGGCAAAATCACATTGCGAGCTTGAGATGAAGTCGGGCGACCACAGTTTTGCTTGAACTGGAGAACCAGCGAAGAAGTCGCGTCGTGCATTTCGGCCGTTACGGAGGTCAGAATCGTGCTCGCGAAAAGGTCGCCAATGACGCTGCGGAAGTCTAATCCCAGTCGTGCGAAAGCGGCAGCGCAATATGTGAGTTGGTTGACGAACGGGGATAAGGACACCAGCGGAATATGCGGGAGGGTCATTCGTAACACGGGTAGGAGGTGGCGGTGGAGAGCTTGTGAGGCATACGTTGCAATAAGGGCCTGTAGTTTGGCCAGTACACATATTGGCAATGATGGATTTGTGGCAGAGCGTTCGAGGAATATGGTGGAGAATTGGGTGACAATATCGTGGACGCCCTCTCTCCAAGCTTCAATATAGGACTTGAACGTCTTGGTGAGATCTTCTTTGTCTTTGTCGAGCAAGTCTTTCTGCGGTATGCTGACCAAGCGTTCGATATCGTGTCTCCGACCGTCCAATGCACTCTGGAGGCAAGCCTCTCGCCCAGTTATGAACGACAGCGCTATTTGTTCTTCCGGAGCTACCCCTTGGGCCTCGTTGAACACTTCCATTTTCCGCAGAAAGTTGACGGCCTTCCATAGCGCAGGCAGCTTGCGGTTGGGTTCATGCAGCGTGGCGAGGAGGGAATGCAGCATCTGGTTAATTGACGTCCTAACCTCCGCGTTGACCGATGTAAGGACGAGCGGAGGACTTGAGGATGATGAGAAGAGACTGTTTGCATGTGCGGCAAGGGATAAGGCCTCTGAAAAGAATCCATTTCGGACGCAAGTGTCGATGAGGATGGGGATTTCAAGAAGGTCGCGTATCTTGTCATGTTGCTCAAGGACAACGCGCGCTTTCTTGCGTTCTCCGAGCACCGATTCCGTCCGTTCTCGCCAGCTTGATACGCCTTCCTCAAGTGCAGGTAAACTGTCATTGATGATCGTGTTGAGGGACACGGAGAGCGCGTCTAATGATTGGGACAATGCGGTTGTCGTTCCGTGCAGCTCCAGAAAGGTCGGGTATGAGGTATGTGTCAGAGAGGTTAGGCTGGACGTGAGATGGTGTGATTGGGTTTGCAGCAACGACGGCTCCGACAGGACATTTTGGAGTGGTAGAGTGGTGAGGTAGGACAGATATGCCTGGGACGCGGCGTCGGGTTGTCCGAGCATTTCTGCAACCGTGTTTTCTTCTGCCATGGTTTCTACGCGCGCGCCATGAGTCGAGATTTCGCATTGAGAGTAAATTGGAGAGTCACCGCCTCGTCGTCGCCAAAAGGGAAGTGATGTACTTCCAACTCGGCCGGCATCTGTCTTCCTTTCCGTCCATCATCATCATCGCATTCGCTGTCGACAAATGGCTCTCATCGAAGTGAGTTGTGTACATTTACGACGTTCTGCTATGTTTGACGCTGGATACCATAGGTTATTGCTAATGACCGCCTTGGACGCAAAGGTTCGCCTGCTGGCTGCTATCGTGCTCATCATCGCTCATGGCATTCTACTACAGTCCGAGTTAAATGCAGCCCGGACGATACTGTAGGAGACCTCAAGAAGCTCATTGGAGCACAAACTGGAACAGATTACAAGAAGATCGTCCTGAAGAAATGGTGTGTTTGTCCTAGCGCATTCAAATATCACCTAATATTTCACAGGTATACTACATACAAGGACCATATCACGCTTTCAGACTATGAAATCCACGATGGCATGAGTCTCGAAATGTACTAAGCGCATCTCGTTGCTTCTTCCCCCATTATATGTATGTACTATGATATACTGTCTTGATGCCCTCATCCGTGGTTCCTCCATGACGATTATTCGAGGGGATATGAAGAGAAAGGCATTTGATTGTTAGCAGGCACCTCCAAGCAATTGATTCAACAGACATGACTTTAGCCGACTAACTAATGTATACGTGCGAACCTTAGCAAAGGATACACTACCTTATGAATTGAGAAACCAGATGGCGATGCATTGTGTCTACGTTGGTGACGATGTAGCTACGGCTTCACGCCAATAAACAGTAGTCCTCGCTTCGTGATCTCCGCGATGTGCTCGAGTTCACGCATGTCCGCCGATGACCACGAATCTTCCGGACCAAGTTCTGTTGACTCCTTCCCACTGCGTATCGCTTGCTCAAAGCGGTATTTGCGCGCATTCAGCAACGACATAGCCCGAGGATCAGAGTGGCCGGTGAAGATGAGAAGGGCAGTCCGTGGCGGCAGTGAAGCATGGAGGGTCTTCAAGTTATTGTTCAGCTCGTCCATGACTGGTTGCATTATCTCGCGGGGTGGAGGTTGACTCGGTGCGGTAGGCGGTTGTGACGGGACCTTGGGCGTAATCCCTGAGGGAGTACATGTCAGCCAAAGACAAGGAAGCTGCTACAAACCAACGCACATCCAAGGACATTGGCCAAGGCCATGAACCGCCCAAAGACGAAATTATGGGAAGGAATCGTCGTCATCAATTGGGAAAGGACCTCAGAGTCATCTTTGCACCCTATGCTAGTATTGGCTTTGGCGCCGTGCATAGCTGTAGGGTCGCCATGGTCAACGACAGCCGTCCTGATACTGCCTGAGCCTCCTCCTGCTCGCTTTGTTGCGCGCGCCAGACGCTCGAAGAGGCCTTCGCAATCGACCTTGTACATGCCGAAAGCTGGTCCTTCCTTGACCTTCCTCTTCAAGAGGTCGACACAGGCGCGGGCATCTTCTTCTGGATCGTGACCCCCATCACCACGGTTCTGAATTTCCCGTCCGACGTATTTGTTAGTGAGCCATGCAAGCCCAGGTTTGAGTGGGGCCCCGCGAGGATGTTGGAAAATGAGAGCAGTGTCGATGCAATAGGGATGGCACAAGTGCAATGCCTTGAGATCAGATTCGAGGGAATGCCCTAAGAGCACTGGGGTAAGCCCATTCTGAGGCTGAAGAAATTTCAAGACGTCGGCCTGTACTTCTGCGATGGTAGTTTTGACGGGTCGTAGGGCTTCCTCAGTGATGCCGGACCATTGAGTAAGGTAATTGACTATTGGCCTGGCGGGTTTTACCAAGCGGTCGTAGACAACTTTATTAGTGTCATAGTCAACGATAGAGACTCGTGTAAGCGCCTTGTCATCGTCGTCCGTCATGCACTAAAATTCGAAAAAGCGTTGTCAATAAGGAGCAAAAATGATATCAAGGAAGGCTCGCGGACCATTTCACAATCAATCGCGTAGACTTTTCGCTCCGCCTGGGATCCTGTGGAATCTGGCTCTTTTGGGGTTTCGACCCAGCCCGCTGGCTTGTGGAAGGTGTCCGACACGTACGACGGCAGTGGGTAACCGTTTGTAAGCATTTGCTCAGTGCTCAACAAGTATTCAGAGGTTGCACCACTGGAAGGAGGTCTCTCTGCATTCAAGATCAGAAAAAACGGCCAATTATTGAGATGACACATGCCTTCCTTCGCTTGCCTGTGCCGCCTGCCCTTCTCTGAGACGCTCAGCGGTATCGAAAAGAATGCATTGAGTATACTGTGCATCCTCGTGCTATCGCCGGGCGCGCGCGTCGGACACGCATGACTGAATGTAGACGCAATGAATGGGAAACCGCACTTTGAGTCGGATTTGTTCTTGGGCGGAAGCGGAATGGATATTGGGATGTTAGGATTCTGCATAGCGGATGTCGGTGTCGGAGGGAGGCCCAAGAGGTCATTCGTGAGTCCAGGTATGAACAGGACAACAACTCTGGGGACAAGGGAGGCGTGCTATAGAAATGGTAAGGACATGTCCATCAAATGCTTGTTCGCAATATACCTCAATTCTGAGCCAATTTGGTGGAGGAGCGTCAGCGACGATGTGAACCGCGAGGTCACGAATATCCTGAGCTGGAGTCAGCGAGGGTGCCTTCTGCGTAGCATTCCATAACCCACCTCTATCCCCACGGCGTGGACTCTGTTGACGATGTCGGTCTGCGAGTACATGAATTTCGGGACTAGGGCCTGACGATTATAAATTAGATACACAACGTGGAGGAAATGGAAGACGCACTGCGGCACGCTGTACTGCTCTCTTGGCCTTCTTCTTCTTCCTCTTGTCTACTTTTGTCCAACCGTCGTTTGCATCTTCCTCTGCATTTGCCTCGGCATCTGAGTCGACCTTCCTCTTCTTGTTCTGCTGCTCAGCCTCTTGGTCCGCTGCGGATGTATCGTGAGATCTTTTCATGGGATGTAGACGGTGGGAAAGCAATTGAGAATATACCGATCAAACGATGAATGATGGCCATGATCGGTGGGAGCAATGTCGCGTTCAAATAAACGTCCACCTTGTCAAATTTGCGAGACAACCGAGAGCAAGTACACTTGCTCAAGCTGTTTGATTGTATAGTGCGGGACTACTCTTCCTTGTCCTTCCTATCTGAACACCAAGCAAAGTTGTTCCGTGCCATGCTACAAAACCCATAAAGGTTTGCTCTCACTGCCCGAACGGCATTCGGTCATGCACTAATGGAATTTTAGCAAGCTCTTGCGCAGCAGCATCTCAAGCATCGCGGGGGTCTCTACTTCCTTTGCATGAACCTGCTGTTCCTCCACCTCAACAGACCGTGTCTAGTGAACCAATTGAAGAAGAACCTCTCGATGACCCCAAACCATTACGGCCACTTTCTTCACTGAAATGGCCATATGTTCCAGAAGCCTCGGCCTATCCTGATCCATTGGAACGCGATGATCCAAAACCACTTCAAACGCAACAGTACGAAGCTCTAGGTATGTACCATTTCTACTGGCGTTGCAGAGTGGTATTTATTCATCTTCAGCTACCTCCCCCAAAATACGACAAGTACTTGCGGAACATCCCAATCTTCCTGCCCTTCTCACCTCTATTGATCAACTTCGCGGTCATGAACGAGACCGCGCCCTCCAAAAGGCGCTGGGGGTCAGCGATCCACAGGTTTTCGGCAGGAATAAGGCTACGGAGCTGGAGGACGATGTACTAGCGCTAAGAGCCCTTGCTGAAGCTGTTGAATCTGCTGTTCGCGGAGAACAGCCAGGTCAGCTAGGGCTTGACTGGGGTGACGATACATAATATCCAGGTGCAGGTGTCTACTTGTGCTTATAAAACAGTTGTTCGCGTTCCATTACCTTGTCTCAGGTGACCTTGCAGGTCTTGTCCGACATGCGCCTTGCGCGCTTCTGGTTATTCGATCTATACATGCCTCCGCTTTGTATGCCATCGTGATGGCAGGTGATGGCTATAGAACTGGGTCAAGACTTCAAGCTTCAATACCGGTCCCAGGACGTAGTTCAGTTCGCAGGTGATGGAAGTCGG
The DNA here is from genome assembly GCA_000934385.1 of Cylindrobasidium torrendii FP15055 ss-10. NCBI lineage: Eukaryota > Fungi > Basidiomycota > Agaricomycetes > Agaricales > Physalacriaceae > Cylindrobasidium > Cylindrobasidium torrendii. The sequence continues at coordinate 116,056 of KN880436.1, forward strand.
AGTGTATCGTCGCTCCTCAAGTCTTGGATAGTGAGCGTGCCTAGTGCCCCGACCAGTCTCTGTCCTCCAATTCGCATGGCTCTCCCCTTGTCTGCAAAGTGATCTGTAGCAGATAGATGACAACCTCGTGAGTTCAGCTGCACTTTGATGAGTTGCTCGTTCTGAACACATGTAGTACCTGTTTGGATATGGATATCCATGAGGGTAGAAACAAGCTTCGTGCTGCCTTGATATAGTAAAGTTCCTAGACTTCTAAATGGTCCCTGTAGAGTTCGTGGGCAGCGTCAGTCTATAAAAGGGCCAGGTGGGTTGCTTTTCTGCCAACTGGCGACCCAACAGCATATCGTTCTTTTGACCCTAAGCCTCTCCTTCTATTGGACATGCTCCTCTCATTTCTTCTACCCGGTTTGGCGAGTTTGGCTGCCTCTGTGTTGGCTTACGACCACTCGTCAAGGACTAATGTATGTAGGGCTTCGTCCGCGTTGTCCGTTCTCTAACAGTGTACAGATCGTCATGTACTATGGCCAAAACTCTTACGGCGCGACACACGGAAGTGACCAAGCAAACTGGCAAAAGACACTTTCTACCTACTGCAACGACGACACTATCGATGTTATTCCTCTCGCGTTTGTTGCTGTCTTCAACTCTACTGGTGGTTTGCCCGAGCTCAACATGGCAAATGTAAGTAGCAGTCTCAGCGTGTCCATTATCCGAGTTTGATTTCGCGTCAGACATGCAGCGCGGAGAGCGGTGTTTTCGATGGCACAATGCTGGCAAATTGCCAGTTCCTCGAGTCTGAGATCCAGACTTGCCAGGACAAGGGCAAGATGCTCCTCATTTCCCTCGGGGGTGCGACCGGCGGCGCCGTCTTCGCCAGCGATGCGCAGGCGGAAGAGTTCGCTACAACCATTTGGAACATTTTCCTTGGTGGTTCGAGCAGCACTCGTCCTTTCGGAAAGGCGGTGCTTGATGGGTGCGTTGTTTTGGATTCAATTTCAGTATGAATTGGTCTAATCGCCTCGTATAGTGTCGATCTGGACATTGAGGGTGGTACCAAAGTCGGATTCACCGCGTTTGCACGAAAGTTCCGTAGTCTTACCGACAACCAAAGCAAGAAGTACTACCTGACCGCCGCTCCCCAATGTTTCTTCCCCGACTATTACCTCAACGATGCCATTTCCGCTGTCGCCTTTGACTCTCTGTACATCCAATTCTACAACAACGACTGTGGTGTCAACCACTACGACAACAAGAACGCATGGAATTTCGGGACTTGGGATGACTGGGCCAAGAATACCAGCCCCAACAAGGACATCAAGCTTTACATTGGTGCACCGGCAAGCAGTACTGCTGCCAACTCTGGATACGTTGATGCGGCCACCCTCTCGAAGATTGCCAAAGAAACAAAGGACCAGTACTCCAACTTCGCTGGTGTCATGTTTTGGGATGCTTCGCAAGCCTTCGGTATGTCAAGAGCCTACATATCTGAATGCCCCCAACTGACTTTGCGATTGAGCCAACGGCCGTATCGATTCGGTGGTGAAGGCTGCTATCGGCGGATCCACAGGAGGAGGGTCCCCGACCACCACTGTAACTACGACCAGCCAAGTTCCCACGACCACAACTGGGGGTGGTAGCGCCTGCAGCGGTGTGGCAGCGTGGTCGAGCACCGCCGTCGTACGTTGAAATCTGCATACCGCATCACGCTCTCGCTGACCCGACCAAACAGTACACTGGTGGTCTCCAAGTCACGTACAACGGTCACCTTTGGACCGCAAAGTGGTGGACCCAAGGCGAAACCCCCGGAACTGGCGGCGACGCCCCCGTGTGGGCCGACAATGGCGCTTGCTCTGCTGTTGTAGCTGCTTCGCTGCCCACATTCACAGATTCTGTGCACATTGTCGACAAGGCCAAGACTACAAACGTCGTTGTTCCAGGAACTGCTATCCCGGATGCCGAGGCCACTGCATCGAATGTGTCTTCAAGGAAGCGCGCAATGCACCGTCACCGTCGCACGCACATCTAAAGTGTTTGCTATGTAACTGCTAGTATTTATCAGTTGGAAACCTGGGAGCATGGGATATTATATATTTATGAATATGTATGAGGACTGAGAATCTCACTGAAGACGCACTGTGGGCTATGCTCTACAACGCGCATTGGCAATGTCGATGTAAGCACTGTATGATGGGACTTGAAGGCCACATTATGTCACTACCCCGCGTGACAGGCGTAACATGTTCTTCCTCTCTACTATCATCCACTATGAGTGCCAGTAACACCACAAACGGGCTCTCCTCGGTTGTTTCGAGTCTGGTTAGGGCACAAATGGGAGCCTCCGTCAGTTCGGATGTCGCCGACGAGGACTTGGACCGACACATAGCGGACCTACTCATCAAAGAGGCCAAGAAACGAGCGGAGACTTACAGTCAAAGGGGTGTCAGGGCTTATATTACGAACTCGTACGTGCCATAGATAGCACCAGATGTCTTTTCCCTAACATCTTTTCCAGAGACAGTAGCGCTCCAAAAGCCAACAAGCGATTTCTGAGCTCCATCATCAAGAGCACGGACGACCACAACAAGACTATTCTCCGCGCGCAGGCTGAAGCCGCGCAAGAAATTCAAAGAGAAAAGGAAGCAGAACAACGGAGAATTCGCAGAGCTCGCGCCGAGGAGGCGGCAGAGGCGGTTCAGCTGCGGCATTCACGTAGTGAGCGCCATGGTGGTTCACGGTCGCGTAGCGATGAATGGGATAGACGGGAAAGTCGGACATCTGACCGCAAGCGGAAGCATAGGGACAGAGATGATACTGAAGACGACGATGGAAAGAGCAAGCATCGACGCCGGCATCGTTCCTCTTCCCGTGAACGGCACCGGCATCGCGAGCGTGATGGCGAGCCTTCTTCGTCGCGGCACAGGTCTCGCCGTGACCGAAGCAGGTCCAAGGACCGCTCCAAGAAAGAAGAATCACACCGTTCTCATCGTTCCTCGCATCGTTCCTCTCGTCGGTCCCACCGTTCACGAAGCAGGTCAGCGTCGCCTGACAAACACAAGGAGAGCTCGAAAACTACACGAAGCCGCAAGAGAAGTCCACCACCAGAGCAAGAAGAGGAAAGCTTCAGTCAGCGACGCCGCTCTCGTTCTCCCCGCGACACTGCTTCTACATCACGCAGATGGGATGTCCGCAAGCCTGAAGAGCCTAGTTTATTCAGTGCCGCGCCGCCGCCCCCGCGCTCGACACCCCCACCACTACCATCATCGCGTCCCCGAAGTCCATCCGCCAATTCAACTATCTCATCACGCATGTCTATTTCCCGTTCTCCTTCGCCTGGGCCCCATCCTGCACCTCACATCACCTCCAAGATGGATAGATATTTCGACGAATCCTACGATCCTCGTTTGGATATCCATGTTCCCACCGTTCCTTCCACTGGACTCATCAACAATGTGGAATACGAGGGTTGGGACTCGATGCTTGAGCTCCTCCGCGCGCGACGGGAGGACAAAGAGGAGAAGCGGCGCCTGCAGAGCTTGGGATACAGTAAATCCGAGGCCAAGAAGGAAGTTGGCTCTTCCGCAGAGCAAAGGTGGAATTCAGGCAGCGTTACGGCGTTGGACATCCAGTACAAGAAGCGCGGAGCCGTGAGAGAGTGGGATGTGGGCAAGGAAAAAGCTACATAGATTTCTCGTTTCTTTTCTTGGTTTTGTGCATTGTTTTCGTATATCCTTGTGAGGTAGCTGTCATTTTTACTATATGTGTTGCAACAATTTGCGTTCTTATGGGCTGTTTCTCAGCTTGGCATGCTTTAGGTCCAAGCATTCGTGCATGTAAGTCATGGGAACTCCCTTCTCGACGGTGGAAGCACCAATGCTATTTGTATGGGTGGGAACGAGCTTGCTGAAGCTCAATTGAACGCCGGACGAGTCAGTCTAATACAAGTCTAATAGCTTTCTCATATGGCCAGCCGCAGCCTACATGAACACATTGACACTTATCATTGTATGGGCAAGAAATTGAGGTACTCGTCGGAGATGGTGCTCTTCCCGTACCGGACTCGCGATGGGCCGTAGAGGTGTGTTCGACTGAAGTTGGCTGCATGAGTTAGATTTGCCTCTGCAGACGAGGACCTTGCTGTATGTGTCTACCAAGGCCCCAGTCAATGCGTTCGACTGGCGTTGAACACGTTCAAGGGTGTCGACCCCATGTATACTTGGGGAAATGCATTGCGAACCTTGCGGAGGGTCCTGTATCCTCGATGTGTGGCATCCCGACGGTTTTCATTGAGACACCGCCTTCCGATTTTGTGCGGGGGGGGGGGGGGTCGGCAGTTTCGTCTGTTTCTATTGAGAGCAGAGAGCAGGAATATGCTACAATGTTGCCTTCGGCTACCAAATCGCAGTGTCCAAGACGCCGTGCACTTACTGGTGTGTGTGTGTGTAAACCTCGGTATACACGTCTTGGGCGCCATAGTATAACGCTGGGCAACTTCAGCGAGTCCACGGTCAGGTTCTGCCTCAACTCCTACATGGCGGGTTTGTGCTCCCTGCGTCAGGATATCATGAGATCCGCAGTGTCAGACGTAAGAGTATGCCCTCCAGTGACAGACATAATTTGCAGAGTTTACTACATGCTAGAAGCTTTCGAACTCTACTGGAATTGGGCAAAGTGCAAGGGATTACATGTTCTTCTTGCGGAGTGTCGTCGAGTGCCGTAAACGGAGAGGAGCTTCCGCTTGAGTCCAGGATGTTTGCTTGAAGGGAGCAAGGAATCCCCGTACAGACTCTGCGCTCACTCGAGTAATAGCTGCAATGTCGTCGCAAGGATCGCAGCGTGCTGCTGATTGGTGCGCACGACCAATTTCCTGCGAAGTCATACGCTTCCGAAGAACAATGAGAGTTCTGAGTTACCCAGTCCGTGACTGTCCGTCGGTGGCATGAGAAAGAATGGGGATCGCGGGAGCCTGTGTATGTATATGACTTGTCTCCGGTAATGGAAATCAAAATGGAGGGAGGCTGCATTTCGAGTACTATGAATTGAGAGTATATGCATGGTTCTTGCACCCCAATATACTTACACAGGTGAGCAACTTTGAGACGACGGTCCGCTCGAAAGGAAGATTCGAAAGAACGGGCTTTGAAGACAATGAGAAACAGCACGCGAGATGGCTTGCAGCTCCCCGAGCATAGTGGCCGAGATTGCTAATTGAGCGGCCAAGGACCCGAAGAGCGCTGTAAATTGTCCATGAGATGAAGAGAGATCGATGTAATGAGCAGAGCCTGCGCAGAGCCTGTTGGGCACGGTTGAAAACGATTTCGAGCACCTCAGCGCTATACTCTATGTGGATCATCGATAACAAATCCTGAAAGAACAATAAAAAGAAGTAACTCGATCGGGGCAACAATGGGAGGAGTCTGAGAGTTGCGCCACACACGGCACCGGGATCTCCCATGATATTGGAGAGTGTAGGCCGCACCTGGTGTGTGCGAATGCCGTTTCCGGCCATGACTATCATTGTTCGGGGCCTCGAGGAATGGTGAGGCCGCATGCGTCGCTTCCGTCCAGCGCCGTTCCATGATTGTCCGTCAAACAGTGGGTCAACTTTGTCGTAAGGCGGTAATTGCGCCGTTGTTCAGACCGCCTTGGGCTGCAAAATTTGACAGAGCGGACACCTCCCCTGCGAGTCTGTAAACCTGGGTACCGAACAGAGCGGATTACAGTTTCTCTTAGGCCATAAGAAGAAAGAAAATAGACTTTGTTAACCACGAAGCTGTTGTGATTTACCGAGTCACGTATAACGTAATCAATGGCCCTGGAAACCTAAAAAAGCCGTCATGACGGCACTCTCAGACTCAGAGGGGATAAATCCATTCTCGGGCCTTTTAGCTCACCACCCTACCGCCTATATAACCGCTGTGCAGTTGCGGTCTTATCCTTCGTCCTTGCCGGTGCCCTTGAGGTCCTTGAGATCGTTTGAACTCTAGGTTCTACAACACAACCCTCTCTACGTTTCTCTAACTTACGCTTGCTCCGCGTTATCATGGGTCTCTCTGTTGGCGTTGGCGCGCTCTGCTTTGCGTTTGGGCCATCGACATATGTGCGTACATTGCCCTCCCGTTCTTTTTCCGACCCGCTTAACCTTTTCCCCCAGTACGCACCTGTACAACATGTATCCTTCAGCCTAGTCACGAAACATCTTCCCGCCAAAGACGATGTTCTCACATTGTCTACGCCTCCCACACGTCCTCCTCGCACTAGTCTCCCTCTTGAGATCGTTCTCGCCATCCTCGAATCATCTTACTACGATTCTGACACGCTCGAGGTGGATCGTTCGCTGCTCGCCGCCTGCTCACTCGTGTCTCGCGAGTGGTCCACGGCAGCCCAGCGACTCCTTTTCCATGAAATCACTCTCCGCTCTCAAGCGGGATACGAATCCTTCCTCGCCGCTCTCCACGGCCCCAAGGGAAACACTCTGTCTGATGCCATCGTTCGTCTCCGTGTCATCATCGACAACAACCAGCCCGCTGGCGTGTCTGAGGACATGTTAGCCAACGCCGTTGCCCTGTGCCCGAGGTTGTTTGAACTCGACCTGTCCATTTATGGTTTCCGCCAGATTCGGTATGGCGTCCCGCCCAGCCAGCGCCTGGCCAACGACGCCTGTGCGTTCAAGGAGAGTACCCTTGCGATTCTCGCTGCCGGTCCGACCATCTCATCGCTCAAGTTCAACAACTGGACCGATACTCACGATTTCCTGCCTCAACTGCTTGGCGCCTGGCCATTGCTCGAGTCCCTCTCCATCGGAGGCTCAGCTCCACGCCAGGTTCCCACGACAGCATCGCCCACCATGCTGCGTTCTCTGCATATGAACTTCCAGCATGCTGTGTCGGCGGATTACATGGAATGGCTACTCCCCGAGTCGGTGGACAAGATTCGCAGCATCGCGTTCGCTCAAGATCCTTCATTCCGGATGTTCAAGCACGTCCTGAATCACCATGGCGAGACTCTCGAGTCAATCTCACTTCCCGACTGCACCTATGACCAGGCCTCCGTCATTCGCCTTTGCCCCAACCTCCGTCAGATCACTGTGGAGGGCTTCCAGGCGACGCCCACGACATTCCGCAATCCTGCGGGATCGCTCGAACACATTGCGCTCGGCATTGGCAAGTCAACGCCGGTGCAGGCGGTGATCGATGCCGTGAAATCTGCGCCGCACCTGCGCGCGGTGACCGCACATGTTGCCAAGGACTACCAGCACTCGTTGTTGCCCGTACTCCAGTTCGCCTGCGCCAGCCGCGGGATCGAACTGCGGTTCGCGCAAGACGTTCACCAATTCCGCAAAATGATTGTACGTGCTTTTCCTACCCGCTTTCGAAGCGGTCTGCTTACCCCACTCGCAGCGAGGAGACTCCATCGCTACATCAAGCTACCCTCACGAGAAGACGTACACCAATATCTATGCCATGCGCCGGTAAACGTGACGCCGGCCATGCCACAGCAAGGACACTCTTTTCATGGGACTCTGCTCGTATTTATGTAACAAAAAAATCTCTTCATAATTCTCCTTCATTTCCCCCCTTTTTCGCGGCTCCCTAGGATGCTGTTGACGCCCCTTTTACGACGACGTGCATTGTTGTATCACTAGCCGCCAATCCATCCCACCACCACACCACACCACACCTCGTAACTTAGCCTTGTACATAGTAACCCCTTCTCATTCTTTCCTATTCTTCATTCAGCACACCATTCTCTTTTCACGCACATACAGATATTTCTATCGACATTTTCCTGGTGATGGTCTTCCTCCTCTTTACGACGCTTAACATATTGTATCTTTATTACTACTTTTGGACTTGACCAGAATTAAACCTTTGATTCTGGTTTTTGCATGGTTGTTGTCGTGACTTAGCTGCTTTGGTCGTGGTTGCCTTGCCGTGAGCAGGTCTTGCGAGAATGCACAAGAATCGCGCGTATGAAGTTTGAACGCCTCTATTTCATAAGGTAACCATAATGTATCGAAAACATCTATCCATCCTATTATCCTATCACCGTTGCTCAAGCTCAAGCCCTTCTACTCAGCGACGTTTGCCATTGCCGTTCGAAAGAGGTGCTTCGGACTTCATGCCAGTAAAGCCAACGGAATGCCCAACAGCCGCTCCGATATTGGAGATATAGGCAGCGATGATGAGAATGAGGCTAACGATAGGGATAAGTGGGGGAAGTACAAGGGCGATCAAGTCCTGAGAAGTCTTTAGCAGGGCGGCCATACTCTATTCCTGCATGTACGAACCTCGGGATGGTAGTAGTCTTCCTGTAAGGAAATGTAGTGCAGGCCACCGATATCCTGAAGCGTGAGACGGACGTTCAAACTGAAATGAATGTCAGTAAGTGGTATGGAGCAGAATACGCCTGCATACCGTGACTTTGCTGGCTTGAAAGGGGAGAGGAAAATGTGGAAGGTCTGGACGACTTCAAGGATAATCACGTCTAGCGACGCGTCGTAGACTGGCGTTTCTCTCAGCCCCCAGAATTCGAGTTGACGTAGGAAGCGAACAGCACGTACTAACACTCTTCACCTCGCCGATGATCTTGGGTGACATGATACGGTACCACTGGTATATCCCAAGGAGATTTTCGCGCGAGTTTTCGCCTTGCTGGACTTTGCACAGCGGGTGCTTGAAGCCTGCATCAGGTGTGAAGTAGGTTTTGATTGTGTTTAGTTGTATTTCTTGCGTTGATGCCATAGTTAATTTGTGGAAGACATCGGAGATTTCTGCTGCTGGATTCTGCATGGTGTCTGTTCTAAGGAAGAGTCGACTGGGAAGGGCTGGTGGCGGTGGGAGGAGAAGGTAAAGTGTGACTTTTCACACGGTTTGTCAATGTCATTGCAGAATGACGTAGAGCGGGGAAGGCGCCCGCATATGTCGAGCAGCTCATAGGCGACATCATAGCAAATGGACCACCTCACCTGGGCGTTGTACATGTCAGTTGGCTGCGACTACAAATTTGTAACCAGGCCATTTTTCTTTGGTGGTTCCAGTTTAGAGCTGGTGGTTCTACGGTGTAATTTCACCAGTATTCGAAGATTTTTCCTCTGCATGGTATACTGAGCGCTGTTTTACAATGAGACAGTTTGCTCTGAGGGCGCGCGCCGTCGCGTCGTGAAAACGGGTGGCGTCGGGGTGCAATATGATGTAATTGCCGCTTTAGGCGTCGATCTGATGTAGCCTGGTAAACGGCCCTGGAAAGGCCAGAACCCAAACTACCACCGCCAACACCCTCAGTGACGGCGGCCACAACCATGTCGGTCGCAGCTATGCAGCAGCGACCCATGTCAGCGTACACCGATGATGGTGGGATGCGCGGTCCATCCTACCCGCAGCAATACGACTCTACCAGGTCTCGCGGTGGATCGCAGAACGGCCTGAGCAACCACGGTCCTGCTCCCAACGAGGAGCAATACGATGCCTACGACCAGGGATATGCGCAGAACCAAGCAGACGATCCTGACGCGGATGACTTTTACAACGCCAGCCATCCCCCGTCCACATATTTCCCTGACCAGTCAAGGTCCATTGCGACGCAGTCCGTCCGCGCTCCCTCGCCACCACCCGCGCCCATCCTTGATCACTCTCATCTACGACCTGGCGCCCAGGCCGCCCTTCTCTCCCACGACCGCACCCTCGAACTTTACAGGGCAAACGCCAAGAAGACACAGGATCCCGATCTACAGTTCGAATTTGCCGTATTCATGATTGATGCCTCGAAGACGATGCCGATACCTGAAAATACGCCAGGAAATCTCTTAGTAGTCGAGAAGGCGATAGAGAAACGGGAGGACCTCATCAAGGAGGCGATAACATTGTTGAAGCGACTAGCCGATCGAGGCCACATGCCGGCACAGTATTTCCTGGCCGACTGCTACGCGAATGGCATCGGGACGGTGAAAGGAAAGCAGGACTTCGATCGTGCATATCCGCTCTTCGTGCTGGCGGCGAAGCATGGTCACGCAGACGCAGCATATCGTGCTGGAACTTGCTGCGAGAACGGATGGGGTTGCCGACGAGAGTCTCCGAAGGCGTTGCAATTCTACCGACGAGCCGCAGCATCTCTCCATCCTGGCGCTATGTACCGCCTCGGTGTCGCAGAGCTCAACGGCGAGCTCACCCTTTCCAAATCACCCAAAGAAGGCGTCAAGTGGCTGAAGCGCAGTGCCGAACACTCCACAGCCGAATTCCCTCACGCACTCCACGAGCTTGCTCTCTTGCACGAACGAGGAATCGACAACGTTGTCTTTGTCGACTACGAGTACTCAATAGAGCTTCTGGCCCAGTCTGCTGAGCTGGGTTACGCACCGAGTGCGTATAGATTAGGAGAATGCTACGAGTACGGCAAGAATGGGTGCCCGAGTGATCCTGCGCTATCCATTCACTACTATGTGCGTCTCATCCACTGCATCAGAGGCATCTATTGACTTTCTGTGGACAGAACATCGCTGCTCAACAAGGACATCGCGATGCATGCTTTGCGCTCACTGCCTGGTACCTCGTTGGGTCACCTGGAGTGCTCCCACAGTCAGATACCGAGGCCTATCTGTGGGCCGAGAAAGCGGCAGAGGCTGGTCTAGCGAAGGCGATGTATGCAGTGGGCTACTTTTCGGAGGTAGGGATAGGTACAACAGCTGACATGAGCAAGTACGTTCACTTTATTTGATTCACCGACTAGCATCTGATGGCGTTATCGTAGGTCGGTCACTTGGTACAAGAAAGCCGCTGACCTGGGAGACAAGCGTGCAGCCCAACGGCTGAAAGGCTCGATGAATTCGCCCGTGATGCAGCCTGGCGGTCCTGGCTCTGTACTCTCACGAAATGGACCGGAAGGTGATGCCAGTGGCAAGGGGAAAGACAAGGACTGTGTGATCATGTAGATTACTGTGCATATCCTGGACATTTTGGATTTACATTCGCACTGCGTGCCACTCCTCTCCTTTCGACTTTCATCTCAGCCTTCGGTAATATACCGTTGCCTCTAGGACTCTTCGCATCTTAGGTACACTTCTTTACTTCGACCAGCAGCTAGAATAGCATAGTTACGCGACGACTTTCTATGTGCAGCACATATAACCACGCATGTAATTAATTAGCTGCTTTTTGTAGCACGACCGAATTTACCGCCTTTATTGCACGTGAACGTGACCTTTATGTCTGTTTGGCAATCACTGTTCGCGCCTGCCTCTGCTCTATCATGGTGTCTGCTTCAGAAGTTTCCGAATGGCTTTCGGGCACGCTCAATCCGAATCCCAACATCCGCATGACGGCGGAGCTCAAGCTGTCGGCGCTTTCCAGTAATCCAGGTGCGCAGAACAAGGCGCGTCGATAACATGCTGCTGACGAACAACGCGTGCCAGACACAAGCTTAGCGCTATCCGAAATAATCGTCTCTCAAGATGCCGACATGGCCCTGCGTCAGATGAGTTTTTCTCGCGTTTCTAAAGTGTCGGACGCGTCGCTTATAGTTCCCTGCACTCAGCGATCATCTTGCTCAGAAAATATGTTCGTGAGCACTGGTCGCCCTATTTCCAGAACTTCCAGGGAAACGCCCCACCCGTTGAAGTACGCGCCGTTTTCGCCGCTGTTTGGTTCGAATTTGACGGTAGTGGATAGGTCAAGGATCGAGTGCGCCGAGCAGTATTCCAAGGATTGTCGGATCCTAACAGGAGGATACGTTCTTTATGCGTGCGTCGACACAGAAGTTCCCTCTCTATCTTTCTTAACCTATCCACCAGGCCAGCGTCATCAAATTTATTGCCAACTGCGATTGGCCCGATGAATATCCCGACCTGCTCGAGAACCTCATCTCCCTCATCTCCTCTGGCTCTCTGGATTCCGTCCATGGTGCTATGCAAGTCTTCACGGAGTTCATCAAGGCCGATCTTAGTGAAGACCAAATTATGCCCGTTCTGCGCGACCTTCTCCCAGTCATGCACCGTATCCTTGGCGAGTCGCAGGTGTGTAGTGCGCGACTTGTATCATGAGCTATGCTCAATTTCGTCTTAGCAATCACCCTTCACCCGTGCCAGGACCATTTCTGTCTTCCGCCAATGTACAATTTCTTTGTACACCGTGAAGGAGCAATATTCGACTGCCGTGAAAGAGGCGTCCACTGTTATCCTCCCGGCATGGCTCGAAGCATTCAAAGTCCTTCTCTCAGAAGACCCCAACAATGGCATATCTCCTGACAACTGGGACCTACTTGCCATCCGCGTCCAAATATTCAAAGTGCGTGGATACCCAACCTTCATACGACACGTCTAACAATATTTCAGGCGCTCGAGACTGTGCACACCAGCTTCCCCCGCGCCCTTGCTCCATATCTACCAAGCTTCCTCGATTTGGCCATCTTCCATCTCAACTCGTTATATCAAGCATTTGACCGCTTCTACCTAACAAACACCGACCAACCACCCTCATCGTCCGATGAAGAGGAAGCTGTCCACTTGTCCAATCTCATTTCATCTATTCTCGACTTCATTGCAAACACTGTTCGTGGCGGAAAAGCAAAAGCGTGGTTCACAAAGGAACACTCGCAAGAACTCATTGCGTGTGTATTCCGGTATGCGCAAATGACCGTGGAAGACGAGGAGAGCTGGGCCGAAAATGCTAACTCGTTCGTCGCACAAGAGGATGACGAGACGCAGGACTACAGTGTCCGCATCGCCGGATTCGACTTGCTTGCTGTACGCCTACTTTGCATCCTTGTCCTCCCCATTAACATTTCGCACAGTCCCTCATGGACCGCAACGATGTACAAAGCACTTCTATCTTTCAAGCAGTTATTCGCCATGTCATCGAGACATCGGACCAAGCCCGCAACAGTGGCAACGACCATTGGTGGAAACCTCTGGAGGGCGCCTTGTCCTGCGTTGGGTCTCAAGCGGAGGCGATAGCCGAATGCATTTCTGACGAGGCCGAAAGCGGTAGAAGCGCTCCAATAGATGTGGAGTATCTTCTCAAAGACGTTGTTCCTACTGTTCTTGGACTGCAAGGTATAATCAACCTTTCAAGTCTTGGGTTCTGGTCTGACCTTTTCAATAGAACATCCGTTCCTACAAGGTCGTGGGTTTGTCTTTGCTAGCCAATATTCGGAGTTGCTTCCCGCACAGCTCGCTGGTCAGTATTTCGACGCTGCGGTCAATGTCATCGAGTCAAACGAGGGATCAATTCCTGTCAAAATTTCCGCTGTTCGCGCGGTTCACAAGTAAGTTGGTTGAATTTTCTCGACTATCCCTTCTTACCAGGATTTCAGTTTCTGCAAGAGCGAGAATACCGAAGCCCTGGTTCCGTACATGGCGCGAATTGCGAAGGATATGGGCCCCTTCATCCTGCACACATCCGAGGACACTCTTTCACTAGTTCTGGAGACACTTTCAGTAATTGTATCGGTGGACAAGGCAAGATGGATTACCCCAGAACTTGCGCATGATTTAGTGCAGGCCGTGCTGCAGGTGTGGGCATCGAATGTCAAAGGTTTGTGGTACTGCCACTACAAGATCAATATGAAGTGCTTACTAAAGTGTAGACCCAATTCTCCTTTCCATTTTCCCTGATATTTTGGAGTCGCTGGCATCCGCGGATGCTTCTGGAGTGTATGAGGTCGTCGCCAAGGTTGCTCTTCCTTCGCTGTGCGAGTCTCTTTCAAACACTACGGAACCATGGGCTACTGCCTCTGCAATTGAGCTCATCAATGCCTTGATTTCTGCCGACCACCCCATGGGAGAAGGGTTCTTCGCTGTGTTGGCCCCAGCACTCTTCAAATCTCTGGCCACGGTTGAGGATCGTGACGCATTGCAGGTGAGCGAGAAACTATGATGCTAGCCTGTCCACTTACTCTTGTGCGAAGAATGGTATCGTGGCTTTGACTCTTGTCGTTCGGAGGGATTGCAACCAACTGTTGAATTGGGCTGACGAGTCTGGACGGTCTGGTCTTGACTACGTCCTGACTTTGGTGGCCAAACTTCTTCAGGGCGAGGATGAGTCTGCTGGTCTGACCATCGGCGATCTTATCATCCATCTACTCAGACGTGCTGGCGAAGCTGTGGTCCCTGTTCTTCCTGAGCTCCTTCGGGCAATGGTCAACAGAATGACGAGCGCAAAGACAGCATCATTCGTCCAGGTGCGTCGGGCAATAGACATTCTCGGTAGGACTGAGTTTGTCGTCGCAGAGCTTGATCATTCCGTTTGCATTCCTCATCACGGCGCAAAGAGACACCGTCCTATCCTTGCTCGAGACAACAGAAGTGCAAGGACGCTCCGGGCTCGACATTCTCATACATACGTGGTGTGAAAACGCAGAGACATTCCAGGGCTTCTGGGCATCTCGTGTCAGCACATTGGCTCTTTCGCAGCTGTTCATGTGCGAGCGTCCGTCGCTGCAAAATTTGACTGTCAAGGGTGACTTGATTGTAAAGGAGGAAACACGGAACGGTCAGTCCCCTCCCGTCTTCCCCCCTTTCGTCGAGGTGGTTGATGGTTGAGGTGCAGTAATCATGACCCGCTCACGGACTAAGACGAGTGCGCAATCCCTCCATTCCTCGTATATTCATGCCACATTCCTGCACACCTCTCGATCACAATCACCCAACGCTTCGTTCTTTCGCGCTTTTGCATCGGTCTTGGAATAGCGTGCTGACTGGAGAATACAGCACCGACCGAGTTCACGAGTGTGACATTCCCGGTGAAGGCGCTCAAGATTCTCATTCACGACCTCACGGCAAACGGTGAATCAGCAACGATCGCTGCAGCAGTGCCAGAGGACTTCCCTGACGATGATGAGGTGCGTATACAACATGATAGACGATCCTGTTTCTGTCTAATCTCAGTTGCAGGACAAGGATTGGAGTGATGAAGAAGGTCCATCGACCAAGACGCAGCAGGAGCTCCAATTCCTCTCGGACCTTATTGGACCAAAGGGACTTGCGTTCGACAATGATGATATCCTTGAGCAGACAGAAGACGAGGATTTGAAGAACGACCCGATATCACAACTGAATCTCCAGGAGCATATCTCTACATTCTTTAAGGAATGCGCATCACGCAACACAGGAGGCTTCTCGTCGCTTGTGCAGCAGCTGAAGCCGGAGGAGATCAATGTTGTGCAAGCTGTGGTGCAGCAGTAGGCCAGGCGAGTGGTCTTCAAATTGGATACCTTCGCATTAATAGAATAGTATTTGTATCCTGTATGTTCTGGTTCAACATGTTTTTTTTTCTGTGATATTACTGAGCTGCACTCGATCGTTTAAGAATGTGTATTGTGCTTAGCAAAGGTTACCAACAACGGGGCGGGGGTCCGAGTCGGAGGCTCACTGTATCTCGATAATGGATGATGGCGTCCATCAAGATTCGTCAGCGAAGTAGGACCGGTGAGTAACCGGTTTATGTGGATTATACATTGCATCTCATTCACCTGCCACAAACTCTCAGCAAGGCCTAGCGATGCCGAATGAACTGAGCACACCACGATATGGATAACATGAAGAGGCCGTCTGACTGTGCTCCAGTGCCGCAGTGGAAAATCCGGGTCAAGGTGGGTGCGGTCACCTGCAGCCTCAGATTTCGGAAAGGGGCAAGCTTTGGAAAAATGATCAAAATTCCAACAAAATGTCTGTAATATTTCCTGCGTCAACGCCGTTATCTTCGACGCCTTCCAGTCCCTTTGGACATTTCTCTTACGTGCATCTTCGTGCGGGGGCAAAATCCGTGGCTCAATCAGCCATATAATATTCCGCACCATCAATGACGCCAAGGCTGAGAGAGGCTCACTATATAAGACTCTCTCCAGAACTCAGCGGAAGTATCAGTTCTACATTCCTCATCTTCACTATCATGTCTCCTACCAGAAACGCAGCTGTCCTCTTCAACGAAATTCCCAATGGTCTGTCTATACAGTGCTGAATTGTCTGGCATCCAACCAACGACTGTTTGTAGATTTCCCTGTACCGGGGAAGACGACCAAGTACGATGAGAGCTCGACTATCGATTTGGACAATGTTTCTCTAGGCGAGGACGGCGTCCTTGTCAAGACTGTCGCGCTTTCTATCGACCCATACCTTCGCAGCAAGATGCGTGCAGCGGACATCGAATCTTACCAGCCCCCGTACCTACTCGGAAAGCCGTACGTCGATACCAACTTTCGATTGTACTCCAGTTGACTTACACACTACTTAGACTGAACAGCTTGGGTGTCGGACGCGTCGTTCGTTCGCAGAACCCCAAGTTCAAGGCGGGCGAGCGCGTTTACGGTCTTTTTGGTGCGTTCATTGTTGATGAATCCCAGTGTCAACGTCTCTTACAGAGTGTGTAGAGCACCAGGAGTACAACATCTTCGATAAGGACAGCTTCCTCCAGGCTCTTCCTGAGACCCCCCTGTCCAGCGCGACTCTCGTTGGTGCGGCTGGCATGCCCGGAGGCACCGCCTACATCGGATACAAGGAGTACGCCCAAGCGGAGAAGGGAAAGACAATCTTTATCTCGACTGGTGCTGGCGCAGTTGGCAGTGTTGTTGGTCAGCTCGCCAAGCTCGATGGGCTCAAAGTCATTGGTTCCGCCGGGTCCGATGAGAAGGTTGAGTACATGAAGTCTCTTGGCTTCGACGTGGCCTTCAACTACAAGAAAACCGACACGCTCGAGGTGCTGAAGAAGGAGGGTCCTATCGATATGTGTGTACTCTTCGCTTCTTTCGGGTGTTTATCCAGCGCTGACAGCCATGCAGCTACTGGGAAAACGTCGGCGGTGCTACCCTCGACGCTGCAATCGAAACTCTGAAGAAAGACGGCATCATCATTGTGTGTGGTCAGATTACTGCCTACAACGGAGGCGATGGTTACAACTACAAGGTATACCTCTTCCCCCAAGTCGCTGGTTATCTGCTCAACAACACTTCGCAGAACCTTTGGCAAATCTTCGCACGCTCCATCCATATTCACGGCTTCCTGTACTTCGATCTCATGCCCAAGTGGATTGAGCAGTTCTCCAAAGAGTTCTTGCCACTAATCGAGAAGGGCATCATCAAGCACAAGGAAGAGGTTGTTCATGGTCTTGACAAGGTTGGCGATGCTATTCTCAGGGTGCAGAAAGGAGAGAACAAGGCGAAGAGTGTGGTCCTTGTCGCCGACGACAAGGATTCCCACTAGTCCTATAACCACATTGTATCAGTCTAGAATTGTAAACCTAATGAGCCCATTTTGAATAATGTACAAATACTTTGTCTGCAATCCGAACACACGTCTCCTCTATGCAGGAATGTGCAGCGCTCAGCATCAGACATGAGTGGCTCAATCGACTATGGATTCACGGGGAAGTTGTAGGGGCATACAAGGGGGAAAAAACTAGCTACATAAATAGAGTTACAGAAAGAGCACGCTAAACTACAGTAAGTAAATCAAACACCCCATCTCGAAAAGGGTTAACAGCGATAGCAAAACACGAAGAGATATTAGTATGCAGACAGCTCGTAAGTTCGTTCATATCATGTTCGCTCCGCCCACAGGTAGCACGAATTTCCTTCGCTCCTCCTTGAGGGCTCGTTCGCGCTTTCCCTTAGGCTCGCGTAGGCGTACGACTGGAGAGGGCATTGCAGCGGCGCTCTCCAGATTCTCGTGTGCCTTCATCCTCTTCGGCACTCTATGGAAAGATGGAGGTGTAGGCATTCCGGACGCAGCTTTGCGTTTGCCGTGATCGTTATCTGGGATGGGACCAGGCGTATAACCCAGAGTCTTGACAGTGTGCCAGTCTCTGTGACCGAGTGTCAGCGGCGGATACCAGTAGTAAAGCGAACAAAAGACGCACAACTGCACGAAGAACTCATGGTTCTGGATATCCACAATGCTCAAACGTGCTTTGGGCGTCACTGCGAGCATCTACATACGTTGCGTCAGTGGTACGGTCCTCGAGGAGGGAGAAAGGGAAAAAGATGACGCACCCCGACGATGAGGTTTCGTGCTGCGGCATTCCTGTCCATTCCCTTCACATCCAATCGAACAACATTCCCTGATCCAAAGGCCTGCTTCGAGCCAACATACATCTCGTGGATCACCACACCCGCGGAGTAGATGTCTGCCTTGGCGCCGTCGTAGCTCTTCTCGTCGTGTATCTCGGGCGCCATGTACTCTGGTGTCCCGCGTATGGCAGCTGGGAGTATACTCGTCTTCTTGGGGACCTCGGCAATGCCAAAGTCGACGAGCGCGATATGTCCGGTTTCAGTGACCATGATATTGTCCGGCTTAATATCGCAGTGGAAGCATCCTTTCTGGTGGAGGGCATCCAAGCCGCATATCTTCGAAAGAAATCAGTATACAGCATTGATGTGAGAGTAAGGTCCCATGGCACGCACCAATTCAGCCGCCATCAACCTGATTTCTTCAATCTTCAGTGGGCCACCGCGCGCGTCCAGATGTTGCTGAAGAGATGCTGGATAGAGCTCCATCACAAAGTAGACGCGTCCTTGATCCTGAAACATCGCCTCGACGTTGGTGAGAAACGGAGATTTTACTTTCATCACGACGCGTAGAGCGCGATATTCGCGCTGGAGGTCCCCGGTCCACACGTCGTTATCTTCAGATGAGGCTGAGTCGGCTATAGGGATGCCGTCGATGAACGCCATAGAGCAGTTGATGATCTTGACAGCGACAAGCCGGCCTGAACCTTCGATAACGGCGCGACGGACAGTGCCAAAGGCGCCCTGGCCGAGGACGTTCTGGAAATGATAGGTTTGGCCTTCGTATTTGGTCGACGAAGGGACCGTGTCTTCAATCGTTGGCGGCGGGCTGTATTGTGCTTTCTTGGCCTTCTCGACGCGTCGCATGCCGGTCTGGATATCGCCCAGTTTCTGAACCTGGACGATAGCGGGTCGGACGTCTTTGCAGCGCGAGAAGATGAGCTCGGGCAGGCGGAGATATGGCATGGTGGTCGGTGGTTTGGTTGGTGGAGCCTGGTCATGTAGGCAAAGGCCCTATTTTATACGGAGGGCCGCGAGGGGCGGTGACGAAGGTTGCTATTTTCTTTGTTCTCTACTTTTTGTTGATCGAGGTCCATTAGCTGTTAAAGTTTGAAATGTGTGTTGCGGCCCTTCGAGCCTCGTTGGCTTCCAGCAGGCTTCTATTGAGTCAGAGACGCCCAAGGCTGTGAATCCGACACGCACCTCCTGCTCGACGAGTGCAACAGCCCGTGAGAACAGAACCAAACTGGTATGATGGGTGCGATATGTTTTCCAAGATGCCCATTGATTGTTGATTCCCCTGGCCATGGCTGCCGGAGCATATCTGCATGTTCACAACGTGGTGTATGTGCGATGGAAATTGTCCGTTTGCAAAGGCTATTCCGAAAGGGCTTTGGGTGTTCATGACCGCAAGAGGAAAGTAACATTCCGGCCCGGTTCATTTACACGACACCACCCGGTCAAAGCTCATAATGAATCGCCACTTTACACAACTCTCAGAGCTCAGTTATTGGCTCTCACAGTAGACGGACCAGTCTCGGTATGAACGATTTACCGCATCTTACCGCCGACGTCGTACCATCTAGCTTCACTAACAAACTTCTTTGTCCAACCTTTGTCAGGGACTCAGGGTTCTCTTCATGAATTCGAAATTAACGCGGGAAATCCACACAGCAAGCTGCAAGTCGCATCTTCTTGTCTTGGTACTGGGCGATGGCAGGAGAATCCAACATAATCGTCGTAGTTTGTAGCGAAACAAGTATACAACTTAAATACTGTTGCATTCAGAATAGGCGCTGTTCCACAGACTGCAATATCCTTCAACGTGTCCGAGACAATTGTCAAGCGAAGCCTTCGCGGGTTACTGTGGATGGGTAAGTTAGATTATGCCAACGAACTCGGAATAGGTGTAAGAAGAATCAGGTCTGCAAAGCAGGAGAATGGGATCTCATACGTCTCTGGCAGCGAACAACCCAGAACAATACTGTCCGCTCGAACCAGCATCTTTAAGGAAACTTTATGCACGTAACCACACGATGAAGACATGGGCCTTGGTCTCCCCCGCTTATTTGCGCGCACGTTTGGTATCGCATTCCTCGAAAAGAGAGAAACCACTTCTGAATGACCACCCGAGCTGGAGTGAGGAATGAACCCAGTCGAGCTCGGCTTCGAACGGCAGATTGTGTGACTCTGCCTTTGCCGTCGCGACGTTGGTCTGCAGACGCGACGGCCAGGCTCACCAACGGTGAGTAGAGTCGCTGAATGTTAGTCGAGCCTTACAGCCCATCTCGTTGAGCGTGATGAGATTGACTAGGGAATGGACTAGTGCATGGTTCGAGCGGAGGAAGTACCATCGGGTTGTTCGCAATAACCAGGACTCGACCCTTTTACAAAGACATCATCGGAAGGCGACAGACCCGAGGACTTACATTGAGTCCAGTGTTCTGTGGTACAATGCACTGCTTTATGCGACACGTTGCAGCGCTCGTCCGGGCGATAGTCAGAAGGTATCCGCGGAGAATACATCATGGAGAGACGAAGGCAAGTCGCGCGAGTGATCGGAAGGTGATTTGGGCTCTCGGCAATGGCCGCTCACCGCCACTCACGACTTTCATGAACTTTCACAAACAGATATATGGTTCTGGATATCACAGCCCGTAATGAAACTTCGATGGCAACAATCAGTCCTTTTCTCCTTACAGGGCCAGACAATCCAGAGGGTGGTTGGCCAAGTTTGGGCACTTCAGTCAAACTTCAAGTTCAGCTCGAGCCTCGTTCCTCATAACATTGCCTTGTATACGAAGCTGTGCTAGGGACCTTCAGTACCGTCCTGTGTCTACTTTCGATGACCAGGAGTCCGAGATCTCGTCTGAGATGAATTTACCGGCAGCAGGTTCATTCTCGTGCTGCTTCTCCGTCTTGAATCTTGGTCGTCCTGGCTTTGCGTGCTGGGTTTGAAGATTATTCAATATGTATAGGGATAAGCTTTGTAGACTGTCATTACATAAATGATATCGTTCATAAGTGTGCGCTATAGACTATATCACCATTCGCCAACCACCGCGTACAAAGTACACATCCTCCATACTTTTCAGTGCATCCAAAACCTGCTCCTGATTGACATTCTGCCATCTGTAGTCCCGTCGCAATGCCTTGTAGATTTTATCGGTCATGACTACCTTGCTATTGGACCAGTCCAATCCGGGCAACTTGAACAATTCCTGCTTGAAGACATGAACCAATGCTCCTGCTGTCGGTGCATAACATTCCTCGTCTTGCTCCGCGTCTGACACTTCCACATCTTCATAGTCCTCTCCCATTGTCGTCGATGCCGTGGTATTGATTGTAGTGTTCATCGTCAAGTCCGACGTTTGCGTTTGGGATTGAGATTGGGATTGCGCGCTCCGCCAAGGTCCTTCAATAGGCGCCCCATTGTACGCTGGCCCATCCCAAAGAACAACACTCCCATCTTTCAGTAGACGTCGAACAGTGCTCTCAAATAGACGCTTCATCCTCTTGCCTAGGTCAACTCCAGTAGGTCGCTGTCGACGCGCGTTTGGATCCTTGGCCTTGGCCTCGCGGTACGCGCGCTTCGCGTCTGCTTTCACAACGCGTTGTGCAAGGAGTGCGAGCCCTGGGACGCGGCGGATATAGTTGAGAGTGAACCCTGGGCCTCCAGCGCAAGTGGAGGATTGGGTTACAGTGCTCCAGGCATGAGAGATGCATTCGTGTGTGTATCTGGCAAGGATGTTTGCAGTAACGTTGCGACTGTCTAGCCGCGATGGGTGTCTGAATTTGGGAGGCTAGAATATGGTGTTACAGGTTGTTACGGACGATACGAGGAAACGTACGTAGGCTTGCAATTCTTTGGATTTGGGGATAGATGCGGGGATCGAAGTAGGCGATGGAGAAGGCGTTCGGGGGACAGAGATGGTCGTATGTGCAGCATGAGATATTGGTTTTGCTTGAGATTCCGCCGCCTGGGATATCGATTTCGCGTAGGACGTTGGTTTGGCGGAAGAGACTGAGCTTGCATAGGAATGTGGCTTTAGAGAAGACAATGGCTTTCGCGAGACGGGTTTGTCTATGTCCATCTGGTCGTCGACGAGAGGGGGTGAAGTCATTTGGAACGGTTCATCCAAATCGTAGTTGGTCTTGTGCAACATATGAACCTCTTTCCAATGTTTCGGCTCGTCGTTGTATCGCACCCTGTCTGTCCACTTATAAGCAACAGTCAGAGAGAGCGGGCAGGACGCACCCAGAAA
This sequence comes from Cylindrobasidium torrendii FP15055 ss-10, assembly GCA_000934385.1. Lineage (NCBI taxonomy): Eukaryota > Fungi > Basidiomycota > Agaricomycetes > Agaricales > Physalacriaceae > Cylindrobasidium > Cylindrobasidium torrendii. The sequence goes on from KN880436.1 coordinate 138,309, forward strand.
TATGACATGTAATTCTCTATTCTCGCGATATGACTGTACCCTGCCTCGCACGCGCAGTGGCCAGCCAACCTTCACGACTGGAGAAGAGAAACCTTGTTGCTGATCCTTGGTCTTGTTAACGGTGGGAAATGATTTGGTCTCAGGTCCAGGTCGATAGATACATTCAATGACTTCCGTCCCGTCATCCACTGCATCGCGTCAGCCCTGCATCAAAAGTAGGATAGATGGCGCACCCAAGATTTTCCATCTGGCCTCATATTCTGCTGCACCCACGCACAAACCAACGATTTCGACGACGCGACAGGGCACACGGCCAAGCATGAAAAATTCCTGCCCTTGCTCGTCTAGCATCGTCAGCCTCGATGGCGAGAAAAATAGTCGAAGCGCAACGTTAGACATACATGGTTGCATTTCCCAAACATCCTTGACCCAGCATTTCTCATAATTTCTGGTTGTGTAGCTAAATAACTCCCGGTTCGTGTACGGCAGCGGTGGCTTTGAGGAAGATGCTACAGGACAGGCCATAGCTAGCTGGATAGAAGTTGAGTTGGTTGATGAGGTAGACAAGACGCGTGTGATGGCAGGAGCAGAGTTTGCCGCGCGATCAGGTGACCAATCGGTTAACAAACCGTGACGTAGTCACGAAGTTGTTTCTTAGCCTGCTGAAATGTTAGGTCGGAATCCCAGATTTTTGAAAATTGCCTTTTCGGGACGGTTGCGCGTGGCAAAAACGTGGCAAAATGCTCCTCCACCATTGTAGTACAGAGCCGGCTGGCGTCTTGTCTCTGGTCTTTCGTGAAGAATTTGTGGTGTCCATCTTTCCTTTGGTGATGGAAATGGCATTAATGTCACGGCAGCGCGATAATTCTGCTCCCGAACGCTGACCCCTGCTGACCCTCAGAACCTCCAAGCGCGCGGCGGAGCCGCGTACAATTGTGCGCCGCGCCGCCTGTTCAGAAACTCAAATGTACTGTCTGTTACCAGACAGACCACTGGTCCCAGCTTTTTGCACTACACTGACACTGGACAGTGCCGCTGTCTGTAGTAGGTTACTACTGTACTATGTAATAATTGTATCAACACACAGATGCAAATTGAGCCTCTGAACACATCGCGAAGCCGTGTAATTGTGCTCGGGATATTGACAGATATACAATCATTCGTATTAGAGGACTTGAAAGCAATGTGTGGCAAGAAACTATGAGTCTGTGACCTTTACGGTTTGTTCTTGCCGCTTGTCGGCCGTACCCCCCCTGGATCTTTGTTCTTGCCGCTTGTCGGCCGTACCCCCCCTGGATCTACCGCGTTTGCTTTGGCTGACCTTCAAAGTTCAAAATCTCCTTATTTGGGCAACTTCTCGATCAAACTCTTTGAACAACTTCCAGTTGAATTTGGGCTCATGAAAGAATTGTAAATGATGATTACTCTTAGGCTTCAACAGAATTGTCAGCCAGTATATGGGACTGCTAGTAGTACATCGGACTGTTCAGATAACACAGTCGTTGAGAACCTTGAGCGCATACTCGGACATCAGCGAGTGCGTGGCTGTCGAAGGATAGCTGTTCAAAGTCTCAGCATCTATCGCGCGCAACCAAGCCAAGATCAAAACTCACTTGTCAATGTAGAACACCGTAGTGTTTGGGTTGCTGCACTGTCCCTCGATGGTGTCTTCGCTGACGGTGCACGGCCCGACATTCTCGAAACCAAAATCTGCTGGCGAAGAGACCATGCTAGTGATCAGGCCACCCATGTCGACGAATGCCAGAGAGATGTCCTCAGTGTTGTACGCAGTACGAGCCCCCTTCCAGATTTCGGTCTTCCACGCTTCTCCAGCGTCGGAGGTGTTTCCACGTCCATAGCTGTCGACGATGAGAAAGTTCTTGCCGAAGAACGGTGATGAAGTGAGCTTAAGGATTTGGAAAACGACGTTGTCGGCGGCGTCAGCTAGGTCTTACAAAGAGGAAAGATATATTGAGTGTGGAATGACGGATGGTAAACAGTAGCACGAACCAACTTCCGCACGCTGAAAGTCTCTATGAATCCATATCAGAATCCTGAGGATGGAGTGGAAACGGCGGGACTCACTCCATACCCTCGTACAGGACCACAAGAGTACTATCTGACTCAGGACGACCTTTCTGTGCCATAAAGAGGCTGCCTGAGGCCAGGTTAGATAACCCATTGCACGTTTGTTCCAATAGTACAAACTCACTTTGGGTAAGAAAATCCCGCGTGTCGGACAGGTCGGCCTTTGCGTACAAGTCGTTCGACACGACCGTCTTGGGTACCTTCATAGAACATATTTAAGCCGTCTCGCCGCGCATGAAGATGGACATGAGTTACCGCGTAATCCTTGAGCGTGGCGCTAATGTTCGAAGCAAAGTACTCCACCCATACCCGCCCATTTGTGAAGCGTCCTCCAGCTTTTGGATCAGTCCCGCTCTGCTCGGGCGCAGACGCGGAGTCACCTCCGTCGGCAATGTCGATGGACGTGTAACCATCCTACATAGAAGCGTTGTCAGTACTGCATTTCTCATGCCCGCCGTGACTAGGAGCTTTGCGGGGAGTAGGAAGGATGAGAAGCAGCAACGAAATTCACCCCAAATGCGACGACAGTGGTGATCTTGCTGAGGTCGATGCCTGCGTTGACATCGACAGCGGTATCACTGCTCATGGTACCGCACGAAGGATCTTTCGCCAAGTTGAGGGCACGAACTCCCAGCGTCAGAAACACGCCCGAGAAGAAGGTGCTACGCAGCATGTTGAGAACGATAGGCGATGTGTGTAGAAAAGTAGGTCAGATGCGACAGGAAGAAAGAAATGAGCGACGTTCGGTACCATCTAATTTGTTCCTCACAAGCTTATATAGGTTTTGCTTCACGGGATCCCACTGGTGCATTATACTGACGAGGCGGCGACCGGAAGGACTTGGATGTCTACTCACAGTAGGAAGCATTCAATCAGAAGTGGCTGCGGAGGCTTCCTTGCGATTAGCTGGCGACTCTGCGCATCGTCATTTCCTAGAGCGGTCGAGAGATCTGATGAGAAAGCAGGTCGTTGGCCGATTTCATGTGGTCCATCCTTCCCAATATGGTTACGAATGTCCGCAATACGGCCGAGTGGCAACCGACCATCGTTTGCTGTGTATCGTTGATGGTGCACGGTGACATAGGGACTATGCAACGTTAGTAAGTAGATGAATATTATATCGGCACTATATTGAGCGTAAGATATCCAGCCAAGCAGGCACTAGCCCCACATCTTGCACGCCAGTTGCCAGACCTTTCCGGTGCCAGTCGAAATACTGATGCAGCTGTATGAGCCTCGAAGTGTGCCAATAAAAATGACGGGACGTACTTGGATCGCTCTACCTCAGAATACGGCCTCCACACACACTCGGCTGCACCTTTGCCTTTGTTCTTGATTGCCGGCGGCTCTGTACCGCCACCGCTCAACTTCACCCATTGCGCTCTATAGGTTTTGCGGATGTGACTAAAAAGGTGGAGGACATCCCCGACAGGCTTGACATGCTGTACTGTCAACATGTCCTCCAATTTCTCGTCATTGTTGCCTTCAGACTGGCTCCCAAAAAATCGAGAGAGCGACGGGTCTGCAGTCTTTTGGAATGGGCCTTCTATGTATCCCTTGACCATCTGCATAGATTTATCCAGACAGGCCTTGACCGTGAGTTTCTCATCCACGTCAGCTTCGCTCAGAAAATCGAAGAGACCGGCAAGCAGGCCTGCGAAGTCAGTGAGCTTTCACACGCTAAGTAGGTGTAGCGCCTACCAGTGTCTGGCCTTCGAAGGAGGAGGAAAAAACGATCTGTTGAGTCTTTCGATGCTGTCCATTCAACAATAGTCACAATGTCCAGCTCAGTCCTGGGAGCCTTGCGTTCAGCTTTCATGGGGTAGGCAGTAACCCCAACTTCAACCAATGGCTCGCACAATGTGCACAAGTCTTCGATATCCGGTTCGCTTGCTGCAGGCGTCTGCACTTCCCTTTGATACGCCATGCAATGCGTTTGAATTGGACAGTCTGCACAGCCTGGGTTCTTGACCTTGCAAACAGTACTCCCAAGTTCGATGAGCGCTTCGTTGATATCGCCAGCATGCCGTTTGCCCACGATAGTCTCCTTGTTGCCTGCATCCAACCGTCAAAATCCTGTATGGCACCTGATGCAGAAGGTTACCATCAGGAGACGGTTTCACTTTGACAATGGTCTCTGCTGCCTCCCAGAGAATGTCCAATGTTGCTTTGCCCTTTGGCTTTGCGTGAAGCGCCAGAACTCGACTGAGTAGTCGCATTACATTTCCGTCAAGCTGAAGAGAAGTTAGTGTTTCAGTGGGAGCAGCAAAAATGAACGTACGACAGGTACGCGCTCCCCATACGCAATTGAACATATGGCTCCAGCGGTATATCTTCCAATGCCTGGAATGTCGCTTTCCATGTCCTTGGCATTATCAGGTAAACGTCCGTTATTTGACTTGACGGATTTTTGTGCTCCAGCGAGGAGGCGACTGGCACGTTGGTAGTATCCGAGGCCAGCCCAAATGGCATTGACTTCGTCAATAGTGGCCGCACCCTAGAAGCGTTGAGTGTGCGAGGCGATATGGGTAGGACTGTACGAACAAGGTCGCGTATCGTAGGAAACCTACAACTCCATTAATTTCTGCGGGATAGCGGGGGAAATGTAACAGGGTACTTGGCCATCCATCTGTTGTAGTACGGAATTACGGTGGCGACTTGCGTTTGTTGCAGCATCATTTCAGATACCCAAACCTGAACATGCGTTAGTTGAGGCACAAAGGCTAAAGTTCGACGCACTTCGTATGCCCGCTGTGCTCTCTCGTCTTTGGATAATGTGGAATCATATGTCTTGCGCCATGGCATCCCGCGGGTCTCATTCACACCGGTGAACCAGGTCAACAAGTCATCGCAAAGTGTGTCTGCCGAAGATATTCGGTGCAAGTTCTTGTCATGAGGAATGTCTCGAGCGTCTTCGCATTCCATGGGCGCGTCTTCCGCCTTGGATTTCTTCTTGGCCTGCTTTGGTGTTGACTTGGTTTTCTTCTTAACAGGCTGCTTCGTCTTCTTCACGGGGGCATCGTAGCCACTTCCAGATGCTTCAGAGTATGCCTCGTCGTCTGTATGCTGCTCGCGCCGCCGTTTGAACGCCATGAAGGTAGTAAACAAACAGAATATTGTTACGTAATAAACGCGTCGCGATCATTTCGCGATCTCGTGAGCATTTGACTTGACTGAGTACAATTTTTGGCATTTTCCGATGATTTACTGCTATTATCCGGACACATTATAGTCCTCTACAGAGTTGTAAAACTCTCCAATAATCCTCTTCTGTGCGTCAGCGCCCTTTTCGTTGGGAGAGTCGCCAATAGCGCGAACGACAATGTATTTGCGGCCAGTGAGGATAGATTCGCCAACATCACCAAAGGTGGGCGTGTCCTTCGTCGCTTGATAGTCTTGGTGTCCTCCAGTCACAGTGCAGCCGGCTTCCTGGGCAATGATGACACCAGCACTGACATCCCATGGCCAACAGCCAATTTCCCTATCATCGAACATCAGTACCTATTAACATGGTTTTCACAAACACGCACCAGTAAAGGTCTAATCCCCCCTGAGCGACGTTGGCGAAGTTAAGCGCTGAGCTCCCAAGGGACCGTAGGGCATGGACCATTTTTCCCCCTTCGACACTGGCATCCCCCGCGAGCTGGTGAAAGCTCTTCGAGCGCGACTGGAGTGGCTTGGACGAGCGGTCGTTGCCCCATTCAACAGCGATTTGGGCCTGGCTGAGAGATGCAAGCGTCTTCGGAGACTGTGCGAATGGCAGCTTGCGCTTTTTGCCTTGGGGTCCACCCCGTGTGAGATGGGAGCCGAGACCCTTGGCGCCGGAGTACAGGTAGTCGATGAATGGGTTGTAGATGACACCAAGTACAGAGTGACGCTTGTAGACGAGTCCAAGTGAGATTGCAACATATGGAAAGCCATGGACGAAGTTGGTAGTTCTTCGACCATTGGTGAGTATTTCATAGAACCTCACTGCGAGACGAAGAAGCTCACCCATCTATAGGATCAACAACAAAGGTTGGTAGATCAGTCCATTCTGGGCGAGAGCCAGCAGCGTAGGACTCCTCCCCAATGCTTGGAGAAGTTCAGTCGACAATCTGGCCGCTACGAGACAGACACGCACAATTGAAAGGTTGGGTATTTCTCCGAAATTCTCTTTCTCACGAGCTCCTCAACCTTGACATCGTACTCCGTGACAAGATCAACCGAATTCTTCTTCTCGTCGACGTTGGAGCCAACGGACTGGATGGCCTCAGACCCAGCGAGGATGACTTCTCCGGCCTCGTACGCGAGGGCGATGGTGAAATCGAGGATGGATTGCAAGTCAAGTTCTGACATGGTGGAAAGGTCGAAGGAGGGGAGTCGATCGGAGATGATAGATGCTAGAGATACTAAGTCGCGACATATGACGCATTAGACACGTTCGAAAGAGTTTACTTGCTCAATACTGCGAGCGTTCAGACAGCATTATTATCAACATTAAAACGATGTGGTAGACTTGGCAATATGTTTTGAGCGCGTTTACTCGACAACGCCGGACTTCTCAACGAAGACCTTTTGGCTGGTAGCACCACTGCGGCTGCCAAGCTTTTCCACTGCAGAGACAACATCCATACCCTCCTCGACTTCGCCGAAAACGACATGTTTCCCGTCAAGCTGGAAAGGATAATGAGGACACCATGAAGAAAAGACTGTGGTAGCGAACGTACCCATGGGCAAGGAACAGTGGTGATGAAGAACTGAAAGAACCTAGTCAGCTTCGGAATATATATTTGACGAGGGAGACGCACCTGCGAGCCGTTGGTGTTCGGGCCAGCATTAGCCATGGAGAGAAGACCGGGACGTGTGTGTTTGTGTTCAAAGTTCTCGTCTTGGAACTTCTCGCCATAGATGGACTTGCCGCCTGTACCGTTTTGGCGCGTGAAGTCACCTCCCTGGAGCATGAACTGGAGAACAAGCCAAATGAGAGAGCATTACAGGAGATGTCTGCGTATTGAGCTGACCTGAGGGATGATACGGTGGAAGGGGGAGCCAGAGTATCCGAAACCGTGCTGGCCCGTGCAAAGTTCGCGGCTGTCGGACGAGTCAGCAAACAGTATACAAATCCACGGCAAGCCACGCACAAGTTTTTGGTTGTCTTGGGCACAGTCTCGTCGTAAAGCTTGAAGGTGATCCTGCCAGCCGACTTTCCGCCCGCGTTAATGTCGAACTGCAAACGCGACTTCAGCGACGCGACGTGGAGACATTGTGTAAAAACGTACGAAAACGCGCGAGCTATGCGTGTTTGATTAGCGTGAAGTATACCAAAAATTGAATGAAACGCACGACTTGCTCGCAACAGTGCTGGAGAAACGGCGGAAGATGGTAGACATGGTAGGTGGTTAAGCTAACTTTTCGCGTGGCCAATGTCCGAAAGCAATTCGGAGCAACGTCATTTGGTAGCATCGGCGGGTTCGGGCCGGGATTCCGTCTCTTGAACGTATGTACTTACCCGTTTTGTCGTGCCACCCCCTGGCGACATACAAATCTTTGTACGCCCTTGCAAAATTATCCAGACCAATACTTGATGGTGGATAGGTGAATTTGAAGAGGCCGTGTGTTGTTTAACAAGTGTCAAGCTTACCGCAGTTGGTGCCATTCTTAAAATCCCAAGAGGCGCTCTGACTCTGAGATATGGAGTTATTGGGAGCGTTACTGTTATCGGGCGCTGGAGATTGGATCAAGCTACAATTACTACTAGCAGTATCCAAAACAATGAAGTGCGACATTCTTGTACTGGTAACAGCTCTGTCACTGGCTTGAATATTCTAATAAAGACGTCTGGGATTAAGGCCCGTGAAATGCAGAGTGCATGGGAGCGACCGATGATTCACTCCTTCGTGTCTTAAGAAAAGGACTTCGGACTAGGTACATACTCACGCGACTCAAGGAGTAGGTAGTACTTGTAAATTTACGGTGTTTGGAAGCAAAGCCAAAGTCGAAGTTGTTGGAAGAGAGCGCGGCGACACAAGATGTCTCAGAAATGACAGGATACTGCAAGCACAGAGTATAGAGTAGTGCTAGGGCTCAACGGGGCTCAATGATGTTTAGAGCTAAGAGCACGAAGACAATGTCACGAAACGGGGGATGAGGAAGGACAGGAAGGAAGCGGAAGGTCGGGGAAGAGGTAGAGGATGAGCTCTCAGGGATGTGGCGATGAAGAAGAGCGGAACTGGCGTCGGGAGAGACGATAACGCCTGACGAAACCTATTTTGGCTATGAATCTAGGAAAGTCCAGCGGCATGTCCAAATGACAATGCCACCAAAGACGCGCCTGAGTCATAGTCAAATAGGCCGCCAGGGGATATGTGTGCCCGAGCGCCAGTAGACTCTCTCTGGGGGAAAGGGAAAAAGGAGGAAGGGAGGAAACGTCTGAGAGCAATGAGGCCGATTCGCATATGAACTTTATAGAAACCAGCGTCGAATTGCATCATCTGAGCTAATATAATCCTGGAAACCGCACATGCATATTGCCGGTCCAATTCAAGGCGCCGAACCAAATGCGCTTGGTCGGGGGTTGAATTTCGATCGAAAAAGGAAGGATATCTACCCCTGCGAACAATGCTGCCGATCGACAGACATACTATCGATGTTAAAACAGCGGTTTACAGGCGACTGTGATTATTCTTGAGGACAATAAGAGGGTAAAATCCATTTATCTGATAGAAATTAGTGGCGGATCATGTCAGAGGGTCCGGGATGGACGATGCTTGGATAACGAGTATGAATTCTGCAGGGACATCCTCCGACCGGTGTTTCTTGAATCTTAAAATTCGCATGTCCCTTGCGTTCCGAGCTGATTGAATACACTAGCTCAGACAGAACCGGTGTAATTGATTTCGGCTTGGATTGTTCATGAAGGCACGTATTAGCTTGTTCATTATCACACAGAGCTTCCCTAGTCCTAGTAAGCCTATCGAGCGCAATCTCCACCCATTGAATGAGTCTTTCTATGTGCAATATGACTTGAGAGAGATCTCAGCCGGAGCTCGTAAGCGTTATCGATGGCTTGACCTCTGACTGGCTACGGCCGACACCAGTGGTAGCTGTGAAGCCGACATTTCAGGCCGAAGATTGGTCTAGTGCATTGCAAAGTCTAGATGCCGGTCGCATTTGAAGCTGAAGCTCGTTCTTGCAGTGTCATGCTTTCTCTCAGATAGATAACGAGGCCATGACAATTGAGACGAACGAACGGAAACGCTTGAAGTCAATCTTTGTTAGTACTCTGAACGTGCCGGGATCCGCAGCCAGGGCCTGTGAGTTGGAACAATCGATATTCTCGCCTGTCAGAGGGCAACCAGTAGCATAGGTTTCTCATGGCGCTGCAAATGTTGGCAAGGCCCCAGAGAGCATGCACATCGCAGCTTGCCGAGACTGGTTTTGTGCTTGCCCCGAAGAACGTGGGTAGATCTCCTCGGCATCGGAGAGAAATTTTCACCTTTACAGGTTGCCTCTGAGCTGCCTGACGCACAAGAGGTGGTACAGACCGCAGGTCTAAACTGATCATGTTACTGAGAACGGAGCATTTACTTCGCATACACATTGTTCTACGACAGAATTAAGAGCGAGATCGCACTTGTGCTTCGTAGTCACTATGCGGGGAATCACCTTTTCGTGGATCTAGACTTGTATGATTGACGATACCTCTTTGAGAGTGCGACCTCCCGGTGCTGGTGTAATTACACCAAGACAACGCACCTTCACGGAGACCCCATGCATACTCAGCTGCGCGTAACACTAGGAGGATAATTAGGAAGGGAAAAAGTGCTCTGCACAGTGCACGCGACGTATTCAACGTGCTTCAGACAGCATCAGATAGCCACCTGTAGGCAGCTAGCAGATAGATAATACATCGGCGTTCGTGGGCATGGCTACAATGGGGTTACTACTAACAATCAGTGGGTACAATAATCCAGAAACAAAGGCAGTGTGTATGTATATGTCCAAAATCCCCCGTGTTCTACGAACCATAAAGAAATTGATACGACCGGTGACTTGCATTCATACCTTGATGAATGGCGCTATAATGCGCCGAGAACTCCGCCTCTAACCAATGCTGACAATGCATCCCTCGTTCATGGATGAGACCCAACGTGCAGCATTCCATGTAAAGCCTGAGGGTAGGCGCACTTCCTTCAGTTTTCTTCCATTCACCAATCGCCAAACCTTATCCTCTGACACAGACGCCAAGTTGGCTTCGGACATGTCGAGTACAGCGAGGCCTAGTGGCACAGCGCCGAGCGTCGAGAAGTACGTTGGGTCAATATCATCCTTGAGCACGAGGGTGTCCACCTCACACGAATCGCGCAAGAGGTCACGCATTTTCGGCGTGTACGTCTCCAGTTTGACCGCCAAGGTCGTGAGTGTGCAATTACTGCGCCGAACGAGCGACTGGGTAGCTTTGACGTCCACGCCGCGAATCCACCCCAGGCTTTGCAACGCGGGTAGTTCCACCGCGTTCATGAATTCCTGAATGCCGAGGTCGTTCCCATCGACAGAGGTATCGATCCAGAGGGTATGGAGGTATTGGTGGCGGAGACGAGAGTGAGGCGAAGGCGCTGGGACCGCAAATGTGACCAGCTCCGTTTTGAATGTGCGTGCTGTCGACAGCTTTTTGAGGATGTCCAATGTCGTTGCGACCCTACCGCGAGACAGGTCCCCCCACCGCCTGGATTCAGGGTGTAAGACGAATTCTTCTAGACGTGACCAGGGCATGCCAATGGACACCGCGTTGGTGACCTGCATGCTCTTTAGACGCGGAGCAGATGTCGGGTCGCTGAACACGTCGAAATCGGTGTCTTCTGCAGGAGTGTGATGGCTGGGTGCAGACTTGATGGCCACATATTCCAGTGCATCGAGAGCACCAAACGTAGGTGCGAGTATGTTGCGATTTGAAGTGTCCGTCATGTCGAGACTAAGAGTCCGCCAGCGATTGGATGTTCCCCAGAGAACAGGCAAAATGGGATGCATTTCCGAGACATGGGTATAGCTTGAAAGTTCCACCTCCAGCGAACATTGCTTGGACCGAGAAATCTGGAGCCATAGCACATGTACCAGGCGCTCGGGGTGTGGATGGAGGGCAAGGGTATCGAAACTGACATGTACGCGCGACCACAGACGTGACGCACGTATTCCAGCTGCCCGCCAGGTGCCGCAGACCTGAACCAGCACCCATGGCATGCCGTTCGTATCCAGCGAGTCCGCTCTGGGGTCTTGCTCATCGAGGCAAATAGCGAAGATTTCGTTCAATATATCAGGTGGTAGTCGACGGATGGGGTGCAGGACCGTCTGGATGTCGTTGAGGTCGCGGTGTTCCATGCGGCGCCTTCGAACAAGCGAATGCAGCTTTGCCTGTGCCGCTGATATTTCTTCTTCAAGTCGGGCAATCCTACTATGCCGTACAGGTAGCTCCGCTCTGAAGGAGGCCTCTTCCACTTGTAATGGGCATGCGTTGGAACTGAGCAGCTCAGACATTCGCTGTGAACGCGGGGGCAGATTGGATGGCATCTCGTCGTGGTGTCCGCAGGTAGTACATTTCGGTGCCATGACGGGTATATCGGACGCTGGATTGCGCGTATCAAAGAACAACAGGTGGCACCAGAATGTGTCTGGATCGTGAAGGAAGTAGAGGTGGTGTTGTCGATGGATGTGGCGAGCTAGGTCGATGGAGCTATAGGTCAGTGACCATATTCTCAATAGCAGAACAAGTGGATCTACCTTTCCTGTGTGAGCTCTGTGCAGAGACGGCCAGCACTGTCACAGGCTAACGATGGCCGAAGATGGTGGTGGCTTGAAGAACAGAGTCACCGATCAGCCCGGAATCTATAGTTTGACTTGATCCTGACTTGGACAATGCCTACAGCGCGTTGTCTTTGCACAGGAAGTGTTCATATTCTAGGCGCAAGAGCAGAGTCAATTCATAGTGAATGAAATGCTATATTGGCTTGCGAAGCTACTGGTAAGTCGATACTAGGCATCTCATTGGAACACTGGTGCCACTCGCGAATCTGACAATACAAACCCGTTCCAACGCCCCAAATTCCTATTAGTATTCCACACGGCTGCTAGACACTGGAATAGGCATATTGTCACTTGGGAGTGGCACTAAACGGGGTATCCAAAGCCAGCAGGTTGCATGAAAAAAGCACTCATAATTCTGGCCTGGCCGAAGCACATATCTTAACCATCCATCCACAGTTGCAATTTGATCTAGAACATCCCATCACGTTGTGGAACAGCAGGCGCCGGCCGCGAGCCCGACGCACTTCCAGGACGATGTGTCGAACGCGGCGGAGGCGCTGGGCTGGCTTTTGTAGACCTTGGAGGTCGGTCCCGAGAGCCAGATGGTGGTGGCGGTGTACGTGTCCGTCGAGGCGTAGGGGAGCCTAATGCTGTTCGGCTGCTCGACGCAGACAATGGTGGAGTCTGATAAGAGCCGTTGGTAGATGTCGAAGGACTCCGTGCACGGTGGATTGCAGGAACAGGAGGGATATCAGCAAACCCATCGTATGCCGAGGACGTGGAGGAGGAGTGGCTGACGGGTGTTGAGGTCGGCGTGGGCGAGCGGCGGGGGAGATTCTGAGTTGAAGCTTTGGGTGTGGCCGTTTTCGCCGGACGACTCTTCACTTGACGCTGAATGTCCTGCATTGTGACTCGGGCAGGCGCTATAGTTGCTTCTGAAGCCACCTTTCCGGCGGCCAGCATTTCATCTAAAAGGAAGCGGAAGTCCAATCCATACTCTTCCAGGAGCTGTGAACACATGAGCGAGACGGTGTAGTTGTTTGCATAGGTCGCACCTTTCGACTTTGCGCATAGGTCACATCTTGAGCTTCTTGTATGACTTTGCTTTCTACGTCGGAGCTATATACCTGCTTGCGGAAGATCTCTCCGTACATCTCAATCTGCAACTTTGCCCAGTCAATGAAAGCTGAGAACGCGAATTAGCATGCTCTGCGCTGATTACTAGGAAATCGTGACGAACTGCTAGCATTCTCGTTGTCCTTGAAGCTAGCAAGAAACCAATCCGCACTATGTTTTATGGCGGTGAACACAACAATCGCTAAATCGCCAATGTACGCTCCAATGTGACCTTCAAACCTAATCTTCCGGATGAGATCCTTGATGACCTGCGAGCGCATCTTCAGGAAGGTAGTTTTGGCAGCCGCTCCCGCGTTGAGGCGTAAGAGGAGACCGATAAGCATGGTAGATGAAGATTTCTTATTGTCCGGCATCGCGAGCGCAGCGAGCAGCGCATTCGTCAATTGGGCGACAAGAGGAGGCAGCTTGGCTCCAAGGGCTGGTATGGTTACCAATTTGACACGACCTTGGAACAGACATTGTGAGTTCAGATTTATCATGACTTGTAATGGCACGTACCTTCTTCAGCAAGTTTAGTAGCCTTCTCCCATTCCTTGAGCGCAATCGCCACTGTCAAGTCATCGGCCCATTCGCTTGCCCATAGGGCGTCAGACTCCGTCTTCTCCTTGGTGGAATTTGACGCAGTTTCGCGTCCAGCGAATTCCATCCACTCCGCATTGTAAGCGGACGAGCGCTGGAATAGGATTAGCGGACTCAGTCACGAAGGAACTGTAGGAGACACACATCTGCGGCCCCAAGGGAAGCGCCTCCCTGCCACATGCTCTTCCTCCGCTCATGTTCACCTTCACGCTCTTTCCGCTTCCTCACCGCTAGTTCTTCTGCAACGTGACGAAGTTGTGCCAGCAGGCCCTTCTTCTCGGAGGGGGTTTCTGTCCGGTAGACATGCGTTTCCTTCCCGTGCTTAATCTTGAAGACATTCGTCATGCCTGAACAAGAGGTTCAGTCTGCAATCTCCAACTGGAATTCGAACGCACTGGGAGAATCCTTTGTGTCAAGAACGAGCATCTCATGCAATGGCCAGCACCGGTCAGCAACCAGCTTGCCTTCAGCAGCGCCTCTTGATGTGCTAGCTTCAGCATTCCGCCTCCTACGTTTGGCTACCAATACCATGTCATCCAAAACGACGAACTTGATCTTGCCCATCACCTTGAATGTTGCTGCGTTCAACGAGAGAATACCGTCGACTTCGGAAACAACATGCCGACCAGTCGTGATAGGACAGAATTTGGCAGAGCCTTCGATTTGTGCATGGAGGGTTTGCATTTGGTTGTAGTACATCACGCGTAGGTCGGCAACAGAGGAACGACGGAACGCGGATATGTTGGAGGACGAGGCCGTCGTTGGATCTGGTATATGGAGCAGGGATGGCATTGATTTGTATTCGTTCAGAGACTCCTTGAGTTCAAGCATTTCATTCTCGAGAGTGGATATTTCTTTGGATATGAGGACAAATTCGGCATAACTACAAAGATATCAGTACGCTCCGCGCTTAGGGAACTCAGTACACGCACTTTTTGAACACACTCTTCTGGAGGTCTGCTGCAAGGTCTTCCTTGGCCCCGCGCAATGAGGATTGCAACGATTTGACCTCGGCCTCTGTAGAATTGGCCATCTTCTGGCGCAAATCTCCATGATATTAGCTTTGAGCACTTTCGCTGAAGACGAACTACGCACAACTATCAGCATCAAAGTCGTCCTGGTCAAGCAGCTTCTTGTCCTCGTCCGCAGCCTGCACCGCGTCTGGTACGGGCCTCTCTGTATACACCGCATCCTCTTCACGCAGAGCTGGTCCCGCTCGGAAACTTGGCATAGTCGGCATCGGGGGCGGCACATCTACAGGGCCAGAGATGTCGGCATAGCGCATTGACATGCGCTTCTTGATACGGTCATCGACGCGGGACTTGCGCGCGTCGCCAGTGCGCTTGGTGGACTTTGTCTTGGTTCCCGAGCGCTGTGGCTGGGTACGCGCAGCGGGCGCTTGCGAGCGCCGTGTGCGCAGAGATTGCATGTTGGTAGAGATGGATGACGAAAGTGGGAAGCAACAGTATAGTCGATCAGAACTCAGATTGGACTACGAGTCAACACACATGCTATGAGAGTTTGTCTCATTCATAAGGTCTTGTGTTAACCAGCCTGTGAGTTTATGTTGGTATAGGCCAGCTTTGCCAAGCGAAGTGATTGTCCAAACTCAAGCTTCATAAAGTGGTTGTTCAAATACATTTATTGGCTGCATTTGAGTACAGAGTGTATTTTTTAAGGTTAGGGTTAGGGCCGACTTCCGACATGAAAAAAGGCCCACCCAGCCAGAGTGGCCAAAGTGGGACAGGAAAATATTGAGACGGTGCATGAGCCGAAGCCCATACAAACTGCAGACTTCCTCTGTAATGGACAGGGTCGCCGTGCTATGAAGGAATTCCACAGCCCACAACCACAGGACATGAAGGCAGTTATGCCATCAAGGTAAGTATGAGTTGTTCGATTGCGCGAAGATCCAATTTAAAGGGTGGGGGAAGCAGTTCCTGCGCACGGACCAGGCGCTATATACTACCGCGCGTCGGCGTGATGGTGCCTGCTCATTGTGATGACGATCGCACTTCCAAATTGGTCATCGAGTAAACGTAGCGCGGAAGAACGGCCTCTGGTTGAACAACACAAAAACCAAATATTTAAGCAACCGTAACTGATGTGTAAGTCATAAAGATAGTCTATACTTTAAAGAGCGCATACGAGCCAATCGCTGCGACCAAATTGTCCCTTGTACGGCCACTGAACAAGTAACATGTACCACCCGACACAGCGCTATCTACGCCCTGCCAGGAATTTTGACTGGCCCAGTTTGCACATCCCGTAACCGTATTCGGCGGAGTCAGACTGGAGGATGGAGCACTCGCAATGTTTCCAGTCACCGTATCCAAAGATGCGTTAGGATACTCGATGAAACCCGACTCTGTCGTAAGTGCAGACACCTTTACTGCATATCCGTCGGTTGCAACCGCAGTCTTCTGTGCAGAGGCTGTTGGAAGCGCGGAGAAAGAGTAGCAGACGCCTGCGTTGTAGGTCACAGCCGTGCATCCTCCATCTGCGACGCATAGCTGAGCGCATTGATCCACAGACCCTGCGGATGATGACAGCGCGTATGCGCTGTCTGTAGGGTAGACAAGACCAACTTGGGTATAAATACCCCCCGAAATGGTCGGCTTCGACGCAGAGACATACGCTGGCAAAAGGGCGAGCTTTGCACCGTTGTTGACCGAAAGGTCGTCCGCGGTGTTTGTCGAGGTGTAGATGTAGCAGCGGCTAGAGACCAGCTGTACTGCGACACACGGCAGCCAATCCCTCGACAAGCAGTAGTCCATACATCCGTTGAAGTCCTGGGTGTACGGCGACGACAGACTAGTGAGTGGGAAGTTTTCGTTCTGCGTCGACTTGGATCCCAAAATCATATTACTGTACACAGTAAATGTCTTGTACGTGGGTAGGGTCGAGGTGGCGACGGCATAGCCATTGGCGGAAGACGACGTGGGAGCCGGGGAACCAGAGGGGACCGAGGGGAGACTGTAACACACCCCTCCATCATACACGGCGGCGGCGCAAGATCCGGTCGATGCACACCACTGGGCGCATGACGCTAGATCTGTCGGTGTGGTAGAGCTCGCGCTACTCCCAGCAGTCGAATAAACCAGACCCCCGTACTGAACGAAGCCGCCACTAATGACGGGTGCGCTAGGAGTGACTGGTCTAGGTCGGAGAGCAAAATTCGAAACGGCCAGATAGGATAGGCTTGTGGTATCGGCGTTGTTGTAAATGTAGCAGTAGTTCGCGTCCACCTGTGCTCCAACACACGAGCTGCTGTCGTAGCACATATCCATACAACCAGTGAAGTCCGCGCTGTATGTCCCGCCCATGTTGCCGAAATATGTCCAGCTTGAGTATGAAACTTTCGGTACGATGTGCGGGTAGATAGTGAAGCTCTTGTATGTTGACAGGCTTGAAGCGGGAACGGCATAACCATCGGCAGCTGAGTACGCGGCAGTCGCTGCAGTGGTTGGCAGAGAGGGAAGACTATAGCAAACACCACTGACAAACAAGGCGACCCCGCACGAATCAGCGGAAGAACACCATTCAGCACACGAGGCGAGCGTGGTAGGTACACTTGAACTTGACGAAGCGTCGGTAATGGGATACACCACACCCTTGTACTGCAGGTATCCACCATCAAGAACCGGAGTGCCAGGCGCAACAGCGGTAGGTGTAGGTGTCGCGGATGTCGTTGTCGAAGTAGAGGTCGAAGTCGCGATGGATGCAACCGAGCCATCAGGATAGACAACGACCAGCGTAACAGTCACATCCACACAAACTTGAGTGGCAGTCGTGGCGAACTTCCAATACAGGTTTCTTGTATCGCCGGACGCGTCCATACAGAGGGTTACTGGGCCCGTGAACGCATCGGTGTTGGTCCAACTAAGCGATCCACCGGCGGCAGAAAACGTCGTACTGACAAGCGTGCTATCAAGCGTGGCAATGACACTCCAGGGTGCAGAAAGTGTAGTGCTGATATCTGTGGCGGTTGCATAGGTGTATGATGTTCCACCAACCACGAGAGCACCATCAGCGTCCACGACGAGCGGGGCAGCATCCGTAGCAGCTATAGTTGAAGAGAACTTGACTGAATCGCCATCCAAGAAAGCATATCCGCTGGTGCTTGTCTGACGTTTCCTGTTTCTTGAGCCGGATATCTTGATCTGGGCTGCCGTGAAGGTCGCGCCAGCAGCGCTGGATGTGGTGGTGCTCGCAACAGAACTACCTAAGAGAAGCTCAGTATCACGTCTAATCTCGATATCTGAGTAGGCGTACTCGAGGAGCTGGCAGAGGTTGATGTAGCACCGGTGGAAGACGAGGTAGTGTCGCTCGCAAGTGTAACAGTACCATCCGCGTGGACTATGACAAGTTCTGTAGTGACTTCGTCGCATACAAGCTCGGCTGCTGTTGAAAACTTCCAGTAGATGTTCCTTGTCTCTCCGGAAGCATCCACGCAGATTGTCGCTGGACCCGTGAACGCGGCCTCGTTTGTCCAACCAAGGGAGCCATCCAGGGTGAACGTCGTGCTAATGTCACCAGTGTCGACCGTATTGGCAATGCTCCAGAGAGCAGACAGAGTAGTTCCAACGTCGGCAGCGGTTGCGAAGGTGTAATATTCACCATCGACGAGAAGAGATCCTTGGGAAATCGAGAGGGCGGCAGCGTCCTTGGCATCAATGGTGGACGAGTATTTGACCAAGCCGGCGTCCACATAGGCGTAGCCAACATCCGCGGTTTGGCGTCTTTTGCTCGCTACAGTAAGCCTAACAGCAGTGAAGGTAGGCTGAGTATCAGTCGATGTGGAAGTTACTAAGGGGGTTCAATAGAGGATTTGGAACATCAGCCAAAAGGCGCACCAGATGTAATGGTTGAACCAACATTCGTAGAGGTCGCCGAGGTTGAGGCTACCGCGATATCGTCAACACAGATCACGCTACAGAAGCGGGTCAAACGCTCACATATCGAGGTAGGGCCATTATTCCCTGCTGCTGAAGCCGAAGAGGCTATGGTGCCGGTGACCGAAGAACTTGAAGGCAAAGACGGGCCAGCTGTGACCGATGCCGTGGAAGAACCACTCAAAACACCGCCAGAACTGCTGGCGACGGATGAAGCCGAGGAGTAGCCAGTAGACGAGAACTGGAAGGCCGACGCGCTACCCTGGGAACCGTCGGGGCCGATACTTGAAAGGCTGCTATTCGAACCACCACCCGACGGGCTACTTCCAGAGCTCGAGCCATTGGTTGTCTCTCCGCCTGACGAGTTGTTGGAACCACCGGTGAACGAGCCGTTGCTTGAGCCCCCGGAGCCATTGGATGTCGACCCACTGCCGGAATTGACGTTTGAGTTAGGACCTGAAGACGGGCTGCCAGTAGTTGACCCGCCGTTAGTCAGTCCACTATCGCTCGAGCTGCCTGAAGTGGATCCTGACGATAAGCCAGTGCTCGGGCCACTTGTTGAAGCACTGTTCGACCCGCTCCCAGAAGAGCCATTGCTCGAATTGGAACCAGAAGATGAGCCACCGCTTCCTGATGAACCGCCAGTTGAACCACTCCCTGTCGATCCACTAGTTGGCATCGTCGTTCCAGCCGTGACAGTGGCAGAGACGGGAGCGCCTGTGCCTGTGCTGGATTGTAATCCAGGCGCGGGGGTTAAAGTCACATACGCAGTCGCTGTCAAAGCATTAGATATTGTCCGGGGAATTCGAAGCGTACCATACCTGAGGAGGTTTGAGTGCAAGTACTTGTGCCACGGACTGTGGTGCTGTAGATGGTGCTTGTAGTGGTTTCACGCGTCTTGTGGGCAGCAGACTCGATGCAGTAGCAGGCACTAGACACCTTCGCGGATAACACTGGGGCTGGGACATTGCGAGGGACAGAGGAGGCTGGAGTTGGAAGATGTTCTGGGGCAGCAGTAGTGAGGCCGCGCGCCCACGCAGCACCAGGAGCGACAGTGATAGTGGCGGTTGACACTACTGTTTCGGTTGGTGTATAGGTGTAGGTTCCCGTGGCAGATACACTTGTAACGATTGGCGTATCCCAGCCCAAAAAGTGGCGGCAGAAGGGCTCTGCGAGAGGGAGATTGTCGGGGTCGGTGAAGAGGCGTATTATGCTATCTTTCCGGCTGCATGTTTTGGCACTTGGGGCGGCGACGACAATCCCGACGAGGAGCAAGCAAAAAGAGTGACTGAGCTTCATGGTGCGGGGGGAGCGCGCGAAGCGTAGAGGCTACCAGGTCCAGTATACCTAGTATTTATGGGATGGCGAGCGGCCCACAGGAGTGTGAACATTGCTCCGCTCTGGGTTTTGACAGCTCAGCCCACCGCTACAGACTCAAAAGGACTCGAGCCATCCAAGCTCTTCCGCGTTCCACCGGCCCCGACCATGCCGAGTGGCAGTGGTGAATTTTGGCAACCTGTTGACGCCGATGGACAGTGATTGAGCTACCATGATGGCTAGGGAAAGAACATGCCCTCTTCACTTGAATTTTGGACAGGCTAGGTTAGAAATGATTCGGGAGGGCCAGTCGGATTGGGGAAAACCCTTGTTTTTTCTTTCCTTAATTTTCTCGGCCGTGGTAGACGAATGGAGGAGTTGTTTTGTCATGGCTTGATCCAGATGAGAGCCTATGTAAGGCAATGGGCGGAACCTATACGGAAGCTTTACATTTAGACCGATCGCGATCAGGACCAGGGCCACAACGATTTCATTGTGTCTTTCCCAAGTTCCAACGAGGCGCAGCAGGAAAGCACAATTTTATGCACAAGAAACGTATGTGTAGTCCATAATGATATAGCTAAACACAAACGAGCCGTAGATACAATATGCAGGTATACTACGGGAACCGATACCACCTCAACGCCTCTTCGAACTACGCAGATCATCGATATTTGGGGAGCCCCGACGCTTCCTGCGGAATACAGTCAGGAATTTGGAAAACACTAAAGCAAATTCTCATGGCATACCTGCTTCGGTCCTCTGGTTCGCCGCTGGGTGTACGTCCGTAATCCAAACCATCGACGGCTGGAGCATTATTGTCTCTGTCCTTGTACTTGTTTTGGTTCCGTGGTCCTGTTGGGACGTTGGAAGGCAGTGGTGAGACGGGGCGTTGAATACCACCGGCTATGTCAACTCAGTTAGTACGCAGACATTGTTGGTATCATTTTTGATCTTACCTTCATAGCTTGGACGTCCACCACGACCACGGGCGAATCCTCCCCGACCGCCACGCAATCCGGACGGTCCAGTTGGAGGCGCGCCTCTTCCACGGAAAGCAGGAGTCGCACCGCGACTAGCCTGCTGTGGGACCTGGCTAGGTGACGACTCCATCCCATAGTTCATCTGTCCTTCCTGCATCCTCAAGTCAGCGTCGTTGCAACGAATCTATCCAACTCTGGCTAAGCACCTGCATCCCATAGTCGCCGCCCATCATCCCGCCTGCGTACCCATCCTGCATCATAGGCTCTGGCGTCCCGTTAGGTCCCTGTCCTCCGTCTGGCATCATTCCCTGCATCATTCCCATGTCCATCATGGGATTCATCATGCCCATATCCATCATACCCATCATCTGTCCACCATTGTTCATGTTGTTCAGGAAAGTATTTGTACCCGTCATGACCATCTGGCGCGCCTCAGGTGGAAGGTTCGTAACCTGCTCAGCCTCCAGCCCAGCAAAGTTGAGCACGCTCGCTTTGAGAACGTGTGCAAGGTCTCCGACATCCCGCCTACGATAACAATAAGCTTCCCACGAAATCTCGTCGAAGCCGTAATTGAACCAATCGCTGATGTCTGAACCAGGCTTGCGCCATGGCTTGTCAGCGAGAGCGGAGAGATCGACCTCAAGAATCGACCGTCCATCCATAGTTCCTACGGCGGCCGGGTCGATGGGTGGGTGAGAGGCAGGGGCAGTAGCAGGTGGTAACTTGGACGTGTCAATTCCATCGTCGACAAGCGGGGATGGTTCGCGCGCTGGCGCTGGAGCCGATGGGGCCGCTTGTGGTTGCGGGACAAACTGGGTGGAGGCTGGTACCGACTGGGAGGGAGGGATATGCTGCGTTGGGGTTGCACTAACAGCCGGCACAGAGGCAGATGGCGGGAGACCTCGCTGGAGAGGAGTGTATTCAGTCGTTCCAGCAGGCCCAACCGGAGCTGGAGCGGCTGTGCAACGTTAATCCAAGTAATGGCGGCAATTCCATTCACTCACGTCTTGATGGTGGTGGTTGGGACGAACCGACGCTTCGGTTGAGTGCACGGTTCTGCTGTCTGGAGAGGAACTCAGTCCTCAGTCCAAAATTAGGCGCATAGGACTCTCACCGGAGATCCAGTGTACGCGAAGTCGGTTCCATAATGATTTCAATCTGCGCAAAACAGTTACATTCAATGCGCGGTGTTGCAACAACACAACGTACATCCTCGTCACTCTCTTCTTCCTCTTCCTCCTCCTCTTCGGCATTTGATTGCGCCTGGTCCTCATCTTGCTCCCCGCCGGATTCTGCAGCACTGTTTTGCTCGTCCTGATTTGCTGCCTCCTGCTCGAGATGCGAGACCAGCCCGTTCGTAGCCAGTGCTGTTTCAATGGGGGACCTACACGAGTTGAATGGACGAGGCAGGGGATAGTTGCGCAAACTTACGGTTGAGAGACTGGATCACGCAAATGAAAAGGCAAATCGTTGTCATTGGGAGGACTACAACAAGGGATACGGTAAGTCTTACCCTCTATAGGGCCCGCGGTTGTCTCTGCTACTGGGGCAGGTGTATTCGACGTCCCAGGTGTCACTGACGGCGCCCCGTACAAGAAATCATCTTCGTCCTCCCTACCAGGCGCGTCAGTCAACAGGCGGACAAGTATCAGGCGATTCCGAGAACGAACATCATGGTGGGAAAGAAAAAGCCGAGCCGTGCCGCTCGATCAATTGTGGCTCCGCTCAACTTGCCTCCGACCACCAAGCATGGCTAATTTCTTGGGCGAACTACCACGAGAACTTTTGTACGCTATAACCGATTTCCTCAATGAAGAAGACAGGCCCGCGCTGAAAGCCTTCTCTACGACATGTCGCTTAGTGCGCACATACGCTCTCTCCCATCTATTCTATCATCTACACTTTGGGCGCCTGCTTTATTCCAATGAGAGGATCGACAAATTTCTCGAGTTCTGCAAACACCGCAAGCACATCCCCGGCATCTACCGCAAGTTGACACTGTCTCTGGGATACGTAGACAACACCCGCTCGGCTGTGCTTTCCATTCGCCTGCTGACCAACATCGAGACATTGAGGTTGACCCAACTGTCACCGACAAACATATCCCCATACCTCCAAGACGCATTTCGCAGCATGCCAGTGCGCTCCTTGACCTTTGAGGATATGAAGATTAACAACAAGGTCGCCTTCGTGCAGTTCATTGCACAATGCCTACCGCGTGTCGTTCAGTTAGGACTGTCGGATATAGGTAGCGCAGACAGCGCAGGCAAGAGTGCTGCCCGCGCAAGCCTGATCAACAATCCCTTGCGCCGTATACAAACAGTTACAATGGTCATGGGCACCTCCCCTTTCGCTTTCGATGTCAGGATGCTCGAGCTGCCTTGTATGCGGGACGTGACCATAGGTTCGTGCCGACTTGCCCTGCTTTTCCAGTGCTCACACTTCCGCAGTTTGCTCTAAACTCGCTCAAAAGTCTCTGCGCCTTGCCAGTCTAACTTATGTCGTATCCTTGACCATACCCGAGATATGTCTTCCGTGGCTCGTTGGATGTCTACAAACAAGTTCAGCCCCCGTCCTAGAAAGGATTAGTGTTCAACTGGACAAGTCAAAGCCAGAGGGTGCCCTGGATGCTTGGAAAGCACTTGATGAAATGGCCAGTACGAGGGAAGGTGTGCCGTCATTGCACAGTGTCATGTTGAAGCAGCAGATAGAGCGACAGGTAGAGTTACAAGGATTATGTACGTCCATGCAGGAGCACAGTATTCTGAAGTGTATTCGATAATATTGCTTAATGAACATCTATTGACAAACCCGTTGGGATGCTGTATTTCAAAGGATGTCCAGTGGGCGATTTGCCTTGTATATATGCGTTTGTTGCCTTTGAGCGCGTGTGTGCCACTGCTGTGCCACTGGGAATCTACTACCGCGACGGTGATCGGACCGATAAAAGCCACTTTCATTCGAATCACCACCGAGCACTTGTCTATATCAACGTTATTCAAAATGGTTGTACGTCGCGTCGATTTGAAATACACCTGAATCAATGGCTCAAATCCTACTCTAGCTTGAGGTCCGTATGTCCAACTCAAAGAAGATGCCGTACTTCTTCAACACGGAAACGCACGAATCCACTTGGGAGCCCCCCGCCGGTCTGAGTAAGGAGGATGTTGCAAACCTTCCGGGCGCAGAGTACCTCAAGGGTGGGGCGCCACCGCCCGGTGACCAGGTCCGCGCAAGCCATCTGCTGGTGAAGCACAGTGGCAGCAGGCGTCCGTCGAGCTGGAAAGAGGTGCGTGCCCCGCCATCCCCTCGGCGCCATTCATTAATATTCATCCCAGGCCAACATCACTCGTTCCAAAGAAGAGGCCATCGAGATTCTCAAAGGCTTCCAAGCTGAGATCGCCGGATCACCAGAGAAGTTCGCTGAGCTGGCCACCGCCAACTCGGACTGCTCCTCGCATGCCAAGGGCGGGGATTTGGGATTCTTCGGGCGTGGACAGATGCAGAGGCCATTCGAGGAGGCAACCTATGGACTGGAGCCTGGCACCATGAGTGACGTCGTCGAGACTGACAGCGGTGTGCACCTCATCCTCCGGACGGCATGAAAGGGAGCAAATACTGGGATGATAAACGACGGCCGTAATGTCGAAATCTGTACTATAACGTCTTGCGCATCGTCTGCGAATTGATCTGGCCCAATTCATGATCGACAACGCGTGAACGCGCTCCGCCGCGGCCGGCAGGGTTCCTTTCTAACCCTCACCGCGTTCATCTCTTTCAGAGGATACTTTCACACTAAGGTAATCCATGTCCTCGACATTGGACGCTTTCGTAGGCTCGGGAAAGCCATTCGTGGCAGGCCTATTGGGTCTGCTGGTGGCCGTCATCCTTTTCTTCACCCGTTCCTTCAAAGAGACGGGCAACGCAACACCGCCACTCAAAGCGACATCCATATCCTCCGAAACATCTTCCTACGTCGTGCCATCGACTTCCCGGGTTGCAACAATTGATGCAGCGCATTTAACATTGCCTGGGTTTGGATATGACAATGTCAGAATATCCAAACTTCTTATTCATCCTATCAAGGTAAACTCAAGCGTGTCCGCCTCATGCATGGGCTAAGCTAGGGCCGTAGAGCTGCCGTGGGACGTCCGTGCGTAGCGCGCGCTACACTCCAGAAGGATTGGAGGTGTGTTCTCTATGGCTGTCCGTGGGCATAGCTGAGCGTCCCTCCTGTAGAATGACAGACTTTGGTGTGTTGTGGACCCGGAAACGCGGGCTACTATCACGGCGCGCGAAGTTCCCAAGGTGCGCTTTCGCTGCCCCAAGTACGCAGTCTTGACTGATGATTACACAGATGGTACTCATTACCCCGGAGGTCGTGGTAGACGAGGCTTTACCCTATGGGGGCGTCCTGAGAATCTCATTTCCTGAAGACTCTGGCTGCGAAACGTTCGAGGTTCCGCTTAGACCAACGACAGAACAACTCGATAGATGGGAACCGTGAGTAGAGAGCATCTATGTCTTTTGCGCAACTAACATACTTCAGCTTTGAAAATACACTGTGGGGCAGCGAAATCGACAGCCGCATCTGTGAAAAGTGCTCGCCTGGGCCATGCTCTGCCTCTGAGATTATGTCTTTGTACTTCGGCAAGCCTGTTCATCTAGTCGTCAAAAGCCAAACACCAAGAATATGCAGCCCTACCGAAAACTTTCCGGAACTGAAAGCTTCCGCTGTATTTCAGGATGGATATCCGCTGTTGTTCATCACAGAAGAAAGTCTGGAGGTTATTGAGGCGGCGATACAAAGTCAAATTGGGAAGGCTGGTGTGGAGGAGCGCTGGAAGAAGGAAAGACTGGTAGTCGAAAGGTCAGCATTGTGTCTCACCACAACACGGTCAACCAGTCGACCAGCCTTCCGGGCCGGTGGCTGGTCACAGTCGTCCACTCAGAACTGCGCGCCGTTCACCTCAGTTCCATCTTGTACTGATCAGCCTCATCTGACGCATTCGCTAGGTTCAGGCCCAATGTTGTGCTCCAGGGTGCGGGGCCTTTTGCTGAAGACCTCTGGGAAGAGATTAACATTGGCGAGACCTCGACTGAACGACAAGATTTCATTCTAGTGTCCAAGTGTGCACGATGCCTGGTGTGTGGCCAACTCCCGACCGTTCTCGAGTAATCCGTTCCTAATCTTCTCAAGTTGCCAAACGTGAACCCCGACGACGGGACAAGAGACAAGGCCGTACCATACAAGCCACTTCTCAAGATACGCGTCGGTGTCGATGCTGCGAACAAGCGGAAGCCGTGTTTGGGGTGCAATGGCATACCACTGGGATGTGGGGAGCTGCGGGTCGGTGACCGGGTTTCGGTCAGACGGCTCGTGCAGGATATTTTACCAATGAATCTGAAGTAATGAGTACAGAGTCGGGTTATACTTGTATTCCGTAGATGCGTCATGTACTTTATCTCTAGATAATCAGAGTTATAAAAGGTGAACTTTCAAGCACACTGAGTGCCGCGGCGGCATATACTGACGAATCGGAGTGAAAACAAAGGCGGCGGATAGAGCGCAAGACGATGACCGCCACCCCCAGGTGCACGAGTTTTAGTGGTAAATGGAGTGGCTGGGAAGCATGTGGAGGCAGCCTTTGTAAAGTGGAAAAGAGGCACTACAGGAGATAGTACTGTTATGTAATCGGTGCCTTGCGCGCTTGATGCATTGGCCAGAGTTGATCTCTTCTCTCTCACCTGTACTCTCAACATTCTGCTCAACGCCGCCGCCTCAAAGTCGAAACATTGGTTCGGTGGGCAGACAGAGGTCGCCCATTACTATGGCAAGGGCAAAATGGATATTTGGCGCACCACAGGCATCTGCCGAAGACCCGAAGGCACTCCCCATTATCCCGCCCCCATCCACTGCCGATGCCAAGAGGTTCGGACTGGAGAACGTGCGTTCAACTGCTCTGTTCTGTTCTTTTCGCTGACATTCTGGCCGCTTGCTAGTTTGGCAACACTTGGTAAGTCATGAATTGTCGTTCCATCGCGGATAACATGCTAAACGGCCGCGTTAGCTATGCCAATTCGGTGATCCAAGCCCTCTACTTTTGCACGCCGTTTCGGGACCTTCTTATCCAGTCAGAAGACGATAGCCGGACGGAAAGCACCTCCAACGTACATCAATCTCGAGCAAGCACACCACCGCCAGTGGGACCACCTCGCGCCAAGCCAGCGTCGGCTGGAAATGGACAACCGGACACCATTGCACCTCCATCCGGGGCGAGCGCTGTGCCAATACCAGAGTCTCCGCCAACGCTATTTGCAGCGCTCCGCTCCCTTTACTTGCACATCTCCAGCACACCAGCGGACAAAGGTACCGTCGCTCCGCGCGCTCTCATCGACAAAGTCCGGGAGGGCAACGAAATATTCCGGAGCCCAATGCACCAGGATGCGCACGAGTTTCTCAACTACATGCTGAACAAGATTGTTGAAGAGGAATCACAGCGGACACACCCAGATGCTAATGGAGATTGTACGTGTCTTTCATCCAATGATTATAGGGCCGGCGCACTCATTCGCGTGTGCAGTATCAAACTCCATTTCCACATTATCCTCCTCCGCTCCCCCGACTGTCACGACCTCAAGTTCGGGCGGGCACTCTCACGCACACGAGTCTTCTATTGTTCACAAACTCTTCGAGGGTGTGCTCACAAGCGAGACGCGTTGCTTGACCTGTGAAAGGGTACGTTTCTTTTCGCGGCATTGCCTGGAACGCGCAAGACTCAACTCCACAGGTTTCCGCGCGGGATGAAACCTTCCTCGATCTCTCAATTGACATTGAGCAAAATTCCAGTGTTACCGCCTGCCTGCGACAGTTCAGCGCAAGTGAAATGCTCTGCCACAAGAACAAGTTCTTCTGCGACTCGTGCTGTGACCTCCAGGAGGCCGAGAAACGGTCGGTCTTCAATCATTTTCTTCGGCATGTATTGTCTGATACACCCGTCCCAGTATGAAGATTAAAAAGCTCCCCAATGTTCTTGCACTGCACCTCAAGCGGTTCAAATACCAGGATGAACTGAAGAAGTACATCAAGCTTGCTTATCGTGTTGCCTTTCCATTCGAGCTGCGGCTTTTCAATACCGTTGATGACACGGACGACGCCGACAGACTATTCAACCTGTTCGCTATCGTTGTCCATATCGGAAAGTGAGTCCCTACTTGACCATTCACGGCGTTTGCTGATGACCATCTGTCCTCAAGCGGCCCGCACCACGGGCACTACATCTCGATCATCAAGTCCGGTGCTGTGTGGCTGGTATTCGATGACGAGACAGTTTCCCCCATACCGGAGAGTGAGATTCCAAAGTATTTTGGAGACTCGAACTCTGGTTCGGCCTACGTGCTGTATTACCAGGCAGCAGACATAGACCGCGCCGGCCTTGGCATTCGCACCCCATCGCCTGTTCCGGAGCCTGTCGAAACACCAGCCGTCGTGTTGGAACAAAGCTCCTCGCCGATACCCTCGCATACTCAAGCCCCTCCAGGACTCGAGGAAGAGAATTCATCAGACCTCAGCGACCCTCCTTTCCCCATTACACCTTCTCAATCCTCCTCTCCCCGTCTACAACCATCCGACAAATCTCTTATCCGTCAACCACTCGAGATCCAGGTGCACGGTGTCGATGCTATAGCGGGACCTTCGTCAGCTACGGGCTCTACACCTATTACAACAGCGCCCCGGAAAGGTGGTTTGTTTAAGCGGAGGCCTTCAACATCAGCGTCCACTAATGGCGCGGATGCACGGAAATCACTCGCAGAAAAGTCGGGGCTGCCGCCTCTACCCTTGCCAGCAATGGACCCCAGTCAGCCGTCAGCGCCTCTGACAAGTGGCCCCACGCCATTGGAACGTGAAGTGTCGCAACCTAAAGAAGCACGACACAAGGATCCAGAACGCAAGTCAAGTACATGGTTTAAGAAACGGACACCGCGTTCGAGGCCGGGCAGTGCGTACGGGATGCCTGAGACGTTGGCACCATCGCCTATGTCACCCATGTCGAAAACAAGTTCTGCAGAGGATGACCATGCGGCATGGACCCAGAATACCGACCGGAGGCCGTCAGAGCCTACCGTTGGATCCAACTCAAAACTTGCCCCGCCGCCGAAGGTCAGGCCAAAGTCCTCAGGCGGCGGTCTTGCAGCAGCATCGACACCCGACAAAGGTCGGAGGACCGACTATGAAAGTACATCGGTGGCTTCCACGACCTCGTCCATTGCCTCGACATCGCAGGCCCCCTTGCACCTGTCTACCTCTCTTCCCTATGAGCATCCCGCTCATGTTTCTCCCACTCGTTCCTCCCTCGACCGGATACCGCACTCGCCAGAGCACAAGAAGTCGTTTACCAATTTGACATTTGGCAAGAAGTCCAAGGAACGCATACCTCCGCGGCCATCAACGTCTACAGGTGTTAGGCCTGGCTTGATGTCACCTCGTGAGCCCCCAGTTCCTGCGATACCCAAGGAGTATTTGACGCCGACGTCGCCAAATGGACACGCGAATGAACCAGACGGGCACCATTTAAGGCCATCGGATGTACCGGCCCTCGACTCGACGGCGAGCACGTCGAGCAGCAGCAATGCGAGTTCGAACTGGAAGCGGACTAGTCGAAAGCTGAGCCTGTCGATGGGATTCGGATTTGGGAAGAAGGACAAGGAGAAAGAGAAGAAGGACAAGGACAAGCCACCGACGTCGTATAACGGCTTCATTTACTGACCGCCCCGGGGATGGTCGCGGACATGCTTTTACGGTTACTTATTCATTTCGTCTTTCTTTTATTGTACCGCACGTTCTTCTTTATTTCTGTTTTTTTTGGATGAGCGTTAACTTGAGGCCCCGTTCGCGATGTAACCGTGTTCGGAGCCACGCTATAGTAAAACCTGGTCTGTCGGTCAAAATGCTAGTTACGCACATTGTGGGACGACTCGGCTGTGAAAGCGTCGCTAAGGATGTACTCCAGTCGCGACCTACAACCCATACTCCCTAAAACCCCGACAGTCAGCTCTTCAAGAGCACGCTCTCCAGGAATTACCGCGTTGTCATAGAAGACCCTCCAAGTGTACAAGACCTCCCCGATGTTCAGGGCCCGTCGCTTGAAACGACGCTCGTTCGTCCGAAAGCTTTCCGTTCGTGATTCCTGGTCCAGAGCGTCGATCAGCCTTTTAACGGCCGTGGCTTTGCTGAAAGAGAAATCCGGGATGTGTGCGTGTTCAATTCGGCGTTCACATCTGAGTTTCCAAATGAGGAAAGCCGTTTCCGACACTATCTTCTTCAACAGGCGATTCCTCCCTTTCTTCTCTTCGCGATTGCCCCTTCCTCTGGGTCTGAAGAGCCCACACCCCATTACCAGGCCAAGATTCATGTTTGGCCATCTGTCCCCCGTGATTGACCATAGCCGTTCCGCTGCCTCCCAGAGGGCTTCCCTCTCCGGGGCCACACACTCAAAGAGAACATGGTCGATCGTTTCTATCTTCCCGCACAAGACGCAGTCGCCTCTTGCCATGTTTGAACTCATGCGCGCAAAGAAGGGCCCGCATGCGTGAGCGTTATGGATTGTCCTCCATCTGAATTGTTGGGTTCTCTTAGAGGTGTCCCGGTCCCTTGTCGATTTCCATACTTGAGTGGTCGATGGTTTCACATCAAATTCTTGCATAATCGCATTCCTCGTGACTCGCAGATTCTTCGTGGTGTCTTTCCTCGGGCCCGCCTGATGGAGTCTCCTAAGCGCTTTGTACGCTGATTTCTGTGTCATATTCTTAAGGCTCATTCCCCTCACATACGCTTCTTCCTTTGGGAGGCTCGCCGCGTCTGCAGCCATTGGGGCCGGGTGATTACGCACGGTCATAGTGCTTGACAGTATTGCCAGCTCCTCCGCGCCTTTGGTCCCGGGGCTCCGTTTGTCTGTGTCGAGGACCAATTTGACGTCTCCCGTTCTCGACCTCATGCGAGCGATCATTTCTTCCACTGTTTTCTTCTCGTAAATGCTCAAATCTGGCCAGCCCGCATCTTCGAGGGCGACTAGATTTTTTGTAAGTGACTTAACCACTAGCTTGTCCGTACAGTGGAACGTTACGCTTATGTTCTCCGGGACTAGTTTCATGGCTTCATGGAGGATCCACGCGAGAGCACCCATCGGATTCAGAAAGTCTTTAGGTGGTTTAATGGAGGTGTTTCTTTCATCTGTTGTGCCGAACCAGACTGCTCCTCCGGGGTCATTTCTGTTGGATTTGTACCAGCATACGAAGGCATGAATCTGAGGGGCCTCGTGATGCGCTTCGGGGGGTACAAATTGGTTTTCGGACCTATTAACTCGGCCTCCTCCAAGGATTCGATAGCAGTCTTGCACCATTCTGGCCGGGGCACGGCCTTTTCTAAATTCAACGACCCTCCCTTGGGGGCTCCTCGGTGGTGCTATGGCTGGGGCGGGGGTCCTTGGGTCCCACTTTCGTTCCAGCCCATTTAGAAGTGCCGTTGCCTGTTCGCGGCAGCCGTTGAAATCAGCGCATTCGCCCGTCTCTCTGTTTATAATATTTACTAGGTCGCCTACCGTGGTAACTCCATGGGTCGAGCGTAGGCACTTGCTCGCCCCCACGTTAGTGATCCTTACGTATCTTTTGGAATCCCACCCATGGTGGAGGAAGGCCGGCATTGATAGTTTGAGCTCTGTCGATATGCTCAGAGCATCCAGCACCAGACCATATTTACTTGCTACCTTGAGCATGCGTTGTAAATCTTGCGGTAGCTTTGTGGGGGAGGTTTCCCACGTTTGTATTATGGGGTCGATGAGGACTGCTTCCGGTATGTCCTTATAGGCGGTCTTCCGCACTTTCCTCATAAGGGAACGGGCCACTTTCGCCCATTTAGGTTGCGGGCCATCCACGCCCAAAAACGATTTCAACATCATGAGAGCTATCGCATCCGTTCTCTTTGTAAAATCCACCCAGTTTTGGCCTCCTTCGTTCAAAGGTAGTTTCAGCGTATCCATATTTATTTTCGACTTCTTCCCTTGCCAGAAGAATTTCCTGAACACACTTTCTAGGGTTTTTTCGATCGCAGGCGGTATGCCGTCCGCTGCTATCTGGTATTGCGTCCTCGACACTCCGTATGTCTGCGCTCCCATTCTGATGCCCTGTATCGGTGGGTTGAGCTTAGATATCGAGTCCAGTACCAGCGAAGTTTTCCTAATGATTTCGGTCCAGACCAGTTTGTGATCTACCCCGTTCCCGATTTGCGCCCCGAGCGCTCTAGTCGAGGATTTGTCTTTGATAATTGTCGCCGTTATCGGGACAGTCGGTCCGTTCTCTCCCAGAGACCGGGAGGTCACTACTTGTTGCCTATGGGTTACGCTCCCAATCGGGATAATTACGGTCTTTTCTATGTTGAACTTGGCGCCCGACGCCATACACCAGGTCGACAGAATGCTTTCTAAGGTGGCCCAGTCATCCTCCCTCGCTAGATACACCGTAGTGTCATCTGCAAAGAGGGTGACTATGATTCTTTCCATGATTTCAGGGATATTATAGCCGGTTAAGCTGGATTCGCGAAGGAGGTCGGCCAAGGGTTCTATTGCCAGATTGAAGAGGAGGCAGGAGAGCGGGTCCCCTTGGCGTACTCCCCTCGTTACCCTAAACCGAGAGCTTACACAGCCGTTGAGTATTACACATGTATGGGCATTCTCATATAGGGTTTTAATCGACGCTATGAATTTTGGGGGCAAGCCGTTCTTCTCCAGCACCGCCCATAGGTAGTCATGTCTTATTTTGTCGTAAGCTTTCTCTTGGTCAAGGAGGACAATGGACCCATCTGTGTCCGTTGCTTCAGCGTGATAGATGATGTGTTTTGCCAGTTTGATCTGGTCTGTTATACTTCGGCCTTTAACAAAGCCCGCTTGGTCCGGGTTTATAAGGTTCGGGGCAATTTCCGCTATCTTGACCGCGATGCTCTTTGTGTAGAACTTATAGTCCGAGTTAAGCAGTGTTATAGGTCTGTAGTTCTTCATCTCAGTTTTGTCTCCCTTCTTGTACAGCGGACACAGCCAGCCTTCCGCAAAGTTAGAGTTATCTATGATACCGTAGTTTTCGATGTCGTTATAGAGAAGAGTCAACATAGCCGACACATCCCAGTCCGAGACAAGGCCCTTTCCAGGCGTCATTGGGCTTCCCCCTTCTGCTGCTTTGGCAAACAAGGTGTATCGTTTGAGGAAGACTTTATAGAAGTCGTTCTGTAGACCATCCAGACCCGCGCCAACAAACGGTTTCGAGTTCATTATCGCTTCACTAACATCATCGCTGTCACAGTCCGAGCACTTTTCCCATATCTGGGCTTTCGATAGGGAGTGTGAGATTGCTCCTAGTACTGATTTCGTTGCCGCGTCCCTCAGGTTTGGTTCGATATCCAGGTCTAGGTTCTGCAGCGCGGAGTGATAGTCCCGGGTCATTTCTGAGTTTTTCTGCGAGTCTCTTTCAAAGACGGCTGGGTTCGTATTGGGCACCTTGAGACTCATGATGGGGTCCCTAGGTTTGCCCCCCTTTATGACCTTTGTCCACTCTTTTGTGTTCTCGTCATATAGTGTTTCACGAGTTGCAGCGGTACGAGTTCTTTTGTGGCGCCAGACGTCTTCGCCTAGCCGTGAGATCTTATCTTCCAGGAGCGCTACCTCTGCTGCTTTCTGGGCTTCACTTTTGCGTGGGTTTTTCGTTGTCTGCGAAATTTTATTCTGCAGCTTTGCTATTTTCTTCTTTACGTTTGGTATCTTTTTCTTGGCCTGTACGCGCAAGTATTTCACCAGTGATTCTTTCCAGTCTTGGTATATCTTTTGAGGGTTCATGGTTTCGTTACGGCTAGGCACTTCCGAGAACTCCAGCATCGACATGTAGGCCGCCTTCGCTGTACGGGTTACTTCTTGGGAGACTTCGGGGATGTCAAGGATATATGAGGGGATCGTGTATCTCCCGTGTCCTTGCTCCGGGACCGAGTCTAATGTGAGCATGCAGGACACTAGGCGGTGATCTGTCTGGATCCCACTTGTCGAAGGGGTCTCTATATTCCAGCCACGCGTCTGGAGCAGTCGCTGTTTAGTGACATAGATTCTGTCAATTCGTGAACTACTCCTGTTCTCGCCCCCTTTCTGCGTGAATGTATACGCCATTTTGGTATCATTTTCATTCCTCCACCCATCTATGAGGCCAGCGCTTAATAGGAAGGCAGACATCTCTTCGGCGGCTCTCAAGTTGTCATTCCGCTCTGGGATCCTATCGATCGCGC
This sequence comes from Cylindrobasidium torrendii FP15055 ss-10, assembly GCA_000934385.1. Taxonomy (NCBI): domain Eukaryota; kingdom Fungi; phylum Basidiomycota; class Agaricomycetes; order Agaricales; family Physalacriaceae; genus Cylindrobasidium; species Cylindrobasidium torrendii. Next base: position 172,403 of record KN880436.1, read on the forward strand.
TTAGAGTCACGTTGGCGTCCGTGCATAGCACATCCGGCGTCCAGCGACTATTTTCCAGGGTAAAGTCCTTCAAGCTCTTCCAGAAAAGAGCATTTTCGGTATGGGTATTGGGTGCGTATGCAACCATTATGTTTAGGTTGTCTTTTCCGTGCCAATTTGTTCGTATTACCATACATCTGCCAGGAATGACTTCCCTTTTTTCCAGTTTCGATGTGAGTGTTGTTTTCTTGTTAAAGGCCAGTGCTATGCCTTCCGCCTGTGTTTCCCTTGAGGGAGGGGCACTCCATTCAAGATGAACGGTATCCCCTAGAAAGTTATCTATCTCGTCAACACGCTCTTGGTTCAGGTGTGTCTCTTGAAGGGCAACAACGTTGAACTTCTCCCCAAACATTAGCCCGGGGAGGCTTAACAATTTGACTCTCGACTCAGATTTGTATCCGTTCACGTTTAGTGAACCAATTTTCAAATGCGCTTTGGTCTTCAATTCCTTTGGGTGTGCGCTCGGATTACGCGGCGGGGGGTTCGAGTTCGTTGTATTGCCGCTCTGCCCACTAGGCACTCCGTGAGTTGCAACAGGTGTATCGGAAGTGGGGCGCCCAGATTCCTCTTCCCTCACGGAGCTGGGACCAGCATTGGAGGTCACCGCATGCCCAGCTGTAATACTTGTCAAACTACTAGGCATGAATAAGGTTTTTGGCTACCTCAAGCCTTTGTCCCTTGACCAACCACGTCGCCACTCCGGAAACCATTCTCACCCTGTTGGCGGGTGGCTCCAGAAGCTAGCAACGTCCTGCGCTCCTCCCACTCGCTCCAAACTCTCAGATTCTCCGCACACTCCGATTCCTTCTCGATCTTCTTTACCCATTTCCGCCTCCGCGCCATTTGGGTCCTCCTTGAGGGGTTTTCGTCGTTCCAGGCTTTCGCGGATCGTTTGTGTTTCCGCGGGATGCGGTTTGTGTTAACGAGCCGGAAGTTGGCCAGCCCTGCGCTTTCCTTGGGACTAATCTCCTCCCGTCCTACTACCTCATCCTGGTCCACCATAGACGGGGACCCGGACGTGTCCTGCATTTCTTGCGGTTTTGTTGTAGTAGGGGCCGGGCGTAGGTATGCTGGGGGTACTACCAGGGCTCCTAGCGTCCATTTTGTCTGCGGCTTTTTGCTTTTCAACTTTGTCATGATGGGGGCAAGCAGGCGGCAGAGATGACTCATTCCATATCGAGTCTATGAGTTTTGGACTTTCTCACCATTTGCGAAGAAACCCAAGGAGTTAATTAACGGAGTAACGACTGGACATTGCCTTTCTACATAGGCTAGGGTTTCAGGGGTACGGAGATCTAGGATGGACGAGAATGTAATAGGATAGGTAGCTTGTAGCAACAACTGCACTCAGTGTTACGGGAGGGAAATGATAACGTCTAAATCTAACCAACGAGATAATTACAACTTGCGAGGACGGTTGGTGTCTCCTCCCATCGGGGCAAGGGCCGGCCGTTTGTTACGTCCCTTGCCTTCAGCTGGACCCGAAACACTGCTCTGGGCCGGTAGACGAAACTGAGACTGCTGGTTTTGCTGCTGGGGTTTGACTACGAAGCCTTCCACTTCTCCAAGCCAGCACATCCCGAGAACGTGATCCGTGCCCAGGCATGCCTTGCAGGTGTGGATGTCGATAGACGAAGTCGGGTTCCCGCCAGTACCGGCCATGCGATGGGAACTGGGGAAGGCGAAGCGGCGGCCTTTGAAGAAAGAGAGCCACTCGACGGTATGAGCGATGAGCTTGGTGGGCGGCGTGCAGTATACGGCGGACGACAGGCGGTCCGGCTGGCCAGTCGTCAGGCTCTTGTTCAGGTGGACTGTGGTGATGCTGATAGATGCAAGGATAAATTCGACTCTGTTCTCCTTGGCGACATTCTCCGGGATCGCATCATGGTGGTCATGGATGAACTTCCGGAAGGCGTCGTCTTTCTGGAGGGTCGCAATGATGAGGAGACGAAGAATGGCATTCCCCTCATCATTGAAGGTGGTGGCAATGTTGGTGAGTTGGCACACATGGTACGGCATGTAGCCAAGGACCTTGCTAAACGCCCAGGATGTCTTCATCGACCCTTTGAAGAGAACGCAGGCGTTGTGGATGACTTCGTACTCGTCTTCCGTGAGGCCAGTGATGATGAAGAGCGTAGCGTACGGCTTGGGACCAGGACCACCTCCGTGATTGAGTGCGACGAGGGACACGCGTGGCCCGAAATTCATACTCTCGTCCGGCGAGCCGGCCTTCGCAAGGTCATACTGCAGGTCGCTAGCTGGGATGGCGAACTGCTCCACCAGAACCCTGCTCAGCAGCGTCCGGGCCGAGCCTTCACTCGCTGGCGCATACTGCGAGCTAATCGCATGCGCCACCACCATGTAGGGGTCTTCGCGGCCGACCGTATCCACGATGATCCCCGTATCGACTCCTCGTGTCCAGAAGTCGAAGGGGTAGTGAACGCGGGGAAATCCAAGCTTTGGAGTTACGATGAGGTCTGGGTCCGTCGGTAGCTGAGAGAGTAGGGGCCTAGCGGACTCTGCCATGTCCCCCAACGAAGCGTAGTTCGGGTCGTTCTTCTGGGGGGAATTGGGGGACGCAAACGCATCCAGGAGATCCTCGAAAACCGAAAGCGTAGACGCTTTGCTTCGCTGGTTCGTCTTGGGGAAACGGCCAGCCGCCTTGATGGCTGCATCTCTGCCAGGATAGGCAACGAGGGCTGGAGCAGGAAGCCCCTGCGATTCCGGCTTCGACTGCTTTCTGACCTGCAGGTCGTTGAAGCTGTCGATGTCACTCGGGGTATCTGGCACAACGAAGTCGTCTTCAAAGAGCTGAAGAAGGATAAGTACAAGTTGATTTCTGGTAGTGGAAGGGAAACGTGCCTGGAACGGATTTGTCTTTTCCACGGCCATCTGACCTTCCTGCTCATTGCTGGGCATCGCAGTCGCCTCATCTTCCGGGACTTGGGAAGAATCTTGAGGGGAGTCGTTGTCGTCAGCCTCAGAGAGGCTCTGGAGGTGGAGTTAGATAGACTGTTTGGCAGGGAAGTGAGGGGCCCTTACCTGCGTGTCCGACTCGTTATCCGAATCATCCTCATCAGCTGCCCCAGTAGCAGCTAAGGCCTGCCCCTCAGGGCACTGAGCGTTCAACGGCAGCGCCGTCTCTTCAGTTTGCGGCTTCTCCTTGACCTGACCGGACTCGTCGATGGGTAGGGCCGCATCGACTTCATTCAGGTCGTTCGAGGCGGCTTCCTCGCGTACACTTTGCTGGGTTACGCCCAGGAGAGTGTTCTTCGCCTGTCTCGGCTTGGGACGCGGCGTCGGGATGGAGACGTGCGCCTGGGGACGCGCCTCGCTGGCGAGGGCGGCGACGGGGCTTGCGTCAGCAGCGGCGACCGTCGACTGTTGCGCTGGGATCGGGGAACCGTCGACACCGGACGAGGTGGCTAGCACCAGGGCCGATTTCTTGACTGCGCGGGGTTTCTTGCTCTTGGACTTAGTCTTAAGCGGGGCTTGCACCGATGTCGTTGGGGGGGCGGCGGTCACAGTCCTATTCTCCACAGCAGCGGCCTGCGTAGGAGTAGCTGGTTGGATGTTTGGCCTTTGGGGAGCGGAGATAGACTGCATCGGGGTTGTTTTTGCCGAGCGAGTCGACGAGCGGGTAGAACGAGGAGCGGCAGAAGACATGGTCTGAAGGTGAGACTGTTGGGTCTCAGTTATCCTAAGTTGTCCTTTAAATACTCACCATTTCTCTACTGGGGACGTGTTCTCTGTTACTCCATTTCGGTGTGGCCGAGGGTCGGCGATGAGATGGGCTTCCTGCATGTGTCGGCGCTTGGTATCCGCCTCGACTCAACTGGTAGGCAGGGGCCGCGATTTAGACAGCGTGTCTCGTTCTTGGCCAGATGGATTTCGGGGATATGTGCTGCGATGCTCGCCCATTCCCCGTCGGCGTTCGGGGAGTGCAGTGACCGAGGTCGGTCATGGTGGCTCGAGGAGAAAATTGACCGATCGTTCCTCATTCAGCGATCATGCGTGACTGTCGCATTTTGATGTGCCTCGTCCGCGTCTGTATCGTCTTTTGCTATCTTGGCTCCTCTGCGACTCGCGTTACCATTCGGGCTTTGCAGTTTATCTAAATGGGCTTTGTTTCCTTGGTATCCCAGGAGATGTGTTACTTTATCCTCTGTCAGGGACCTGGCCTTTCGCTCTTCAAGATGTTTCGATGCGCCAGATTCTCGGTGCTCTCGTTTCGCGTTATACACTTCTGTTTGCTGACGAAGGCCTTATAACTATTTGCCCGTGGTCTAGAGTGTTGTAGGGTATCATTCGACGCTTAGATCCGTTCATCGTCGTTGTCACTGGCCTCTCACGCTGCCGCTACAATAGTCCAGTCCGATGTACTTTCCATTGGTAAGCCATTGCCTCCGCTTTCTCCATGCCTAGTATTATTTCTTCTAAGATGCATCTTACAAATGTAGCATATTCTCTTTTTGCTTTGCGTTTTTTAGATTGTCGCTCCATGGGGAACTCAATGCATTGTAGCTTGCGAACATGTCACTTCTTCGACCTCCTCTACGGGGTGCTTCTCTTGCTATATTTTCTCGATGGGTGCGACGTAGATTTTTACGGTGGTCGTGGGGATTCCGACGCGCCATTCGTGGTTGGGTCGAGTCGGTGGACAGTGGATTGTGGTGGGGACTTTGTATAGTCCGCCGCCCTTCCAGTTCTTCTCTTTCATTGTCAGTTATATTACATTTCCTTCTTCAAGTACGGTCCGTAATTACAGTTACGCCTGCCTCTCCTAGTCTTTTCGTAAGCCTTGTTGGTACTGGCTTCCCTGTCTTCAGTGTCACCCTTTGCAGCATCCCGTTCTTTACTGCTCGCCCATGCAGAGCTGCCATCGCTGTTTCGTTCGGTGACCATCCTCCGATTCTGATCCAAAGGTGCTCCAGGTTTTCCCATAGCATCTCTTCCTCGTTCGGAGCTATGGCCGCCATCAAGCCTTTTGCTGTGACTGCTTTCTCGGCTTTGTTCGAGCTCGCGTGTACTCCCAGGCTTGTGATGTAGGGGAAGATTTCCCAGAGGGTCTCCATGTCCCCCCGGCTGGTCAGGACGCAACGTCGCAGTTCGAGGGATCTGACCGAGGGGAAGCTACGCTTATCCTGAGCGTCGCCTATGCCGTCTAGCACTCCCCAAATAAGCCTGTCTATCGCCACATCTCGGAGCTTCGGGGCAACTATTGTCGTGAGCAACGCGGTGTATTCAAACTCCTGTAGCGTCGACAGTCGAAGCTCCTCTAAGTTGGGGAGGTGGAAGGATGTGAAGCCTTGGTTTCCGCGCGGGGGAATGAAAGGAGAACCCGACCCCAGTGCTAGAGAGACTAGGAGTGGGACGTGCACCTTTGTGGAGTATCCCGGCCATAGGTAGTAGTGCATGTTGCGCGTGCATGGGCTGAACGAGATCCACTTCCATTTGTCGCAGGCCGCCAGGACCCTCCGTAGGAGTGACGAGCTCCAGACTGTGTTGCCTGTAACCTGAACAAGGAGGAGTAGTGGTTGCTTCGCGGCGTTGTGGATAAAAGTTGATACCACTGCGGGCGTGGTTGTGTCTTGGATTAGGATATTAGACCAGAGGGTAGGTGACGAGATGAGGTCCAGTCTCCACTTTGTGCACACCTGCGACATGGCCACCAATGTCGCACCAGTTTCGGCTGTAAGATCCCATGTTTGGGTGTGCTGCGCCACAGACCTGATGATGTCGGTGGCTAGGAGGGACATTTTGGTGCGCTCAACTCATGTGCACTCGTTATATACTGAGTGGCCATGTTTCTGTTACGTATACCTTCAGGTCTCAGCGGGTATAAAGGAGTAGCGTGGTTCTGAGAGGATCCTATTCAACCTTGTTGTACGGAGGTTTCCACGTTTTCGCCCTCTATACAGCGCAGTACGTAGAGGGTTCTACTATCTCCGATGATGGTAAATTGACTGTAACGTAGCGGCTGGCCGTTATATGGCCTGCGGCATACTGCCGTACCAGAGGAGTAGTGGGCTAGCAGGCTTTTGTCCCAGTCCTAGCATCTCGCCAAAGGTAGTAGGGGTCTGGGAGGGGCAGTCGCGCCATTTGTTGGGAGCATCCAAGTGCTTGTTTTATACCACAGTCGTTACTCGAACCCTCACTCGCTTTACCTAATTGCCGGGGTTATTGATCCGCCGTTCCTCGGCCAATTCTCATGGGGCTACGTTTTACCACGTCATTGGTGACGTGTCAATCCTTACACGGGTGTCTTGACCGTCCTCGTCGCCGCCTCACTCATGAGCGACTTAGAGCACACCCTGCTACGAATATAGTCTGGGGGCGGGGGATGGGAAGGGAATTTTGTTTGGTGGACACCTTAGAGGTATCTTCGGAACCGACCACTCGTCCTAATGGCCCAGAGATAATTTCCTGGATGTTACGCCTTTCTTCATTTTAGTTCGAGTTCCTCCCAAATCGGTGGGGAGTTGAGAAGATTCTCGGGGGAGGGGGCGCTATGGCTGGTGGCCTCTCGTTCAAGACCTTGTCCTTTTCCGCACGACATGATCGTGGTAAAAGGTCAAGGGGCCCCCCCTTCTTTATTTCTGCACTGACAACCCCGTTGATATGTAGGATGTACTAGACGCCACCCGTCCACTCGTTTGGTTGGCCGAGAAGGTAGCATGGTGGGGACCTGGACGTCGAGATCTACTTATGTATTTGCTTTGCTCTTCACGGTTCTCGTAATACTTAACTCTACACACTGCTGCAACTGTATAACGTAATTACCCTACCAAACGCAGAATGTCCTTCCCACCATGAGTAGTAGATGGCTATTGTGCGTCGATCACTGTGGCTTAGTCAGTAGCCTCGTCTTGCAGAGGGACAACCATGACAATAACAAGGCATCCCGGACCGAGGACAATAAAGCTTTCCCCACGCTATGTGCGCTTCTTCACTTGCTTCACTTGTTACTTCCATGGCCGACTTGAGAAATCTTCCTGCCCATCTGTCCAATACTTTCCATGCCCAGGCTGGTGCCTATCTCGAGCGCGTCCCTGTTGATGTGCTAGTTGACCGCATTCTGGTGCATTTGTCGGTGACAGAACTGCTTCGTTTGCGGCGGGTACGTACACCCTCCCATCGCCAGCAGCTTCCGTTAGGCTTACTGTACTTGCGAGCAGGTTAACAAAGCCTTTTGTATTCTCACCCATTGTGCGACGCTCTGGAAGCAGCTGTTCATGGATGCCCAAGTGCCCGTGCCGTTTGTGGCTGAGTACCCCGACAGGTTCGCATTCCACCCCAGCGACTTTGAGTACGAGCGTCTCGTAGCGAAATGTGTTTCCCTCGAGGACAACTGGACGAGTAAATTCCCCCACGCAAAGGGGATGAGTACACTCTTTATGGGGTGTACGGTCTTTGAGGCGAAGCTGATGCCGGGCGGGAAGTATTTGGTTGCGTCTGTCAAGGAGGTTTGTGGCGACGGCGGAGGACCGTATTTCGGAGTCCATGTTTATGCACTTCTGGGCCATGGTACGCAGATAACGGCAAAGCTGATCATGGCGTTGAACACAGTCGGGAGGGTGCACGAGCTGCAGGCGCGCTTCGTGAAGAGACGCAGGGTGACGTGGCTGGCTATAGCATTTGTGAGAAGGGAGTACCAAACGACAGGGTTGTGCGTATTATGGTTTTCATCGTGTATTTTCGTGTCTCTAATGGATGTGTAGATATGACCTGAACACTGTTGACTATGATTGGGAGTCCGACGACCACAAAGTGAACTACATATTCGAGGCCGGATGCCTGACCATGGAGGAGATTGAAAAGGCGACACAGTCCGGAATAGAATATCAAGACTGGCATCCTCTGGTCATGAGCAAACATACACGACGAGTCCAATGCATCCAGTTTTGCACGCTGAGCGGTATTGGTTTAGTCGTGTACGTATTGCAGCCTGCGATGTTCGTCTTTTCTTTCCTTCAATCAGGCAAGACTACGGTCATACCCCTTGTTACGGAAGCAAGAGAGTTGATAGAATTCCAGGTCAGACGAAATCTCGATATGTGCGACTTTGCTAATGCTGTACAGAACCGCATCGAAGCTATCCATCTTCTCCCTGTTCAAAACAGAGTTATCGTCTTGCGTACGTTTACGAATGTAGTGGCTGCAGGATGGGATAGCACCGTGCACCGGATGGAGAGCCACGACTTGATTGTACGCAATGAAGGCGGCAGGCCCCGGCGTCCGGCACAAGCGATGAATCTCCATGTGGCTGAACCTCACATTTCCTTTTCCCAGTTCTGGTTCTCGGACCCGCCGTTGCTTGAGGAGTACTTTGACTCTCCTGGTGCTCTTCCAACGGCGCCGCCTCCAATTTCTGTGTATGGTGTCTCCACCGATACAAGAGCTTTCGTGCACTGGACAATCCATCCAGTGTCTGGCATGCACCGGCCAGACAATTCACGTCGAGAAGGATTGCGCGTGGATCCGTCAAATCGTTCGTTGCTTGGGATGTATGCTACGGTTGATCCTCCGCGCTACTCTATTTCTCAGCCGGACATGGTTACTTCCCAGCCACGATACGAGTATACGGAGACACAAGGCAGACTTGGAGTATTGCCAGGCGTCCGTAGGCCGCTTGTTTATTTTCTATCTGGCCAGAAGAACGTTGTGTGCGACCTTCGACGGTACCAGCCACATTGGATGCTTGATTATGGAGCGCCGGACTTGGAGAGCTGGGACAGGCGGGTTGGACGTGTTGCCACAAACAGGGTGAACAGAGCGAAGCTTGAGGATGCGTGGATGAAGCACCCTCCGCCGCTGGTTGAGCGCAAACGGGACGAGACATGGAGCCCGGTTTACGCCTTCACGTCAGTGTCTCTTATTCCACGGACAGTGTATGAAAGATGGAAGGGGCAGGATGCCTGCGTAATGACGTGGGACGAAACGAGTGGCAGACTCTGTGTAGTGTCCTCGCCGGACATGAACGCGATATTTATTGACATGGGCATCGAGATTGAGAGGAACCGGAGCCTAGAAAACTGGAAGCTTGGAGATGAACCTAGTATGGATGTAGATATGTAGCTAGTTGTCCCAAGTTGTGGAAATCGTTATTGGCTATCATCGAACATCGCGCGTCGCGCTGACATCACTGTCCTCGATCGCGTATATAAACTTGGACTGCACCAGCCAGCATCGAGGTAAGGCACCAGTTGTCCATGTCTGTGATAGACAACGCCAACGTCAATGTCCGTGTCGTCTGGCGTCTCCCTCACCTGGTTGACCAACGCCTTTTTCGCCTTGTATCGGTGGGTTTCATCCACTCATACAGCATGAGATTCCTCTCATTTCCTAACAGTCTATTTGTAACTGTACAAATCAACCTTGCCTCTTCCCGCATCTCATTCGCCTGGCCGTACATTGTCTTCACCGGCTTCAACTACGACTATAAAGACGCGCTTTGCACAGTGCACATTTCCCAAGTCGATGCCTCCTTCACTCTACTCCCGCATCCTTTATGTTTCATTGGCTCACGTCCATTTGGCCTCATCAAACTGCACGAATTCAAGGTGCACGTCTACGGGTCTGAGGCAACGCCCAGCTGGCTAGGCCAACTGCGATCCAGATGTATCTTTGCCATCCTCAATGGGACAACGACCCGGCTCGACGACATCAAGACCGGCATAACGTTCAAGGACACGGACGGTAACACTCGCGCCGAAGTGAACTCGGCCGCGTGGTACATCGAGAACGCATTCGACAGACGGCAGTATATCTTTGGAAGGATCGCTGCCGTCTTGCGACGCAATTGGGACACAGATTTTGGCGTGTTTGCCATGGTGGCCAACGACTGTCAGTGGTATATGAACGACAGCTACCTTCGCGATGATTCTGCGTGGGAGTGAGTACATATCCGGTTTCTCATTCCGTTCTGCCATACTGACAGTTTTCGCAGTATGGTCAAGCGATGTGCATCTTTCCTCACACATGCAATACCTAGATTCTTCCACAACCCGCTTGTCTTCACGGACCTATACATAAAGCAACTAGATGTCACCTTTGGCCATTTTCGAATTCACGACGCGGAATTGGTGAAGCAGTGCGGCGCTGCTGTGCGCAATAACTACACAGAGGCAAACGGGCGGGGATCATTAGATGGGTTTACATGGGACATGTTTATGGACACCGTTTTTAGAGTATGTACAGATAATTAGTTACTCAACATGTCATCTGCATGAATGCATTTCGTGCTGGCGTACATCTACATGTAGTTCCTGTATTCCCATTCCCATAGTCGCACAAGACAAGTCGATCCATACGAGTGACGAGAAATGGCCGAAGAAAAATCACGGAGACAAACAAGAACAGAAACAGAGCAAGTCACAGAGCAACCGAGAGACGAGCATCGAGTGAAAGCAGAGCAGTCGAGAGCCGTTTTCATCTTGGTGTATACCTCGACAGTAGTTCCGCATATGTTTCTGATATCTGTATCGCACTCAGCTACCATACTGCTCAAATGAGGGAAGGACTCACCCTAGCTGCCCGTTCCTGCCCTCCGGGCACAAACTTACAGATCATGGTCGACGTCTCAAACCATCGCTTGGCCTCGTCGAGCGCAGAGGCCCTGTGTTTTGCAGTTAAATTGATGTCATCCGTTTTGTGACAAACGAAACGCACTCTAGGCATTCGAACCCAGTGTTATACGCCGTGCTAAGCAACCAGTTCCGCTCGTCGATGGGATACATCTTGGCAGAGGTCAGCTTGCCGTACATGGCACAGAGGTGATATCAAGCAAGAGCCCGCTGCAGCAAGGATCTCACATATTCCCCGTTCAGATTCCGCTCCATAACTGTCACTGCTTGTTCGACATAGCCAATTGCTTTGACTCGTTCTGCCGCGGAATTTTTCGCAAGCATAATTGTGCATATGGCTCGTACCCAGCGCGAGAATTTGTCGACGGAGAGGGAGCCATGGTCAAGACTTGCATGTAGAATAGCCTGACCGAGTTAGACGGATCAGCCCAAATCGACAACCTCCGGGGCTCCAAGGTGTTCCAAATGACCAGCGCACCTCAAGGGCCTCGTAAAGAACTAGACAAGGTAAGCATTACGCATATCAACGACGACCAGAGACGTACCACTCATAGGGCAATCCCTTTCGATCCACTGCAGTAGCCAAATCAGTAAAATAGCAGAGACCATTACGAAGACATCACACCAGTATGTCCGCAATAGCTTCGTACGTACTTGCAGCCAAAGGTCCAGCAGCAACTGTATCCTGCATGAAAATATCAACAACGACCAGCCATCCTCATGATGGAACTCACATTGACTGCGTTGCTGACACCGTCCCAATCTGCTGCCCAGGCTAGCATTTCCACCTCGAAGACTCTAAGAGTATGGATGAAGTACTGTAACCTCGATAAATCATTCTCATCCGTGATGACTCCACTGTCAGTAATGTTGAATATCTTCCGCCGGCACGCGTTCAACTCGGACGCTAGGTCCTTGACTCGAGTGGACTGGGGACCTGTGAGCTGGCTCGAGTAGGCAAGGATACAACACGTACGGCATCAACGTCTGTTTCCCTAATCGCTCGTAGGGAAAATACCCTCCCGGAAGCGGCGGCGAATGAGGTTATAGCTAGATGAAGGTAGATCTCTGGCTCAAGGTCTACTAATGAGATTGCCACGACGGCTTCGAGTAGCTTAACAAACGTCAGGATACAGTTGACCAAAGATGGCTGGGAAGCAAACGGACCTCTCTTGCAACATCAAAGAGAGCAGCAATTCTTGCTTCGTCTTCCCATTCTGAGCAACCTTGGACTGCACAATTATACGCCGTCCTCCACAGCCATGAGACATCCTTAGTGACCATTTGGGCTGTCTTCTCCTTTTGGGCTTTGGCTACTAACTTGACCGCTGTGGAAGGCTTAGCTACGAGAAATATTGAGGTCATCGCTTACCTGTCCTGAAGTGTTCCAGCATGGTGTCCACTAAGAGTTGCCTAGGCGCGTCGTGTAAGCACGAACACTTGGTGGCCAGCGCACTCACTTGTTCGCCGCCGGTTCCACTATTATCCGCAACACCAACTTCACAATACACCTTATGAGGGTCATCGCTTCGACTACGCCATGCCCTTTGCCTGATTTGTCACCGCTCTCTGAGATATCGTCAGCGTTCAGTAAATATTACAATGAGGTGTACTCACCGTCTCCCACGGTCGGCGCACCGTGATCTAGCTCCAGGCTGACAAGCAGGGCCTTGAGCGCGGCGAGTAGGATGGCCTTATTCTCAGACGCGTGCGAGATCTGAGTCGCAAGCAGTAGCATCTTACGATTGAAATCCTCGCATGTAGCCATGTCCTGGACCGCCTTGATTGCTATACGAGACATCAATTGCTAGTACAAACAGAGAAGGAACAGCAAACATACCAACATCGTCGATACCCTGCTTCACAGATATTAAGAACTTAACATAATGTGTAGCTGCTTCCTTGGGGTCGCATCTACGCAACACGGCCGACGCCTGGGCGTATTGCTTGTCTTCTACATAGCAAAGCGCGGCTTTGCGAAGGCATTTTGTGGTACCTGTAGATATTAGACCAGGAAGTGATACGGGACGACTCCAAGTCACCAGATACGCCTATTCCGTCCTGCCCACTAAATGCAGCGTGTGCACCCACCAAAAACCAATCAGCAGCAATACCGAACTTCTTCATGTTATATTGTCGGTCGCCGTATTGCCACAGAAGGGTTATGCACGCAGTCGATGGAACATCTCCCATAGTGTAGTCCGATTCGTAGAGCACTGGGCAATGTCAGATAAGGAATACCAAATGTGTGTACTGAGTAGAACGCACAGCCAAACGCTTCGTTCAAAACATCCATAGCCCGACTGTGGTCTTCGTCCTTTGACGTATGCACAATAAGAGAGAGCAACAAGCGGTCAACAAAGTTCTCGCCGTTGTCCTTGCTACCAAGAGAGCGCTTCAGGCATGCCATGTGGACTGATGATACAAGAGTTTGTTGGTGGCTAATTGTTCGTAGCTCTTGGAGGATGCTGGCAGTCGGGTCAGAGCAGAACGAACAGACGATGCCGCACTCACTCGGTCAGCTTCGGTTCAGTCAGTTCCATATGGTCGATGATGGATTGAAATGCGCGGAGTGTGGCTTGCTCGCTTGCATTTCGTTTCTTCATGATAGACAATCTAAGCCAGCGCAACTCTTGGTCCGCATTGCGAGGAGTTGCCTGCGAATGAGCCTGCAGAGCACTTTCCACGATGTTGGAAGCTCAGCGTACTGTGTCATCATCATCGCCTATGTTTCCGAAAAGCTCGTCTAAGGTGGCTTCTGCCTCTTCGTATGCGTTCGATTTAAAATATGCGCGAGCCAAAGTTCGCAGGATGTCATACTGCCATGTTCGGTGATTCCAAAACGGGAGGAATAGCAAAGCGCATACCTTGAGTGAGTCCTTGTCCGTGTCCTTGTCACCTTCCTCGTGTTCCGCCATCGTGAAGGCCTTCTGTATCCAACTAACAGACTCGTGGAGCTTGGCAGGGCCTTGAGAGGACGCCGCAGTCTTCTCATTGAGGAGGGTCTTGCCGATCTCATGTAGCTTGTACGCAATGATAGTTCGCTGCAAGAATTAGCAAGCATCATAAGCAATTGAAGTTGCAACTCACCTCACGCACGGGCAGCAAGACAAGTCGCGCATCATCAGTAGTAACCCTGTCCGCCATGTATTCGGCAACACTGAAGTTGCCCTCTGCTGCTGCCGCCTCCATTCTACATGTGAGATATACAACGATCGCACTTGCTTTCGCCTTGTCATGGGTCTTGTCGGTCTTATCACGGTTACGAACGAGGTCCTCGTACTTTGCAGCGCAGGTGAGAATTATAGCGGCCTGGTCATTGCGGCCCGACTCCGCGAGGGTCGCACCGGTCTTGCTCGCGAGATTAAGTATATTTATCAGGCTCTCCATGCCAGGGTCTGCTTCGAGACCAGCCTCCATCATACGAAACGCGGCAAGGCGCACTAGGCACGTGAGCGTGATAGATAATGTGGGGGCGGGAAATAAGGCGTACGCGCAGCGGTAAGCTCGTGAGATTGATCCTTGGAGGCAGATTGCACCGATGGCAGTCCAGATAGATTCCATAGATTAGCACCTAATCTAAGTGAGAAGGGTGCGCACAAGAAATTGGGAATGCGTGCCGTCTTCGTCAAGCCATTCGCGAGTGTCCTCCGACAGTGCCGCCGCAGACAACACTAGTTGCTCCACCAGCGTCCCAATCCGCCATAGTGGCTTGCATGCGCTGATCTTCTCGGTGGTCTCGAGTGCAGTCTTGGCTAATGCGAGAGTGTCTGCATGCCATCAGCTGTTGAACCGTATATATGCGTCGCGAAACGCACCTTTGATATCTGCGATGACTTCCGCAGCATTCTCAGCCCCCGCCTTGCGTTTCTTGCTCGACATCGTGATGGCGGTCGGAAACTGGAATTAAAGCATTCGACCGGGCCGAGCTTCCGGTGTCTGTCTGTGTCTTCCATGTCTGCACTACCGAAAGTGCCCGCCGAGGCCGTTGAGCGCGCGGAAACTGTACGCCAATCGTCTGGAATATGTCGGCGCTTGTGACACGTCCGCCAGGAATCACGGAAGGAAGCTGTATTCGCTGGTCTCGCGTCCGGCCTCACGTCGGGCGTCATTGGGAACAGGTTCTTTAAATTCGACAGGAACAAGACGATTATGAGCATTGTTTGTGCGTAGCACAGTTTTGCATCAGATATCGACTGATGAATGGCAGTCGCTTCTGGTCTTGGAGGCTGGTACTTCTACCAGGCCTTTCGTGCTACCAACCATCGCGCGCTAGAGGTCGAGTGGAAAAGTATGCAGCAGGACTTGCGGGCCGGTGTTGACTATTCCATACCTTCAATACCCAAAGAGGATGCGCCTGCCGAGGAGCATTAGTTTGTCCCAAGATAAAATTGCCATACCGAAGCCATGAAGCAATGTTGGATTGGCACAGGCTACATAACTTGTTGTCCACAGGTCGTTGAGGCTCTTGTGAGGGGATTCCGTCAATGATCAGTGCTACGACTTCAAAGCTTCACAGCGAAAACCTGTGCATCAGTAGTAGTGATATTATTCTGCAATTACTGCAATCACCGTCGGGTTTATTGATATGTGGAGAAAGCATGATCGAGTAAATGGACGCGACCCTCATTCCTACTACGATGTCCGTGTCAGAGGATTTTTCGCGCACAGAATCTGAAGCTTCATTCGTGCTTGTTGATGGTGAAAAGCGCCGCGTTTCTTCCGCGTCATCCTCATCGTTCGCCGGCGAACATGAGCATCCATCCGCAGCTCCGGGATATCGACCTGGCGCGGTCCCGTCTTACGCGCACGACTGGACAGGTGCTGGCCTACAGAAGCATGGGCGGCACTTCGTGGACAAATACGGACGCGTATGCAGCCTGCGTGGTGTGAATGTGTCGGGAGCTTGCAAAACGTGCGTGGCGCGCATACCTTGGGACTATCTGTTAACGCTTCTTAGGCCAGTGAACCATGACCATGAGATATTCCCAGCTGATGCAGAGACGGTGACATTTGTTGGGAGGCCATTTCCTCTCGACGAGGCGCCAGAGCACTTTGCACGACTCAGGAGATGGGGATTCAATTTCAGTGCGTAATACTCAGCCCTTGACCCACCTTTCTAATACCTCATACCTAGTCCGATTCCTTGTGACCTGGGAAGCAGTTGAGCATGGTGGCCTGTGAGTTTACACCTCGGCCTACCTTTACTATTTCTTATGCAATCCAGTGGCCAGTACGACACTGAATATCTGGAGTATCTCCGCGAAATACTTTCCATGCTACCCCAGTATGGCATGATCGCATTCGTTGCGCTGCACCAGGATGTATGGTCGAGATACAGCGGTGGATCCGGTGCACCTGCCTGGACGCTCGAAGCTGTTGGATTTGATCTGCACAAGCTCGAAGAGACCCATGCAGCGTGGCTCAAGGGCGTCAAGGGTGGCGGACACACTGAGGAAGAGCGAGGCCTGTGGCCATGTGGGTATCAGAAATTAACTGCATCTACCATGGCGTGCGTACTACGTTTACCAGCGAGAATCTCCTAAACGCCTGCAACAGAACATGCTTCTGGGCAGGAGACATATTTGCGCCCAAGCTCAGGCTGAAGAACAAACATGGTGCGGAGGTGGGGATCCAAGAGTACCTGCAAGGCGCGTTTCTAGATATGTTTGCCGAACTGGCGCGCGCGACTGGAGATTTGGAAGGTGTCATCGGATTCGAGGTATGCTGGAACCCTCTCTTTGAAGTATAGTTGCTCATCTGTAGATGATGAACGAGCCTCATAGAGGCTATATAGAACTACAGTCCCTTCACGCGTTCGACTACAACACTGACCTACATTTGGGCTCCATACGTTCGTGAATGTTCTGCAAAACAGTGTAGCATACTGAACTTCCACTAGCGACTGCATTCGAATCTTTCCAGTTGGGTGCCGGCTATCCAACGGAAGTTGCTACATGGACACGCTCCTTCCCTTTCCCCACACGAAAAACCGGACGTGCGATGCTCAACCCCCATGGCAGTAGGGTCTGGCGTCCGGATGGCCCTACATTGGGCCTATGCATATGGGAGATGCACGGAGTATGGGGGTACGACGTTAAGAAGAAAGAAGCAGTTGTGCTTCGGGAAAGCTACTTTGTCAACCACTCTACTGGTGGGCAGCGTGTCGACTGGTACACTGATTGTTTCTACCCATTGATCAAGAAGTGGGAAAAGACAGTACGATCTGTCGTCGCACCTGAAAAATTCTTGTTTTTGGAACCCATTCCCAACGAAGTACGTTTCTTGCCTCTTTGACCATACACCTGGCTGACTAGTGTCTAGTTCTGCCCTCCATCTTTCACACCTGATCGCCAAGTGTCGAACATGGTCTACGCGCCGCACTGGTACGATCTCAAGGGTCTGTTCGACAAGGCGTTCAGCGACTTCACTGTCAACGTCCAAGGCCTCTCGAGGGGAATGTTCCCTCTCAAGGGCCTGTACTGGGGCCAGAGAGGTGCACGCGAGAACTTTGCGCTTCAGATCCGCAACATCGTCGAATATGGATACAAATCCCTGGGCGAAATCCCTGTCATCTTGGGTGAATGTGGTATTCCCATGGACATGAACAAGGGAGAAGCATTCACAACCGACGATTGGACGTGGCAGTCGCGGATGATGGACGCTATGATGACCGGCCTCGAACGCGCCCTCATAGGGTTCACGTTGTGGAATTATAACCCACTGAACGCCGACGATACGGGTGATGAATGGAACGGAGAGAATTTTTCATGGTTCAGCAAGCGTCGAGCTCTTCCAGCAATGATGCTAGACTTTGAGCAAGATGCAGTTGGGCTGGACCAGGGAGGGAGGATACTGGAGGCGGTGGTCAGGCCGTATGCGGCAAAAACGGCGGGCGTGCCGCTGGCCTTCGAATACGAGATGAACACTGGTGCTTTCAAGTTCGAGTGGGCGAATCCTGGAGGGAACGACATCGGGAGTGCTGATGTGGCTAAACCACCGCTGGGAGGGCATCCAGAGTTGACAGCGTGGCAGACAGAGATTTTCGTACCATCGATGGTGACCAAGGGCCGTCGTGTGATTGTGCGCGGGCTGCAGGAAAAGGATTTGTGGGCCCATGATGAGAAAAGACAGACACTCTTCATTGTGGTGGCGGATAGGACTCCGGGAACGCGGCACACTGTACGCTTTGATGTTGTCCCACGACTAGAGGGTGTATTTGAGGTGAATGACCTCTGGAGCGATTGGAAGCATTCGATTATTTCCTTCATTGGAATGCTGGTTTGTATAATAGCTTACAGGCTGGCTGCATAGATATAGTAGATGTAGACGTGGAATATATGGAATTTCGTGGACACCCCCCGCGTATTGATACGACTTGACCTGGTCAAAGGGGGTCGCAATGCAACGATGCAGAGTTGAATCACTATCCCATTTTGTGTGAGGAATTGGATGAATTCCAAAGCTGCTACTGTCGTGGCACTGGAGTAAATCACAACGGTTCTGCTTACGTTATCAAAGCGATTTCGTCAGAGGCATATGAGGCTCTTCTCCCAAACCGTCACTGGACACCCTTTCCACTTCACGCGACGCGTTTTTGGCCGTCAAGGTTGGCTCTAAACGAGTTTGGCTGGATTTCCAAAACTATTTTGAGGCTGACCTCGCTTCAGCACGCGCCATTCAGCACAAACTCGTTTAATGCAAAGCAGTGATGACTATGGATCGTAAGGATTCGCGCAAATCGCAAAGGACAGCTGGCCACCCATATTCACCTCCCCCATCACCACCCGTGCAGCGGCCCAACACGCCAGTTCCAACCTCGTCAGGCATAAACACGGGGATTCCTCCATCACAATTCTACGGGAAGCGGCCACCCAAGACCACCGCCGACAGCCCACCCAAGGCGGACCATTCACGATCCAACTCGATTTTGAAGGCGTCCCCGCCGCCATTACCTAGTCGCCCATCGGGTACCGGCAGCAGCCACACCACTTTTGGGACCATCGACACGAAGGAGCAGCCTCCAGTGTACAGCGACGAAACTTTCCGCGGGCCCGAGCTCGTTTCAGAGACCAATATCGAAGACGAGATACCTCCACTTTGCCCGGCCGAGCCGACTGAATGGAGCTGGCCCTCCAACAATGCAAGCATCGGTGATTGGGGCAATGTTGCAGAATCGAGCTGGTCAACCAATACCCAAGGAAACTGGGCATCCAGCACTTGGATGCCGGAGACACTCAAGGCGAATGTGCCGATAGAAAGGAGTGCCAATGAAGAAGCTGAATGGTGGAAGGACCACGGGCGGCCAGGTCCAGGCTATCTACCCTCAATGGTTGAGGCGGAACTTCACGACGCAGACCACACCTTATTCTCCGTCATTGCCCAACAGCCAAAAGTACCATCGTCTACTCCAGCGGGTTCATCCACTGCCCAGCCCTCCACTGCAGCATCGACGCCCGCAGCTGCTTCATCATCGTCACCTCCTTCTTCTCAGGAAACCCACCCAAGCCCTCCACACGTACCGCCCTCTGATGAAGAGATTCGCAAAGCCGTACCCCATCCCAATGTTTACTACTGTCCCAAGGACAACAATTGGACGCTCATACAATGTCTATCGTCGGCTGTTCTACCTAAACTCACTGCAGCGGCCGAGAAGCAGTATAGGCTACCTGCTCAGCATCACCGCGCGCGCCTCGACTGTCTAAAATCAGGGAAGGACAACAAAACACATCATTTCCACAAATACCCCCAGGCCGTGGATTCGGCGCGTATACAACCCCCATACCGCGACATCCACCAAGCCGCAGCAGTTAGAGAGAAACACCGTCGGACGGCCATCATTGACGCTGACATCGATGTGGAAAAGATGCAAATTGAAGAGGTCAATAACGCAGCGGAGGAGGCAGGCTTTTTACTTGACCTTTACGTCTGCTGCACATGCGCATGTTACTGCATCGTCTCGCCACCTATAGATGGCATTGTCAAAGGATCTGTCTGGGCAGGCTTCGTTGCCGATCGCAGAGAGAATCCACAAGTTGGGCGGTCCAAAGAGGTTTCATTATACAAGAGTGTTGCGGCTTTAGCAGGGTTCGTTTTCAGGTCCTTCCGTTAACTGTCTTGTTCAATAAACCTGCAGCATTCTACTCGCCTTGTTGTGGAACGGCCAGCGAAGAAACCTCAAAAAATCCGGCAAATTCTTGACACTTTTTGGCACTTCTTCTCATGTGTGAGCAGGCCGTTCAACTCGCTTTTTACTTTCTCATCTTTATAGTACTTCCTTATTTGAGTCTTGGGGGTACATCACTGAAATAAAGGAGGGCGAACAGCAATTGGCTCCCCCTGCGGTCGACCTCTCTCCCAATGGACGAATAGGACGGGCGAAAGCCTTGCGCGCATGGATCGAAATCAATGCATGGCTTCAAGACTACAAGCGTATCAATGGTTTGCACTCACCCAACCGAAGGAGGCGTTCACTCACACACGTTAGCTTCTTTACTGGAGGATACTTCGACAGAGACCCTGCCAGTATCACTCACTGCTGCCCGAAGCATGTATCAGGAAGCGTTGGGCTCTGATCCTGAACACAGTATGTTGTCTAGCCTATTGATAAGGCGTTCTCTAATCCCTTAGTGCCCCGCGACAATGCTCCTGGAACACTTGACGCATACGAACTATGCTCGCCCGCCGTTTGGGTAAGCCTTGGGCTCACACCAACTACGGCTACGCCAGGTTCGTTGACTGCATTCCACTGAGGTTTTATTCATTCTGGCTGTAGAGTTTCTCGAATTCGCGTATTATGCGCAATGCAGGTGTGATCCCAAGAATACTGTGCAATACTTCAGCGACGTGTCCGATGTCGTTATGGCTCTCAGCAGCGCCGGCCTTTGTACGAGCACCCTAGAAGAGTTCATCATCACAGAACAATCGCGGGGCCGATTCACGTTAACCGAAATTGTGAGCGCCGCGAAGGACTTGGGTTTCCCTGACCTTTACGGTGAATACGACACGTCTCACGACGACGCCTTTATCGAAAATGCTTGGAAGCACGCGGTTCAGGAGGCATGGAAGAACAACGACAGCGCCGCCGAAAGGAAAGCGCGGACTGCTCTGAGAATGATTGCGCTGCATCGAGGGACGCCATACCTCCTTGATGTGTTGGATAAAGCCAATAGCATGATGACACCGGAGCAGGCCTACCAGGCTCTAGAGGTTGCGTCAGAGGTAGACGACGCGACCCTTATCATGGTATACCAGATGCGTGTAAGTCTCTGTTACAGCTCGTACTTGTTTTGCATCTCACTCGATATTCTAGCTGGACGAACAACCCATGCAACTAACGAAATGGGCCTCTGCTTTGACGGCGATAGCGGAAGTGCGAAACAGCGAGCGTTTGAAGACTCTTGCAAACAAAGGTTATGACCGTCAGTGCAGTATAATCCCCAGCGTCAAAGAAAATAACATGTTTAACAGCGGGAGAGATCTCCGCTGCGACACGACCGGAATGGCCGCGAGGGCTGAATCAGCTGGGCAACACTTGCTACCTCAATTCGCTGTTGCAATACTTTTACACAATCAAGGATCTCCGCGACGCTGTTCTCGGAGGGGTCAAAGCAATCGACGACAATGATTCCGAGAAATTGAGTGACGATGACCTCAAGCGTCATCGTGTTGGCGGTCGACTAGTAACTCGTCGGGAAATTCTGCGATCTAAGAAGTGTACGTTTACTACTCCAACTGAACTGGGCTATGTTAACTGGTCTATCCAGTCCTTGGGCAGCTCGGAGGCCTATTTTACAACCTGGAATATGAGACGTCTACAGCCGTGACCCCAACGCTCGACCTTGCCAAGCTAGCGTTGATCACATCCAAGGACGAGGAGGAAGACGAAGTTGATCAAGGGGGGTCGGATGCCTCCAATGACACTGAGGCCACTCTCGTCGACGATGGACCGATCCGTCTTCCACATGTCTCTACAGAGGTCGCTGCACCTCCGAAGTCGCCTTCCCCGCCGCGGTCTCCAGGATCAGTGCTAGGCAAACGGGCGCGGGACTTGGCTAGGGAGAGTAGTGCAATGGATGTCGACACACCTCCAGCGACAGCATCTGGGTCCGGGACGAAGCAGGATGAGGATGTGGAAATGGCCGATGGCAGCCAGCCACAGGCAACTATGAAGCCACCTCCGCTACCTGCGAGGAAGAAAAGTCTGGGTCTCTCGGATTCCGGGATGATGTTTGGTAAGTCATCTGCAGGATACGCGATCAGCTAGATAACATGGTCTTAAAGGAAAGCAACATGATGTTGCCGAATGCATGGACAATTGCATGTTCCAGATCGAGACCGCGTTACTTAAGTTCGGAGGTAAAGAGAACGAAACGTTGAGCGAGAGCGACAAGACAAGTGTCGTCAAGCGGTGGGTCGTCACTCATTCAAACGAATAGCACCTCATTGGACTCTAGGTTGTTCTATGGCAAGATGAGGCAAAACGTCCTTGCGAAAGACGAGAATCTCGAGAAGGAAGACTTGTTCTCACATCTTCCGGTCAATGTCTCACAGGAAGGCTATGATCTGTACGACGGGTTAAGTCAATACTTTTACGATGTCGTGGACTACAAAGACCAGAAGGTGCCCATGCAACTATCCATCGTTTCCCTTCCTCCGTTGTTACATGTCCAGCTCCAGGTATGCAATGGCCAACCAGACTGTATTCCTGCTCATAATTGTTAGCGCGTTCAATTTGACCGAGAACGTCTGCAATCTTGGAAGAGTCAAGCTTACGTTAAATTTTCCGACACGCTCTATATGGACCGATTTATGGAGGATGCCCCCGCCGAGAAGAAATCCCAGACCCGAATTCTCGAGGATGAATTGTATAGCTGTCGAGAGCGCCTCAGTACCATTCAAAACGGCAAGGTAAGGCAATTTTCTTTCACTGCAGAACATATATTGAAGGGCAAATTAGAATGGCTCCTTCGACAATGCCATCGCCAATACCAGTGCATTCTTCCGCGACTCTGAGTCATCCAAAGTATTCGTGGGGATTGACGAGGAGTTCTTGACCGTCTCGAATGCGGAGGCAGCCTCGATTAAGGCACAGGTGGTGGAACTACAGCAGAGGATCAGTTCACTGAAGCAACAGCTCGAACAAGTGTGGCAAGACGAGCAGAAGGTGGTCTATGAGCTCACCTCAGTTTTCATTCACCGAGGTGCAACGCCGACCTTTGGACATTATTTCTTCTACTCTCGACACCTCCCGGACAAGCCTGACGAGTGGTTCAAGTACAACGATGCGGAGGTGTCGCCAATATCGAAGGAGGATGTCTTTGCGGATACGACAGGGCAGACGGCTAATCCGTACTTGGTAAGGTTTTGATGTGTCGTTCTGAAAGAAAATACTTACCTCCCCGGTTAGCTTGTGTATGTACGCAAAGGTAGCAACGTCGTGGATGCAGTAAAGAGGACTGTAGGCTAAGCTTGGGTCTGCCACTGAACTATTGAGTTAATTTTGTATGTACTACATGGTTTCGTTGTGTGTAAAATCGTCTTGTATTTACTGGAGTCTGGCATTGAATGCACGATGAAGTAAGGATTGCTCATTGGGCAATCCCAAAACAGACGGGTCGGAGTCCGGTCCGCACTTTCTTGCCGACTTTCAATGCCCGTTGTCATTGCCCAACCATCACGGTTTCTTCAAGATACACTTGACCATCGCTTTCCGGAGCACTGGTATTGTTTCTCAAGAGATGTCATTGGAGGGTCCGACTGACCACAATCCGGCCCGCCCATTTACCGTGTTCTCTATATAACGTCGCCTGCTCCTCTGCCATGGTACTATGGCTCTCTTGACTCCGTTTGTCACTGCGCTCTTCATTCTGCTTTCTGTCCCTCTCGTATTATCTGCTATTGACCGTCATGCTATAGTCTCCCGCTATAATCCAATCCGCAATGCATCGAGTACAACAACACCCCTACAAGTTGGAAACGGAAATTTTGCATTTGGCGCAGATATCACCGGCCTTCAGAGCATTCAACCTTACGGTATCCTCTCTTCGTGGGGCTGGAAAAACGATAGCCTTCCGGAAGGGAAAACTCAGGCCGATATCGACGCTTACCGTGGTACCAGTTGGCCGAACCATGGACGAGAGGTGCAGTATGACTTTGGTGGCAACGACTCTGCTATCGAGAAATGGCTTACCGCTAACCCAAACCGTGTTAACTTGGGTCGATTGGGTTTGCTCTTCGACGGTGACGAAGTCGGGGAGGATGCCTTGGAGGACACGACCCAAGAGTTGGATTTATGGACGGGCACTCTTACAAGCCAATTCAACTACGACGGGATCCCGGTGACTGTCAAGACAGTGTGTGCGGCAGATGCGGATGTCGTTGGCATTTCAATTGATTCTGAGCTCCTTGCATCTGGCCGTTTATCCTTGTTCATCGATTTTCCTTGGAACGACGGTCTCTCGAAGTTTTCGGCGCCGTTTGTTGGAAAGTTCAACATGACCACAAGCCACACCACAACTCTCGATGAAGATACTCTTACCATGACACACAACATGGTGGACGCTACGTCTTTCACTTCGTTGGTGGGGTCTGTCGAGTTGAACGTGACGCGTAGATCGCCCAACGCACACCTTTATAGCATCAAACCTTTATCCTCAAGTACTTCCATATCTGTTGGCGCATCTTTCTCTGCGTCTGAGGATGGTCTCGCGAGGATCGCATACGAGCAAGCCAAAAGCTCGTCACAAGCGGGCTGGTTTACATTCTGGTCTACAAACGGGTTTGTTGATCTTGTATCTGGGTCAACCGATGAACGGGCGGACGAGTTACAGCGACGAGTAATACTGTCGAGGTACTTGATGAGGGTGAACGAAGCAGGTGATGCGCCGCCTCAAGAGGTCAGTCCACTAGACTACCACCGTGTTCGTTCACTGACAGTCAATCAATGACCAGTCGGGTCTCGTCAACAATGGCTGGGTGACACTCGTCCCATTGCGACTCGGACAACCCCACTCACCTCAACATGTAGTACGGCAAATTCCACATGGAGATGTACTTCTGGCACGCCGCACATTGGGCATTGTGGAACAATTGGGAGATTCTCTCTCTGTCGACACGCATATACGATACCTTCCTTCCCTCATCTCTCGCGAGAGCGCAAGACCAACAAGGCTGGGCAAGCGGCGCGCGCTGGCCCAAAATGACCGACCCGTCTGGCCGTTCGGCACCAGGCGAGATTAACAATCTCCTTCTCTGGCAACAACCTCACCCTTTGGTGTTTGCCCAATATCAGTACCGCAGTGCTGATGAAGGTGGAAAGCGTCAAGTCCTCGAGGAATGGGCGGATGTCGTCCGCGAGACGGCAAACTGGATGGCAGCGTTTGCATGGTACAATACGTCGACGGAGGTGTATGACCTTGGACCGCCAGCCTATGTAGTCAGCGAGGACACAAACCCCAACGCGACCATCAACCCCGCATTCGAGCTGGCGTATTGGCGTTTAGGTTTAAGCATCGCGGAGGACTGGATGGCCGCTCTTGGAGAGGAAGTCCCCGCGAATTGGTCGATTGTGAGAGAGGGACTCGCGCAACTTCCATTAACAGATGATAATGCGACGTATAAAGTTTACGAGGGGTTGGAGGAGGGCTTTTGGACAGACCCGGAGTATACTAACGACCACCCTGCACTAGTCGGTCTATACGGATGGTTGCCGCCCACTCAAGGGCTGGGCATCGACATTGCCAAAGCCACATTCGAGAAGGTGGTAGATTCTTGGAATTTAACGAATTGCTGGGGGTGGGTATATTCTCAACACGATACGTCCATGTCACTGAAGAGTTGATCATTCAGATGGGATTTCCCTATGCTTGCCATGGCGGCTGCTCGCAATGGTGAAACTGACCGCGCGGTCGACTTTTTGTTAGACCCGCTATTCCAATTCGACGATGTCGGAATGCCCGTAGGCGGTGTTCGCGTACCAACACCATACTTCCCTGGGTCGGGAGGGCTACTGTATGCTGTGGCCATGATGGCTGCAGGATGGGATGGCGCCGATGGCTCAATCAATGCTCCAGGCTTTCCGCAGGATGGATGGGATGTACGATGGGAGGGCCTCAGTAGATCCATTTGACCGAAAAGAGTGGTTCATTGATTAGCTAAATCATAAGTATCGACACCCTATTGTCACTGTGGGCCGTACCAGCGACCCAGAAGTTCCCTACTGGACCCAATGCATCATGACACTCCCAAACCAAACTAAGTCAGTGATGGTGCAGAGTGCGACCTGCGTGACGACTTCAAAGAAAACGCGGATTTTGCAGATTTGATAGCCTGCCTCGTCTGCATCCTGTGCACCAGCGTCCAAATGTCCACCGCGCCTGGCCCCTCGGTATCTGGGATGCATCCCCCTCGAACCAACACATCAGCGTCTGCTGGCTCGAGGCATCCGATAGGCACATCGGTCAACTGATCCACGAAGTATCCTTCCAAGAAGTACGGCCGCATTCTATCCAGCCCATCAACATGCAGGCCAGCCAGCGAAAGTGGATTGTTCGGCTGTGTGATTGGCACTTGGTGGACCATGAGGAAGTTACGCAGTTTGGTGTGGTTGAAGATATCGAGAACTTGGTATCCGTCGGTTGCTGAGATGAAGCGAACGATGAGGTTAACGTCGTGCGCAAAGGCAAGGTAGTGTTTGAGCACGGGGACGTTGCCGTCGACATCGACAGACAGGTCGGAAAGGGAGAGACAGATGGGGAGGAATAGGTCAAGGTCGAGCTTGAGGTCACCGAGGTGGAGATATTTCAGGGATTGTAAGTTGTGGATCAAAGGTGCAATCTCGACGATCTCGGCAGGAGGTGCTCTTGGACTGTCGTCTGCGTTGTGGATGGCGCCGCTGTACGATAATCGGACAATATGCGGACAGGCGGAAAGAAGACGCTTTGTATCATTGACGGACAGAAGGGCGGCAGCAGGATTGGGGCGCATCAGCATTAGGACTCGGACATTTCGAGCGAGGAATGTCCGATCTTTGGCGTCGAATGCATCGAGCGTTCGGAGGAAGAGATTGGCGGAAATCACTGTTTTCAAGATGATTGTATGGTATAAGACAGAGTCGACCCTAACGGAGCCGTTAGATGTGCATTTGTTTACCGCAAGCGCGACGCGACTTGCCATGGCTTGAGACTGCGCGATACCAAGCAAAGGCCCAGCCGGGCACGCTGGTTCTCCCATGCTGCAAATTCGATTATTTGCCCCAAAACTTCCAGAGGGAGCATCGTTGGCGAGGATGGCTCGTGCGAGGTCATGGTCAAGGTCAAGGTGAGTGAGCAGATGAAATCGGCACGCGGCTCAGGCGCGTCACGGTCACGATCAAACACGATGCTACATAGTGGCCCACCAGCCCCACCATTGAGCGAAGTATGCGGCAATATCAAATTGTTGTTGGGTAGATTAACTTGGTGTTGTTCTTTGCTTCATCTACATATTTACGGAATCCAATACTTTATCTACACTATTGCCCATTCCTAAATTTCCCACTTACAGCCCCAAAACGAAGGTGGCAGAGGTCAGCGAGCTACAGGCAAACAATACAAGTCCGTGTACAGTATTCATTCGAACATAGCAAGTCTCTCAGACAGCGTCAATCAGAAATTAAGCAGTGGTATCTGGGCCAGCGAGGGCGCCCTCTGATGCTTGACCGTCTCCGTCAACCTGGTGGAACTCTGGAAACGATGTTCAGTGGCTTCAAGTTTCGACATGCAGACTTTCATACCCAGGATCTCGCTGTACATCATGACCTTCCAGGTATCGGTGGGTAGGTCTGCATCGTTGAAACTCCAATCAAACTTCTCTTCAGCCTCTGGCTCGTCGCTGGGGTCGTGGTATGGCGCGACGTATTCGTGGCCAAGAGACTCAGTTGCCGTTATGCGCTTCCTGGGGTCGAAGACAAGCATCTTCTCGAGTAGGTCGATCGCTAGAGCAATGTTCAACAACCAGGATGACGGACGTTGACGAACGCATTACCATCTGCGTCGGCAGTCCTCAGCTTTGAGCTGAAAGGTACACGCTCTCTCTTGGGTAGACTCTGCACGAAACGGAGCGTCTACAGCAGACTTGAGTGTGGTATCAATGACTGCATTCGAATTCACTCACATTCTCGCTGGCGATAGTCTGAATGACATCATCTGGGGGTGTACCGAGCAGTTCGGTAATGATAGAGAACTGGTTGACGTCTAGAACAAGAGCCCATAAGTGTCAGCGAGTGCGAGGGTCGCATGGACATCGATACGCACGATCCTTTCCGGGGAAGAGGGGCTTGCCCTCGAGCATTTCAGCGAAAATACAACCGGTACTCCAGATGTCGACCGCAACATCATATTTTTGCCAGGTTAGCATGATCTCTGGCGCACGATAATACCGTGTAGACACATAGCCTGTCATCTGGGGGTCTTGAATTCGCGCAAGACCAAAGTCGCAAATCTAGTGCGGTTGAAGATTTGTATGTGGAGAGGTACCATGGGCAACGTACCTTGAGGTCACAGTTCTCATTAATGAGAATGTTACTCGGTTTCTGATGGAGTATAAGAACAATGAAAGGATGGTGTAGGACGGGAGCCTCACAAGATCACGATGGACCACACCGGCCGAATGTACGTATTTGAGACCACGCTGGCTGGGCGTTAGTTCGGCAAACGAAGTTATGGCAGACAACGCACAAGAATTTGGTAGAGGAAATACTGGATGAACTGTTTCTCCAGGGGCCGCGAGGTCAACAATCGGTGAAGATCCGTACCCAGTAACTCAGTGACGAAGTACCTGCAAAATCGGTATCTGAGCATGAAGAACAGAGAGTTGATACGTTTAAACGACGCACAAGTCCTCAAGCGGAGAAATGAATACATCGCTAAGGCTGATGATCTGTACGCGCACGGAGGGTCAGTATGAAAATGAAGGTAGAGGGCGTATCGCGGCTACGAACGTTCTCGTGTCTTATGTGCTTCAAAAGCTTGAGCTCGCGGTACGTGCGCTTCGCGAGCACAGGTGTGCTAAAGGGCTTCATGATCTTCTTGATCGCAACCGATGTCCCGTTGAGCTGGTCCTTGGCCGAGCTGGAAGGGTCGAGGAAGGGGGATTAAGAGGCTGACATAGCAAAGGCTTGGTGAGTGGTACGCACCAGACGAGTCCGAATGCACCTGGAAAACGGGAGAATTAGCTATTGAGATTCTCTCCCCACAAGCGTTGGCGACGTACCCATTCCAACTGGCTGGAGGTCATTGTATCGCGTCGTAACCTGAGCGCTTTCATCAGCATCCCTCAACTCATCTCCTGCCGCGTCGGGGAGCGCTGACCTCGAAGGAGGTTCCGAAGATGGAAAGTTTCACAAAGGACATCGTGGGTCTTGGTCAAGCTGGAAACGACGATCGCAGGATTCGGAAAGGTGACCTCACCAGCCAGCAGTACGGGCGATCTTTGATTCACGTGCCGTCTCCGTCACCATTTCCGTTTGCGACCCAGTAGAGATGGAATAGGGCGCCACATTCAGTGATCCAATGCTCAGCCATTCAATCGCCTTCGCTCGCGTTCCACTGAACGCCAGTTCAAAAAAACCATCAAGCCTCGACCATGACGTCGCTAATGAGTTCCACTGATCGCGGTCGCCGCATTTGTGCCGGAATCTGTAAGCTCATTGCCGACAACCACCACCATGTCCTTCATCCGCTTCGCACACTCCCGCCTGGCCGTTCGTGGCTCATTCAAACCCATGGTCTCCACTGACCCAGCGCTTTTTAGACGCGTCAATTCGCGCGTGGATACTCCACTGCCCCAGCAGCAAAGCAGTCCAATTTGCCCTATTGGCTCCTCGGTGCGGGTGCTGGCGGACTGGGCATCTACGCATACTTGGACAGCCGGTACTCAGAAAAGCCTCAAGAAAAAAGTCCTCTGGATCCCCAGAACTTCTTGGACTTCAAGTTGAAGAAAATTGTGCCCTACAACCACAATACATCGACGTACGCCCCCATAGTGTTCGGGCAACTGTGTATGCTCATTACAACTGTCTAGCTTCATCTTCGAGCTGCCTAACAACGATGCCTCGCTGATCCCTGTTGCGTCTTGCCTGATTGTCAAGTCCTCCGATCCCGAGGGATGCACGTCCAATGGCAAACCCGTTATTCGTCCATACACCCCGACATCCCAACCCGACGACCGTGGCGTGTTGGAGTTGCTCGTCAAGAAGTATGACAGTGGTAACATGTCCAAGCATATCCACACCCTCAAGGTGCGTTTATCCGCGGCTATACTATAGCATTGCTAAGCCTTCGTAGGAGGGTGATACCCTTGCCATCAAGGGCCCTATCACCAAGTGGGCATATAAAGGTGTGTAGAACCACTAGAGTTGCTTAACCGCGCTCACACGACACAGAGAACGAGTTTGATGAGGTCGCCCTCATCGGAGGTGGTAGCGGAATGTACGACAATCTCAACGGTCGCGCCATTCCTGCCGAACTGACGCGTTCTTAGCACTCCTCTATGGCAAATCGTCAGCCATGCCCTGCGCAGCCCCGCTAACAAGACCAAGTTCACCTTGATCTACTCTAACGTGACTGAGGCCGACATCCTCATGCGCGAGCAGTTCGAAGAACTCGCCAAGAAGAACCCCGAGACTCTCAAGCTCGTCTACGCCCTTGACAAGCCACCCAAGAACTGGTCCGGCCCTTCCGGATATATCACGAAGGACCTTGTGAAGGAATATGTCGCGCCTGCAAGCCTCGGCGAGAAAGTCAAGGTCTTTGTATGTGGCCCTCCTGGCCAGATGAACGCCATCTCTGGTCAGAAGGCGGGCATGAAGCAGGGAGAGATTGGCGGCGTTCTCAAGGAGCTCGGCTACACTATTGACCAGGTATGCAATTTACCTTTTACTTAACATTCCTTCTCTAACATCGTGCAGGTCTTCAAGTTCTAAATGGACGATTGGTTTGAATAGTAAGTTATCGTCGGGTAGACATGTAAAACGGAATTGATTCAACTGTGACTCTACCTTCCGATCGAGAGTGATTTTTCTCATGATGTACAATTATTTGTTCTTCTACACATTCTGCCAAGCTGGCTAACAAAACATACTACCCATCCCTACTATCCTCAGATCAAGTCCACCTTGATCACCAACTTTCCGGTCGTTTTCCCGCCTACCAGGTCCTTCTGCGCCTGGCGCACGCCCTCCGTTGTGAAAGGATAGTCCTTGAAGATGTGGACTTTGAGCTTGTTGGTGGAAAGCAACTCCAGAAGCTCGCTGAAGTAGTGCTTCGTCTCCTCGGGAGTAACAATGTAGTTGAAGACACTAGGAGATCCATGAGCATAGGCTTTCCTCGCAAATGCGTACGTACGTCGGGCGCAGCAACCTCACATTCTTGGTTGTAAGTTGCAGAGGTGCGAATGGCGGGACAGCACCAGAAGCGTTCCCGACACTGACAATAGTACCCTTACGAGCAATTATCTTGAAATTGTCGTCGAACCTACGGGTCTCTTAGTACATGCTGACCTGGGACCAAATAGACGCGTACGTGTCTTTGCCGACACCATCGAAGATGGCCTGTACACCTTGGCCTTTGGTGATCTCCAGAACACGGTCGACTGTGTTCTCCGTCTTGTAGACGATGACATGGTCTGCGCCAAACGACTTTGCGAACTTAGCTTTCTCAGGCGTCGACGTGGTCCCTATGACGGTCGCACCGCGGTGCTTGGCGTATTGAGCCATGATAAGCCCAAGACCTCCAGCAACGGTGTGGATCAGTACGGTATCGCCTTTCTGAACGTTGTACGCGTCTGTCAAGAAGGTCGTCGCCGTCAGCGCCTGAATGGCAGCTGCTCCAGTTCTGAGATCCAGGTTGTCTGGGAGAGGCTGTACACTCTTCCAAGCGGCGACAACGTAGCTCGCATGGGTGTCTTGGCCGAACTGAAGGACTGTCAGCTATTATTCTGCATAGTGGAATCGGATTGTTGACTCACAACGGCAGCATTACCGCCGACCTTGTATCCTCTTGCCTTGAACTCGGGGTCGTTCAGGACACTCTCGTCAGTTGGAAGAGACACGATAGTTCCAGTAGCTTCGCGGCCAAGGATATAGGGAAATTTCTCGACGGGGTACAGTCCCTTTCTGCCCGAGGAGCATTATCATCTCTCTGATCTGTGGGAAAGAGAAATCAAACAAACCGGAAGTAGGTGTCGATGAAGTTGACTCCTAGGTAGGCTGACTGGAGATGGATGAATTGACGCTCGTCAGTGCCCAAAATGGACTCTACCTTTACAACGATGCTCTGTGGGGTGACCTCTGGGAAAGGAATGGTCTTCTTCTCAATAACGTCGAAATCTCCAGTCTGCGTCAAGGTATGGGTGCAAATAGGCAAGGATAGTATGTGTGCTATACCTTCTCAATGATAACAGCATCGATGGTAGCGGGGAGTGACATGGTTGAATAGCGCAGATGGTGGAAAGAAGGTAAGTAGAGACTCGTGCGATTCAGCTGACGACTGATATAGGGAAGGGCACGTCGTATAGTCAGCATATTCGTAATGGATTAATAAGCTTGTTTTCAATGGGCTTTGAATTTGAGCTGCTGGAAGGCAAGAGGCTGATGGCGCGACTCTGACGCGCATCCAAGCACGAGATACATCTTCGTTGTTCTGATTCAGTTTATTGTTGCCGCGGCCCGTGGCCCAACGCGATCGAGCAGCCCTCCCCCGACCACCATCTCGGCAATACAGTATGCCATTCTACATTGCCATTTGAATCCGATATGCTGCTCAACACAAGTGCGATAAAAAGAGTACGGATTATTTATCCTTCAAGTCTCTAACTATCATCTTCAGACCAAATCAACCTTTATCACCAATTTTCCCGTCGATTTCCCACCAGCGAGGTCTTTCTGCGCCTGCCGCGCACCCTCCGAGGTGAAAGGATAATCCTTGAAGATGTGGACCTTGAGTTTGTTCGTGTCGAGCAACTCAAGCAACTCGCTAAAATAATGCTTTCTCTCTTCGGCAGTAACGATATAATTGAAGACGCTAAACGATTATCAGGAGCTTTCCAGGCATAAGAGGTGCATCACATACGTGGGACGCAAAAACTTGACGTTCTTCGCAGAGAGCTGGACCGGCGCAAAAGGTTCAGGGTGGCCAGAGGCGCTTCCCAAGCTGACTATGGTGCCCTTGCGAGCAATGGTCTTGAAGTTGTCTTCGAACCTGGAGAGAACTCAGTAAACTATCGCTTCCAGGAAATGAAGACACACGTGTCTTTACCGACACCGTCGAAGATGGCCTGTACGCCTTGGCCCTTGGTGATCTCCAGGACGCGGTCCACCGTGTTCTCCGTCTTGTAATTGATGACCTGGTCTGCACCGTACGACTTGGCCAGCGCAGCTTTCTCCGGGGTCGACGTCGTCCCGATGACTGTCGCGCCGCGGTACTTGGCGTACTGGGTTAGGAAAAGTCCCAGACTTCCTGCGACGCTGTGGATGAGCACGATGTCACCTTTCTGGACGTTGTACGCCTCCGTCAAGAAGGTCGTCGCAGTCAACGCCGAAATGGCACCTGCTGCGGTTCTCAGATCCAGACCATCTGGGAGAGGATGCACGCCTTTCCATCCGACAGAGACGTAGGTCGCATGAGTGGCTTGACCGATCTGTAGAACATCTCAAAATATTCCTCTATGGTTATGAGTGATTGACATACAACAGTAACTTTGCCCCCAATCTTGTACTCCTTTGCCTTGTATTCGAGGTCGTTCAGGACATTCTCATCGGTGGGAAGGGCAACAATAGTTCCAGTCGCTTCATATCCCATGATGTGGGGTAATGTGTTGGGAAATTCTCCCTTTCTGTAGGACAAACGTTATTTCTCAGGAACCTACAAGCAAATCCACGGACTCACCGGACGAAAAGGTCGGCGAAGTTCAGACCAAAGTATGCTGTCTAAAGATGGATGAGCATGCAGGTCGCCCAAATGCACAATGTAACGTACCTTGACAACAATACTCTGTGGGGTGACCTCAGGGAAAGGAATGGTTTTCTTCTGAAGGACATCGAAATCGCCAGTCTATCGCCAAGTGGGATGAGAGTGCATATCCATCGACGACTCCGGGGGCGCATACCTCCTCGATGACCACGGCGTCGACAGTGGCAGGAAAGGACATGTTCGTATAGAGCAGACGAAGTATTGATAAGGGAAGGAGGGGATGTGGACGACTCGACCGACCAGCCTACCGTTAATATAGGGAAGAGTACGTCGAACAGTAAGCGTGTTTGTAAGGTCTAGATTGATAAGCCCAACACATTCTTGTGCGGTAGAGGAACAGGGGTCGATGGCGCAACACTGAATTTTCGAGCACGACGAAAGAGCTGGATTATTTGGTTGTTGCCAGTGGGGGTGCTAGTGATGATTGATCGTTGGTGCGAAGCACGATAGGGCTTGTTTGTTTATTTCTCCTGTGTCGACGTCCAGGAGCTACTACGAGTAGCGACGGTCAATATTTCGACAGATTAGTATCAAATACAGTCATGGTCAACAAGTAAGCAAAATACGGTGTTAGACAGAACCAAGAACAAGCACGCAAAGCTACCGGATTGAAGCGAATTGCGGATACGGAACATTTATACAAATATTGTAAAACTGCTTTGACTGACTTGTGAGCCGGCGTTCCTTGCTTTGGATGGACCTTCAGTAGGTTCGTCAAGGCAGAATCGAACCTCAAGCTGCCTTACGATTAGATTTCAAGCTAGCCAATGACGTCGCTCGTGATCTTCGGCGCGATCGAAAGTGCTGACTCCGTTTGCGCTTTGACCCCATCTCGGAGCTGGTCCTCCTTTCCTCTTACCACCTCATGCAACAGTAATGGGAATTGTACGTCTCTCTCTACGGTGCATGCACCTAAGACTCAAGTTTGAGCTCAGACGTCCCCAACAATGACCAGTACGAAGGATTCAAGCTGCTTTACGAAGGACTACGACTGTCTGGTTAACGCTATGGACCAAACGGAAATGAGGGAAGAAGATGAGAAGAGGCTTTACGCAGGAGATTCGGAAATATCAGAAGGCGCGTCTCACTTGCAGCAGCCGAGAGCCACGTCATTAACCAGACCTTCATGTAGACGAGGAGCCTTTGTTAAAGGTGTCCACAAGGCGTTTTGTCCTTTTCCCCATCCAATACCCAGATGTACGCACTTCTATCATCCGAAATATGCTTGTGCTGAAGGAGCTGCGAAGATATGGCGCATGTACAAGAAAGCCCAAGCATCCTTTTGGACTGCAGAAGAGCCGGACCTTACCTCCGACCTCTACGACTGGCACAGAAAGCTCACGGCGAACGAGAAACACTTCATTTCTCATGTTCTCGCATTCTTTGCTGCATCTGATGGAATTGTTAACGAGAACTTGGTCGAACGCTTTTCCAGCGAGGTCCAAGTTGCAGAAGCGCGCTCGTTCTACGGGTTCCAAATAATGATGGAAAATGTCCATTCCGAAACCTACTCGCTCCTCATAGACACCTACATCAAGGATCCAGAAGAACGTCGACATCTCTTCGAAGCTGTCGAAACAATTCCTTGTGTGAAGCGCAAAGCAGACTGGGCGCTGCGCTGGATATCTGACAAGCGGTCCTCATTCGGAGAACGCCTTGTTGCATTTGCTGCTGTCGAGGGCATCTTCTTCTCCGGGTCTTTTGCCTCTATTTTCTGGCTGAAGAAGCGTGGCTTGATGCCTGGGTTGACGTTTTCGAATGAACTCATATCAAGAGACGAAGGGCTCCATACCGAATTCGCTTGCTTACTTTTTAAACATCTCAAACGTCGTCCACATCCTCGTATCGTGAAGCGTATAATAACAGAGGCCGTACGGATAGAGCAGGAGTTCTTGACTGGTATGTCTTTGTGGCGATGTTTACAGAGTACTAATCCATGGTCAGACGCCCTACCGGTAGGGCTCATAGGGATGAACGCTGCACTAATGCGTCAATACATTGAGTTTGTTGCGGATCATTTACTTGTCGCTCTTGGGAACGACAAGGTGTATCATTCGTCGAACCCCTTCGACTTCATGGACATGATATCGCTACAGGGCAAGACCAACTTTTTTGAGAAGCGCGTTTCGGACTACGCGAAGGCAGGCGTGAGCACTTCCAACGAGACTGATAGTTCTCGGTCCAGACATACATTGTACGTCGTCCCCAATCTGCTTTGGTGGCGGGACGCTAATTGGCGGTGCAGTTCCGTCGATGAAGACTTTTAGATCCTGCTTTGACCACGCACAGTTTACCGTACTAATTCGCTGCAATCCTTGCATATGGCATGTATTTTATCGGATCATTTAATCCTGGCTTGTACTAATACTTGTATCCCAACTCATGTACTTACTTTGCTGTATCATTATTACTGTACTTATAAGAATTCCACACCCACGCTCTCGATAATGCGTACAATTGAGCGTACGCCGAGTGACACGAACCTCAACCACAGTTACCATAATCGTCCACAATATTCGAACACGCGACGGTCGCGCGCTTTTTCCATCACCCAACTGTGCCTGCTCACGCCTGCCATGGTCCGTGCGCACCGTGCGCACACACAAAACCCGCTCTCGCGCAATCAAACAACTCATACTTACCTTGATGGCATAACTGCCTTCACGTCCTGTGGTTGTGGGCTGTGGAATTCCTTCATAGCACGGCGACCCTGTCCATTACAGAGGAAGTCTGCAGTTTGTATGGGCTTCGGCTCATGCACCGTCTCAATATTTTCCTGTCCCACTTTGGCCACTCTGGCTGGGTGGGCCTTTTTTCATGTCGGAAGGTAGTCCTAACCCTAACCCTAGGAGCAATTTAAAGGGGGCTTCGAATGTTGATTTACTTTTGCAGCTTAGGTTTTCATAGCGGAGTAATATCATATGTAATGGACCTCAGAAAACAGCAGGATTGCAATACCAATTTGTTTGGAGGCTACGAAAGCTGCAGTGGCTCAAGTGTACTAAGCATATTAACGCACTTGGTAAATTCAAACAGCATTTACACAAAACAGTATTGGTGAAAGTACAATGGGCAATCCTATATTCAATCATCCCCACTCACGCTGCTCCCTGCTACGTTCAGCTTCTCCTCCTGGATATCCTCCATCATGCTATCCTCAAGCTCCCTGGGGTCAATCTTCACTTCGTCCCCTGCCCAAATTCGCATTGTCGGCTGCCAGACTTGCACCACGTTATCCTCTGCTGCACTGACCACCGTCCACTGGTCGTCCTCATTGGGCGCCCAGCAGAAGTCAGTGGGGCGCGAGGTGTGTCCACCATGCACGAAGAGCAGCTCAGGGGGACCATCTTCGGCATCGTCTGGAGTTTGTTCATTTCCAACAGCTGACAAGTCCCAAACATTGATGCGCCTATCGCTCGAGGCGGAGGCGAAGATGGTTTCGTTGTGCGGCGACCATTGTAATGATAGAACTTCGTCGGTATGACCCTCGAATGTATGTTTCTTCTGGCCAAGGCAACGCAGGTCGTGCAGAATGACGGTCTGACAATGCGTAAGCACAGAATACGCCTCATGGGGTTTATACACACCTTGTCCGAGCTGCCCGTCACGAGAAGGTTCTGGTTGCTTGGATTGAAAGAGACGGCAAGGATCTCACGGTCGTGGGCATTAGAGAATGTCTGCGCCGGATTAGGCTGTCGCGTATCCCAGATGAAGAGGGTCTTGTCGTCGCCCACACTGGCAAAAATATTTTGGTCGTGATGGTTCCAATCCACATCCTGTCGAATAGTCAGCCACACCGCAGTTAAAGAGTACAGTACGAATGTTGCCTACGCCAACAACGGAAGTGTGCGCTCGGAATGTGGTCTTGGGTTGAAGCGTATTGTCGCCTTTAGTATATGACTGGACATCCCACAAGCATACTGTCATGTCCTCAGAAGCACTCAGAACCTGTCCCTCTTGTAGCGAATTCCATGCCAATCCAAACCTGTGAAACGTCAGTATTAGGCCAAAAATGGCCATCGTCCACACACCCTTCGCCGTTCTGACCAGTGAGTCTGATATCCGCCTTGATTGTGCCATTCTTCTCTGGCTCGTTCGCGTGCTTTGTGCGGTCGAACACGAGCACCTCACCGCCAACAGTTTTGGTCGCGATGAGGTCCGGGTTCTGAGGCATATAACGCGCTCGGTTGACCTCGCCTGGGTGGTTGATCCGCTGGATGACTTTAACGCGTGGGGCGGGCGGAATGGAGTGCCCGCCAAGCTCGCCGCGGTCGTCGTCGTAGTCCGTGCGGTCGAGCTTGTCTGAACCTGGACCAGCGCGCTTTGGGATAGAGACTGTAGCTATTTGAAGGAAGTCTGTAGATTGGCCTGACGTGTGTGTTCCAAGGAGCAACCGATGCACAGTGTAAGGTTTGTCGGACGGGGATTCCTTGTCCGGGAACCACTGGCAAGTAAGAGTTGGCCACTCTAGAGCATGTGTAACAACAATGTCATAGAGGTACGGCGCGTTCTTCTTCCTAGAAACTCATTAGATGTAGAGTATTTGGAACACAGTCTGGGTGCGGACCATGTTTTATATTCCTACGCGTCGTTTAGCCACTGTTCACTATTGCAGATTGATAGACGCGCACTTCGTTGATTGTTTTATTCTCCTCTTCTGCCGCATACTCATCGTCTTCCATGGATTGGTCCTGTGGTCTCATCGCTCCCGGCGAATGGTCTGGGTGATGGCGAATGTGAGAAGCAAAGACGCGTCGGCCTCTTTCCCACGCTCCGAGCCTCCGACCTCTTGATCACGATCATCACATATTCCTTAATCCTCTACCTCGTCTTGGCATTAAACCAGCATTAAACTATGGGAAAGAGCAAGAATAATCTTAAAGCAGCATTGCAGTCGCAACAATCTCGCCAGAAAAACAAAGACCAGGCTACTCGAGTCGAAAAAATCATCGAGGCCCAAGCGAAGGCGAAGAAGCTCTCCCAGTCACAGGGAAAGGCAAAGGGGCGAAAGCAGCAGCAACCGCGGCTGGTGGTCCCATTTTCTGCAACAGACACCATTTTACTGGTTGGAGAGGGAAACTTCTCATTCACGCGCGCACTTGTTTTCGATCCTCCCACACCTGAATTGGCCCATCTACCACCGGGCAATGTCACTGCGACAGCGTACGACAGCGAAGAAGAGTGCTATTCAAAATACCCAGAGTCCCAAGAGATTGTATCCTCTTTGAGAGAGCGAGGCGTGCACGTTCTCTTCGATGTGGACGCAACAAAGTTGGAAATAACACCAGGCATAAAAGGACGACAGTGGGACAAACTTGTCTGGAACTTCCCTCATGCCGGTGCGTTATCTAGTTCCACCTATTTCCTTCCCTCATATCGTCTACAGGCAAAGGCATAACCGACCAGGATCGTAACATTCTCTCTAACCAAATGCTCATCCTGGATTTCTTCCGGAGCGCTGAGAATATGCTCAAACGCGGACCCAGGCCGAGTATTCAATCAGCTAAAAAGCGCAAGACCGAGGACGACGATCAAGACGAAGACGAAGCACCTGCAACAGCAGAAGCGAAGGCTACTAGAGGATCGATACTACTCACGTTGAGAAATGTACCACCATACACGCTCTGGTCGGTCTTCGCACTCGTATAGGAATTCTTCATTTACAGTCGTGTAGGAATGTCCCCAAGCTGGCGAAACATCCTCCGACGCCAGCATCAGGTAAACCGCCGAATCCGCCTTACATGGTGGTGCGCTCGTTCGAGTTCCACCGAAGTGCATGGAAAGGATACGAGCACCGAATGACAAAGGGAGAGCGTGCACAAGGGCAGGGAAAGACTGGTGAGGGAGGCGAAGATAGGACGTGGGAATTCTGCTGGAATGGGGGCCCACCACCACGACCAGGACGCTGACAATATGCACGATTTTGTATTTCTTTGTATTCCACCCGATATATAATTTAAGCCGATAAAGAGGGATGCAGCGAGATGATGCGGCCTGAGGCCTGCTGGGAATCACAAGAAGATGAGCCTTGCGAGCTCGAAGACAACTGCCCATGCATTAGATGAAAGACTGAGACGAAAACGGAAGGCGCACCTCCGCCAATAACCACAAATACAATTAGTCCTAGAGCCCAGAGGCCAACAGGTGCGCGCTGTAATGCCTTTTCTTGGCGTGAAAGGTGTGTAGGTTTCTTTCCAGCGCGCGCATCCTTCGCGAACTTTTCGTTTTTCTGGCGGAGCTCAAATGCTGTAGGCTGGCAGGGAGACAAATAATTAGATGGTTGCTTTGTATGTTATTGCAGAGTCAACGCACCATGCTTGGTGGTGGGATGGAGACAAAAGTGAGTTGAACGTGGAGGCGCACGCGACGACGTGTAGATTCAGCACCGGTCCGTGCTGCCGAAGCATAATTCGCCCGTCACGATGCGTGACCTGTCACCCTCTTTCCTTCACCAATGTTTTTCGGACGTGCAGGACGCGCAGTACGGCGATGCACACGCGTCTCGACAAGTCGCGGGTATGCCATTCAGCTGCACGTAGAACGGCCCGTGCCCGGCCTCACTCAATCACGGCGGTTCCCCGAAAAGAAGGCTTTCCAGTATAACTGGTATACACGGATTATCACTGAAAGCGCGGAGGCGCCTGTTATCATTCTCTCGCGCTCTGGATTCACCGCGGAACGCCTGAAAAAGCTACGCTTGGACATGCTCCTCGCGTCCGAGAAGGTTGAACCCCCGGTCAAGGATGGTGACCGTCTTCCGCCTCCGACCCTCACTATCATCAACGGCGGAATTTTCGGAGCTGCACTGCGGGACCAAGCTGGGCTGGACAAAAACCTGTTGGAGAAAGTAGTGGAAGGTGCTGGTGGCGAATACGCCGTTCTTACGCTTCCGGCGTTGCATCCTCCATACCTTGCTGCAGTACTGCGCGCAGTAGAACGCAGTGTACCGAAACGGCCAGAGCCCACACCAGCGGAAAAGGCAGCGAAGGAGGCCGCGGCCAAAGCGGATCCCTCGACACCCGGACGCAGAGCGAAGTCTGTGAAGATGCCGCCGACCCCCGACATGCGCGTTCTCGGCGCGCTAATTGAAGGCAGAGTTCATATGGCGCAGGCTCTGCCGGACATTAGCAAGCTCCCGACACTGCAAACCTTACGGGCGCAAATTGTGGGTGTTCTGAGCGCGCCGTCGACACAGATTGCGGGAGTGCTCAGTCAGGCAAGCGGAGGGATGTTGGCCCGGACGTTGGAGGGATTCAAGAAGAGCTTGGAGGATGAACAGTCGCCACCGTCAGAACCTTAGGTGCGTTCCCAGATTGACTTGCCCTTGCGCGCACTAAGCATTGTTGTCAGACCCATTATTCTCAGTACACTACTTGTTAATCACACTCCCTGTCCAATCCCATGGTGTTGGACAGACGCCAGGCGGCTTTACGATGCTTGAATGGCTTTTCGTCGCCCGAACATACTTCGTCTTGCTGCTAACCGTGAACAGAGACAAATTCCAGGATGTGTGTAATTCATGCGATGGTGTTGAGCCCCGTCCTTGTAGACTAAGTTCTGGGGATGCTTGTTTGAAAAGTTCACCGTCTTCCAATGCCATGCCAACTTGGGCGCTAGTACTTCATCAATACTATCCCTTTTCTTATGGCCATTTCCCCCCGTTCTGTCGCTGGAAGTGCAATAGGTAGATGATCATATTAAGCCCAATTAGAGTACGCGGTCGTGACCGTGCGGTCCAAGTGCGGTCTGTGCAGCCGCCAGCGCCATCGAATCTCATTTCGGCAGGCTTCGGCAAGATACTTCGAAGGAATGGGCACATGTGAATTGTCTGTGCTTTCATCTAAGCATGAACTACTTGTTGAACAGGTTTGCTGAAAGAGTGCTGGAAATTGCCAACTCACCCGATGGCATAGAGGTAACAGGATCTGCATACCATACGTTGGCTGGTCTATTGAATTTCTGTGCCCAGCCATCTTACGCACGCTCTGGGATGTCGACTATGTCTCAAGCGCCAACGACCAATCCACTCGTATTAACGTTACCGACCGAACTACTCTTGGAAATATTCTCCCTCACATTGATGTATACGCCCACCAACTTCAGAGAAACCCGCACCACTGCGCCGTGGAACATCGGCGCGGCTTGCCATCGCTGGCGAAATGTCGTGTTGGCCAGCCCAGAGCTGTGGGGATACATCAGCTTGGAAGAGTCCATTCACCGCAATCTATCGCGTGCTGAATATCGTTTACTCAACGAAATGTTGAATAGAGCCACAGGCGGTCGCAAAACCATCCAGTACTCTGGAAGACACCCCATGGCCTTTTGCCGCCATTTGCTTCGGCATGGTGTAGATCTCACGTCCTTGCTGGTCAAGTTGGAGCTGGACGCAGACTACAGGCAAATTTATCGGCGGAAAGGAGCTGTTCAGACTTTGGCAGCGTCTGTGCTCCCATGCCTAGAGATATTCACACTCGTCGCTGAAGGCATGCCGCGAATGGTCGGTTTTGACAGTACTTTCGTGTGGCCCAGTGCCCCGCCTTATTCTAGCGACGATGGGATCTTTTTTCTACAAGCGCCTGTTCTTCGAGAACTCCATCTTCACGGGGTGTCCTTGGGGGGTTTCCCGGCGCGATTGG
The DNA here is from genome assembly GCA_000934385.1 of Cylindrobasidium torrendii FP15055 ss-10. Lineage (NCBI taxonomy): Eukaryota > Fungi > Basidiomycota > Agaricomycetes > Agaricales > Physalacriaceae > Cylindrobasidium > Cylindrobasidium torrendii. The sequence goes on from KN880436.1 coordinate 214,673, forward strand.
AACCTATTCGACGCATCTCGTTCGACTTTGTGCAAGAAATCGATCTCAACGTATTCCTGAAATCAGGATTTGAAGAGGCCTCAATTGTATCTTACTCCCCGATGTTACCAGAACCCATTGAGCCTGCGCCAGTGCCCACTTTAGACGCCCTACTTAAGCTGTCACTTCACAGCCACGAGGATAGTTGTGGCATCGAGCGCTTCCACGCTCCCAATCTGCGCGCACTCCATGTCCACGAATGTCGGCCAGCCAAAATGCCTTGGGACCACCTCAGCAATTTCGTCCCATACAGCCCACTCCTCGAGACACTTAATCTCGACGCCAACGCCGGCACCGTACATTGCATCATTGGACTACTTCAACACTGTCCGCGTCTCAAGACGTTTTCCTTCGCCGTTGATCGACCTTCATACACTAGCGAACGCGATTATCTCGACTGGATATGGGACGCTCTGACATTGAATGCAAGGCATTCCGATTTGGTCCCGGCGCTGGAGCGGCTGTACGTCCAGGACGAGACCTACCGTGAGCCCTCGACTCCCGACTGGATGTGCATGTTGGAAAGGGATTCACTGGTGCACATGATTAGCTCTCGGAAGGACACTTTGAAAAGGCTTGTCCTACGCGCACCATATGCCATGTTCAAGACGCGAAAATGGGACGAAGTTGTACAGGAAATAGAGGCTGTTGGAGTCGAAAGTGGGTTTGAATTCGAACACTACTGGGGCTATCGCCATGCATTATGTGAGGACGGTGAGGCCTTCTGATGCGGACTGCCCATGTACTTGGATCTATATTATAAAAGGAACAATGTCTGTAGATTAGACAGTGAAGACAAAACAAAAGACCATCTCCGTTTATTTGGAACACGTAGTTATCTTGGTCAAGTGGTTCAAACTCGGACTTACAGTGAAATGGCACAGAGGTTTGATAAGTTGTGTAACACCGCTGCAACTGTGGAAAACCATTGCCACATTCTTCCGGTGCATATGCATGAGCACTTGAAATCACTCCTACATACAAAGACAATGATTGTCTGAACGATTCGATGCCCGAAGCAGAGTGTATGTATAGATGTCGTAGCAAGTTGGCAGTTGCTGGTTTCTTGATTGAATTTCTTTCGTGCAGTCTGAGGGCCATCACAAACTCTCAGAGTGCATATACTCTCTGCCCTCCAACATTGACCTGACGAATAGTTGACTGCAATTCCTAGGTGTTGTCATGGATGTGACGCGCCAGTACGCAAAAGGGATGCATAATTTTTGACAACAGGCACGGGATGGTTTACTGGCTTGAGTGCATTCCTGACGGAGTAAATATGATGGGCGAGCAGTGGGGGTCTATACGGAAACAAATGGGGCTGGCATTGAGATAATGGGTGTTATGTTGCCTTTTCCCAATGCGCAACGAGCTTCTCCAAGTCGAACCGCGGGTCCTCGGGGTCGGTGACGACTGCGTGGGATGAGCTGGGGAGCGGAAGTGATAGTAAATAACGACTTACGTCCGTCGTCCACCTTGGAGGACTCCTGCTTCTTCTTCCACGCCTCCTTCGCCTCCGCGATTAAGTGTTCACGGTGCTTCTCCTGGTGCTCGGTTTTGTGTGCAGCGTGTGCGGCACGTAAAGAACGACGGTGGTACCAGCCATAGGCGACGCCTGAGAGGAGGGCCGAGTATCGGATGACCTGGAAAGTAATGGTCATGTCAGCGTCAGCGTTTGACGATAGCATTTTGCAAACGCACATTGAGAGTTGGTGCCGAGACCATCGTAGACGCCTCGTTATACCAGGCAAGCCTGAGACTTTGAGTAGAGGTTAGATAAGAGTAGAGAGGCAGGCGGTAGCGGCGCACAGAAATGTGGGATGTGGAGGTGCGAAGGCGGGAAACTCTGCCGAAGTCCGGAATGTCCCGTCAAACGAGATCGGTCCATCAAAGCGGCTCGGCTGCACGGCCACCTGATTCATCAAAACGATCGCTGAAGATTGAACCTTCTTGCCTTCATCCAGCATGTGGCCGACGAGTGGCAAACTCAGAGACGATGTTCGCATCAAGAAAAGACAGTCAGAGTATACCCCCGAGCAAGTCTCCCGATGGCTAGAGGAGATCGAGTTTCCAGAAGTCTACTCAGCGCAGGATATCGCTGCCGGGCTGTTTCCAACCACATTTGACAACATGAAAATGATCAACAGGTTACACATCGTCAAATATCCGTACGAAAACACGGAAATGCACTAGTACGGACTTCCCCTTCTCCCTGGATTAGTTTGACAATGCTTGACAAAGCACAGCCGACCATGACATGACCATCACGTTCGACGCACTCTATAGGCGCATCGTTGGAAATGGCAAAGGCTCGTACTGTTTTGGCATGAACCTCTTCTTTCGGGAAGCTCTTATTGGTCTTGGATATCGGTGTGTCGTCTGCCATCATCGCATTTTCCGCGTTTGTCCTAACCAGACTCTGTCACTAGCGTATATTCCGGCGCTGCACGTATAAACGAAGCAGAGAGACCTGGGATTGACCCAGAGAAGTACACGTCCTTCGTACACATGGTTCTCTTTGTTCAGCCAGGCGAAGACACCAAGACCTACATCATGGATGTCGGATGTGGGGGCAGTGGTCCATCGCAGCCTATCCTTCTCTCTGCTAACCCAGCCAACGTAACTATGGGTGTATCGCCCACTGAGCATCACCGTCTTGTTCTAACGAATGCACACAGCGGAAACTCAAGCATTCAAGGTATGCATGTGCTACTATTCCACGCCCTCAATGCCCTATTTGAATCCCTTAGATCCCCACTATGCGCCAGATTGGGCGCTGTTGGTTCAACACTCCGGCAAACCTGAGGCCATAGTCTATGCGTTCACCGAGGCCGAGTTCTTTGCCGAAGACTACGACGCTGCCAACTTTGTCGTGTCCAAACGCCCAAGTGCTGGCAGCCTCTTTTGGGAAAACGTCGTTGTCTCGAGGCATTTCTGGCTAACCAGAGAAGAGGCAGAAGAACTTGGAGGTGGGAAGGAGGATATGGATAGCCCAGCAACACGTTATATTGGCCGCATAGGTTTGAAGGGAGACACGGTACGGCGGCATGTAGGGACAGGGAGTGAGGTGCTTGCGCAGTTCGAGACCGAGAAAGAGCGCGGAAAAGCCTTAAGAACTATCTGCAATCTATTCATCGGAGAAGAAGATCTTCATCACATCCAAGGTCGTACTGCTGCTCTGACCTTTGATTAACCGACAGTTCGACATCACTAGACTATCCACGTACTTGGTATCAATATTACAAGGACAATATGAAGCTCATGCACATTGAAGGTGACTCATCATGGAAAACTCATAGGCCAACTAGTACTCGTGCGCTGGATCCGGACAAGTGCGGACACATACAAGTCCCAACAGGCCTCTGCAGCGGTGAACGTTCCCAGACCCTCACGAGGTCAGAAAATTTCTTTGCGAGGAGAAATCTAACTGGATCATATTTGAGCTGCATGGGATTTCTCTCTTTCCAATCAAGGCTGGAGGCATAATCATCAAAGGCATAATCATCAAAGGCATAATCATCAAAGGCATAATCATCAAAGGCATAATCATCAACGCGCCTGTATCTCAGTGCGATCCCGTGATCGCGACGCAGATCAGAAAGTTGCTTTGCCTTGCCATATCCGCCTTGTAGTTCCAGAGCACGACAGAGTCCAGCCATCCGTCCGGTGTATTTCGTCACCAGCAAGCTCCGGACGAATTCATTCACTACTTGACTCGAAAAGTGGGAGTCAGACGGGTGTAGGTCGCCTGTATAGGTCGCCAAGGGACTGCGATGGCCAAGAATCAATAAATCAAGACGGTTCTGGCGGAACGGCCGTCTGCTATAAAGTGTACCATATCGCAATGATCGCATTCACTGACACTTTCTTTCTCTCCATCTAACATGTGGCCTACAAGCGGTAAACTCAGAGACGATGTTCGTATCAAGAAGCGCCAGTCAGCGTACACCTCAGAGCAAATTGCTCAGTGGCTCAAAGCAATCGACTATCCAAAGGTCTACTCAGCGGAAGACATCGTCACTGGAACGTTCCCAACCACTCTCGACAACATCAAGATAATGCAGAGGCTGCATATGGTCAAGTTCCCTTATGAGAACACCGAAATGCACTAGTAGGCCAATCCACCTTTTGCTCCTCCCTTTGTCTAACCTACTATGCCCGTAGTTCGGCTGGCCATGACATGACCATCACCTTCGACGCGCTGTACAATCGCCTCGTTGAGAATGGCAAGGGCTCGTACTGTTTTGGCATGAACCTCTTCTTCCGCGAAGCCCTCGTTGGTCTTGGGTACCGGTAAGTTGTCACCTTCCGCCTCATCTTCATCTGTTCCGTGCTGACGCTCAAGAATCCAGCGTGTACTCTGGCGCTGCCCGTGTCAACGCTGGGGAGCGTCCAGATGTTCCTGTCAATTACACCTCTATCGTCCATATGGTACTCTTCGTCCAGCCGGGTGACGACACAACGACCTATGTCGTTGATGTCGGGTTTGGCGGCGTAGGACCGTCTCTGCCAATTCTCCTTTCCTCAGATCCATCCAATGTGGTCATGGGTGTATCCCCCACCGAACACCATCGTGTCGTCCTGATCAATGCCCACGAGGACTCGAGCATCGAAGGTATGCAAGTCGTACCCAAACGCATTGACACCTTCCCTCATCTTCTTGCCAAAAGACCCTGGCTATACGCCAGATTGGGCTCTTCAATTCCAGCACCCTGGAAAGCCTTGGACGATTGTTTACACGTTCACCGAGTTGGAATTCTTCGCGGAGGACTACGATGCAGCCAACTTTGTCGTGGCCCATCGCGCGAATCCCGGAAATATCTTTTGGGAGAACATCATCTGCCTCAAGCATTTCTGGCTGACCAAAGAAGAGGCGGAGAAGCTTGGAGGAGGCAAAGAAGACATGGATAGCCCGGCGACACGCTACATTGGGCGGATAGGCATGAAAGGCAGTCTAGTGCGACGACATGTTGGAGCGGAAAGTGAGGTGGTCGCGCAGACGAAGACCGAAAAGGAGCGCCGTGAAGTTCTGGAGACAATTTGCAAATTACTCGTCGAAGAGGAAGACCTGAAGCACATTATAGGTCGTTTACCTGCTCTTCCCCTTGAGTAGAAACGATGCTCACCAGCAGTGAATACGAATGTTATACATGCAATAACTAGACATTATCGCACACAAGTTTTTGGCTCGAGGAGAAACATGGAAAATTTGAGGGCTATATCATGTACGCCTTTCCACAACCCTCCTCATTGACCGCTCGTTGTTCAGCCACACCTGTTGCTTGTATGCATTGAAGCCTGATTTCGACCTCTTCCACCCAAGCCTGAGCAGATCATCGACTTCAGCTTGCACAAGCGCCTTCACGCGGGGGTCCAAGGTCGTTCCGTTCTTCCATTCCCCGGTGCGTAAAACCTTGAGCGCTTCGACCTCCCCAAGCATCATAGGGCGTGTTATCACAACCCTATCGTCGTCTAGATACTTGTACGCTTCACGGAATCGCGACGTCACAAGTATTGCGGCCTAGCTTGTGTCAGCACAATATGAAATACATAGACGCCAGAAGCAGCGTACATCACATTCAGTGGCGAGAAAGGCCACTGAACTCCCTTGCCACTTGTAATCTGTAGTAGTGGTCCTTTAAGTACACGTTTTGCTTCTTGCAATGAGAACGTAGAACGCACAACGGTCATCAACGAAGGTAGGCAGCACAATATCCGAGTTATGAACAGCCTCGTAGAAGTCTGAGAAAACCAGATCTTGTGCGGTTCGAACGATACCGCCCGACGCGAGCTCTGGTGGCATTCGTAAAGAATTGAAGTCGCCACCGCCGATGAGATTTAACACAAACGGCTCGCCATCAAGGTCGTGGTCGGGCAAGTATGTAGCATGGGGTTCGGACGGATTGGAGAAATCGACGGGACCTCGACGATAGCCCCAAGCGCTGGGATCATCTGAAGGACAGTGAGAATTCCGACAGCTAAGCCTGGGAAAGGATAGTCCACACCATTCAGAGATGCCACAAGGTCGTTAAAAAGGCCAGTGTAATCGCGCCTATCGAGGTCGAAGTTACCCTGGAGCATGACCTGGGACAACTTCTTCCTATCAGGCTTGGGAACGTCGACAAAGAGGGGGAGAATTGGCACAACAATGTCGATGGGGACGTATGCGTAGCCAGCGTTTCGAAGTCTGATGTCTTTGGAATCAGCTTTCTCAATGAAGAGGCGTTGAAAGGCTTCGGCAACACTGTAAAAGATGAGGAGATGATGTTGGTAAAACTGAGTAGCAGACGCACTGCTCAGTACTAGCAATGATTCTGAACGATCCTCGGGCGATCCAGTCAGTCATGTACGGCATCATGGATGTGTGCTTGATGTTGTGGATTTGGCATACGACGTCAAATTTGTTGTCTTGAGCGCGCATGTCCCATAATCGTAGGAGCGCTTCCGAGAAGTATGCGAGACTGGACAAAGATTAGTAGGATATTGGACAGGATTGAGGGAGGCGCACTCGAATTCACAGGTGCCGAAGATAATCGTGTCAATCTCGCCGAGACTGACTTCGTCGACCAACTGCTCAGCGTCGTAGTAAGTTCCGCGGTACAACTCGAGGCGCTCTGCAATTTCTTGGAAGCCACGGCTGAAGGGTTCTGCACCGCCAGGGCGAAAGACGCGCAATGTTGAGGTGGCAGGTAGGATCGACTGGAGCGTCCAAGCTAAGGCAAGGTAGACATCGTAGTGATAAACAAAGGTTGAGGCGACGGCAATGTTGGATTGCGTGGTTACCGGGCCAAGCGGGGCGGGAGAGAGACGATACCGCATTGAACCTACATTTTCGTCGTGCAAAATGTAGATGATGCTGACGAGCGAGAGGGTGACGATGCTAACTCTCGCGAGGAGCAAACGCGCAAAGGATCCTTTGGAAAGTACACTGCAAACAGACATGATGGGTCGAAAGAAACTGCGAAAATTCACGCTCGCATTTATACAAGCGCTTGAACCGCTCTAGTTTGGTACGAATCGAGGCTATGTGACATTGGTTGAATCGCGGAGAACGGGCGCCTGGGAAGCCATTTTGCTGCGTACTTCGCACGAGATTCCCATGGCTATGAATTCCGGAACGATGATACTGCCAAAAATCCAAGGAAAGCTGCCAAGTCATATTGTAGTTTCTTGCTATGACCAGCGGCGGCCCTGCGCAAACGGGCAAATAGTACGCTTGTCGTAGAGAGTGCTATCCTTTGCCATGAAAACTTGTTCGTCTCTACCAATATGGGATGTGCTCGACATGATGGTGATGGAGCATTGCGAGCAGGGATACGGATGATCGGTGTCTAGCGCGCTCGTGTGGCGCCGGACCGATATCCCGGTTGATCAAGCCCGAGAAACGTTTTAACTCTCGACCATTATCTCCTGGACTAATGTATCCATGAACGCATAGATTCTCCCGCCCTGCCCTTATTTCTTTGCTCATTATACTTCTGAAAGTATCAGGATTGCAAATGTGCTTCCTACACCCTGTAACATAACACTTGACCAAATGGGTATGGATTCTGCATTCATACCATTCCAAGCTTCATCAAATACCACCAAGTACCACCGACAACGTTTATCGCTGACGAGCCTCACGAAATCACACGAATATCATGGCCGAGGCAGTAGGCTTTGCATCTGCTATCGCGGGACTCGTCGCTCTGGCGGGTCAAATTGCAAAGATTAGTTATGGGTATATCTCTGATGTTCGAGACGCCAGTCGCACCCGCGGCCAATACATCCTGGAAATACGTGCTTTCAACGATGTGCTCCTACGCTCCGAACAAGCAGCTATGGATGTGGAGAAATTGGGTATCTTAGCACCACGGCCCACAACATTATCTTCTGATGTCCTTGTTGACTGCCACGACCAGTTGGCTACACTCCTGCGGGATCTTGACAGACCTCATGATGGTAGGCTGAAGCGACTCACGTCAGCGCTCATTTGGCCACTCGATGAGCCCCAACTCAAGAAACACGTCGATACGCTTCGCCGATTTCGCAGCATATTTTCCGATTTTGTAGCAGCAGCCATTTTGTGAGTGAAACGCAACTAATAATCTTTCTTTAACGCTTATCCTTCATAGATCTGTGTCAGGCGCATCTCACAATCAGTTGACCTCACTTGTCGTAGGTACGTGCTTGGGCGCTCAGCGCATTGAGTTCACGAACGAGATAGCATGGCGCTCAAACTCGTTGCAGAGCAAGACAGAAGTCGTATTCTGGAATGGCTTCAGTTGCCAACGCCGCCTCGTCTTCCAGCCGAGAGCGCATGCGAGGGGACAGGCCAATGGTTTCTCGACTCGGACTCGTATTTTGAATGGCGCGCAAACGGGCCTTCGATATTATGGTGCTATGGCAAGCGTGAGTAGCATATCTATCTGTGAAATAGCTGCCCTTACTCCTCATAGCTGGTGTGGGCAAGTCGGTACTATCGTAAGTCACGCACGATTGCATGGATGTATGTGTGGGACTCGGCGCTCATGATCTCAGTTCTATTATCCTTCGCGATCTATCTCGAGCGCACGCGATTGTTGCACATTACTTCTGCGATTTCACCGCTGGGAAGCAGCAGACGACTACAACAATCCTCCAGAGTCTAATTCGGCAAATTCTTCTGCAAGGCGACAGCGCTCTTATAGCCGTGTTGAAGCGATGTATTGAGAAAAGCAGCTCACCTCCTCGCCTTCAAGACCTATTTGAGGCGCTCCTCAAAATCTGCGAAGCAACTCAAACCGGGTTATACATAATATTAGATGCACTTGACGAGCTAGAGGACCGCAAGAGCCTGCTTCCTTTCTTATCGGAGCTCGTCCATCGCGCTGGTTGTTATGTCTTCGTGACAAGCAGGCACATACCAGATGTCGCAGATGCATTCAAGAGCTTCCAGCAGGTGGAACTCGAAGCCAATCGTGCAGACCTCAAGATATATATCGAGAACGAGCTTCAAGCTGGGGACTTGGCGCATGCGATGAGTAGTGGAGACATCATTGATGCGATAATTGACCAGAGCAGCGGCATGTAAGCAAACGTCTACTCAACTTCCCGAAAACATCTGGGCTTAGTGAACCTATTTGTAGCTTCCTTCTTGCCCGTCTCTTGATGAAGCATCTTCTTGCTTTGACAACGGTCAAGCAGATGCGCCGCGCCATAGCATCCCTCCCATCGAACCTGTCTGAGGCCTATCAGTCGAGCATGAATCGTATCCTCGCCCAACCGCCCGCTCGGTCCGCACTGGCATTGCGTGTTATTGGCTGGATTGTCCACGCTGGGCGCCAATTGACGACGACGGAGCTGCTGCACGCATTCGCGGTCGAGGAGGACGAGGACGAGTTTGATGAGGAGAATTTGACATCCGTCCGCATGCTACTCGCTGTGTGTGTTGGGCTTGTTGTTGTACGCGATGACATTGTTAGTATGGTCCACGCGACAGCATATGAATTTGCCAAAGCTCTGCAAGATCGCTTCAAGAATGTCAACAAGGATATGGCTACAACATGTCTACTCTATCTTTGCCTTCGCGTCCCTTTTGGAGAGGGACCCTGTCACTCTGTTGATCAGCTAAATGCTCGCCTCAAGAAGATGCCATTCCTTGCGTACGCTGCACGTTACTGGGGCTGGCACGCCCGCAGTATCGAGCGCCCTCTCATCCCATTGATCCGCAAATTACTTGAAGACTTCAACCTCCGCGCGAGCTCTTACCAGGTCCTCCACAGCCGCCAATCTCAGAGTCCACAACTCTCTGAAGCGATATTTGCAGCGCTTCCAACAGGCGAAGGCCCACTGCATGTTACGGCCCATTGGAACCTCCCAGAAACGACGGCGATTTATCTTGAACACTCGGATCCTTCGTGCGTTGATGCACAGGGCTGGACACCGCTTCATTGGGCTTGCTCTAAAGGGAGTACATTAGTCCGCGAGATGCTGCTGGAGCGCGGAGCGGCATTGGATATACGTGACTCGCATGGTTGGACGCCATTGTTTTGGGCATCCTTCAGCGGCGACGTCGAGGCGGTCAAGAGCTTGCTTTCCCGTGGTGCCGATCATCTGGCGAAGGACATACATTCATGGTCAGCACTGCAATGGGCCGCGTCGCGCGGGGAGAGGCGGGCGGTTCAAGCCCTACTTGATCATCATGCTCAGTTCGAAGCCCAAGAGCGCAAGCAGGTGCTGGTGGCATCACTCAGCGTTGGGGAGGCAAAGTCCAGATTGCAGACGAGCCCCGTCACGGCAGTTGAGCTTGCGGCAGAGAATGGCGATGCACCACTTGTGGACTCATTGCTGGGTCAGATGTCGGACGACCAAGTATTTAACGGCCAATGGAAGAAAGGTCGATTTGACCCACCCATGAGCAACGTCTGGCGGGCCCTAACCAAGGCGGAATCTTTTCGAGGCTTTGAAGTATATTTGGAGGACTATCAGAGGCCTCTCAACAGACGGTACGCCGACGAGGACGCTGAAAGTTGGAAGTCACGTCTCCTGCATGCTGCCATTCGCGACGACAAAATCCTCATTGTACGATTACTTCTCGAGCTTGGCGCGGATGTCAACTATACTGCTGGCTCCAGTGGCCGCTCTGCATTACATACCGCTGCATGCCGTGCGGACGCACAATTTGTTGAAGCCCTCCTTCGTCCTGGCGTAAAGGTCAACTTGGCCGACAGCATTGGTTGGACCGCGCTGCATCGTGCTACTCTGAACGGTTTTGAAGAAACCGTGGCTGCACTTCTTACCGGCGGAGCAGACGTCAACGCACCTATTGGGCATGAAGAAAGATGCAGGACAGTGAGACCCAGGGACAATGGTGATACGAGGTGCTCCTGCCGGTCAAAACGTCGCACGCCTCTCATGCTTGTGTGCGGTGTACGAAACCGCCCGGCGGCCATCGGAATCGCTCGTTTGTTGCTGCATTCTGGCGCTGATATCGCTGCCATCGACACCGATGGACGTACACCATTGCTCTACGCCCTGGAAATGCACAATTCGGAGCTTGTGCGACTTTTCCTCGCAAGTGGTGCACAAATCGTTGCTAGCGATAACAAAAGTAATTGTCCTCTCTTTACCCTTGCCTCGAGTTATTATGGCCGCTCGTGTTCACCGGACGAGACCAGCGAGCTTTTGGATATCGTCCTCTCTGGATTGCCTCCAAATTCGTCAAGCATGGAATGGGCAATGGAAACACACTGGGATACCAACGAATTCATCGGCGAGGTGAAGCGCGACTGCCCTCTTTCGATTGCGCTCCTTCACAGCAAGTGGGATCTCTTCGCCGCGCTACTCGAACGCGGAGCTCATCTACGTACGACGCGAAAACTCGAGCCGTTGTTGGAGGACGCTGTGCGCAGCCTACGACCAACGGCGGTATCCTACCTCCTCGAGAACGGTGCCGATCCTTCGGTAGGGACCATTGCTTTTCCTTTGGGCACTTCCGACACTTTCGACGCTGTTCGATACAATGACTTCTGCCAAATCTTAGGTGCACTTGCACAAGCTGGTTTAGATATCAACGCCAGGGGGTACTATGGCCGGACTCTAATGCACACGACCGCACGCAATTTGGATCTCCCTGACATAATGCGAGTTCTTCTCAACACTGGCGGGGATCCGTATCTTCAAGATAACGCGGGTTTGGATGCGTTTTCCCTCGCTGTGATCCACCAGAATGTCAAATCTTTGTCACTCCTACTGAGCACTACACAAGAAAGGCCTTCTCCGAACGGACATTGGACTCAGCCCCTGAAGCCCATCGAGTTACAACCAAATATAGTCTCCGACGCCCTCGAATACGCTTGTATATGCCTCCAGCAGCACGGTTTAGTCGACCAAAAGACAGTGGACACGCAGAAGACGTTCTTGGAGCTCGCAATATGCGCTGGAAGTGCACAGACAGTGGCACAACTAGTGAAACATGGCGCGGATTACCTTGCCAAAGATGAAGCCGGCTGGCAGCCTCTGCACTTGGCTATACACTCTGGCTGTGAACCGGCTGTTGATGTCTTGATTGATGCGGGAGCAGACATACGCGCGACTACTGCGAAGTGGCCATCTGGCGGGACAAAACCAACTGGTCTGTATGCTGGTGATGCATGGGGCGGCTTTCCACTCCATTTAGCGGCAATGTCAGGGAGCTTTAGCGTGGTAGAGAAGCTGTTAGCAAAGGGAGCTGATGCACGCGCCAACCTTAGTGTCCAGAAAGATTATTGCTGGCAAGGACACGGACCCACCCCACTGCACATTGCGCTGGACACGGATACCTTCTACGGTAGGAAAGGAAGTGCATTGGATGCGGGGAGGTTGAAGATTGCGGCCATGCTTGTCGAGCACGGCGCGGATGTCAAGGGCGTGGCGAATAGGATTACTCTCAACGACGTCCCAAAATTCGAAGGATTTGAGGAGTTGTGGGACAGCCTCAGAGCGGGGGTAACGGAAGACGGAGAGAAGATATAGTGGTGATGGGTGAGCCTGGTTTTAATCTGGCTTGATTGCTTCGAAGACTAACATTATCCTTGAAAGAGATGCCAGCGTTTGATGATTCTGAGAATGGGCACCGATTATCTTGATAGTGTATTTATGAAATGGAACTGGTGGTATTTATCATTATGGTGAATTCGACGTTGCTTGGAAGTCGTGCATGGCGGTCATGGGCAAACGTCAAGTTGGACGCATCAACGTGGTTGAGCGATCGTCATCCACCTTTCTTTCTTGCACGTTGAAGTTGCACGACCAAATCATGAACATTCTTGCCCCCACTTTATCACACCAGATCATACCCGACAAGGACAGCTGGCCGTTACCAACATTATCTCTGGAGTTACAATCCCTTGACCACGCAGGCGTGTCGATATTCCTACAGTGCATCAAACCCATCGAGGACCTCAAAGACTCGGTAATCACTGTCCTCCAGCATCTCTACCTCTCTCCAGAACGCCCAGAATTCCCATCCGGACCAGATGAGGTCAAGGATGTCAAGCTCATCGTGCGGCCGATGTCCGGCGTAGCTTATACCACTGGCGTGGGGCCAAAGGAAGCCGGTCGGAAGGAAATACATCTCAGTGCGGACTACGTTTTCAACATTTCCAAAGACAAACCACCCCCTTCCCACGAACCAGAGAACTTGATTCGATACGAGATTCTTGGTGTCGTCGTACACGAGCTTGTCCATTGTTTCCAGTACAATGCTAAAGGCAGCTGCCCAGGTGGCCTCATCGAAGGTATCGCAGATTTCATACGCCTACAAGCCCATCTCGGCGCCAAACATTGGCGACGACCAGGACCTCCAAAACCTCCAGCTTCATTTTACCCTTTCCCGAGTCCGACGCCGACGCCGCTACCCAACTCCGCACCCTCACCCCCAGCACCCAAATGGGACGCTGGATACGAAAGGACAGCATTTTTCTTGGAATGGATTGAGAATCGCTATGGGATTGGTACCATCCGCGAGCTCAATGCAAACATCCGTGATGTTGAGTGGGACGAGCGCATATTCAAAGACTTGACAGGCCGAAAGGTCGATAAACTTTGGAGAATATACTGCGAAGAGAATGGTGTTGGTGTGTGACCTTTTTTTTCTGTGGAAGCTTTCACTGTCAATACACACAATGTACATGTATCCAAATATCCCCTGCAGACTTGAATGTAATCATATATAATGCCCTGTACTTTGAAGCGCAAAAATCGGTTCCCGTCTTTGCCATAGCCTGCATTATACATCCTGGCTGGCGTATCAAGCATCCAATGAGTAGCCAACGTCAGCCCCGGCTCCTTCTTTCATCTGTATAAGGCGGTCAAGCATGCCTTTCCCACGCTCTGTGAGTCCATCCTGGAAACGCTTGTCATACATCCAGTCGAGTCCATGCTGCAGGATATTTCGCGCGCGCACAGAGCCACCCCGTGTGTCCCCCATCGTACCGTGTAGCGTCGCACGCTTCACCGTGTGCTTGTACGTCCCGACATGGATAATGTTGCTGTTGTAAAACACCGTCTCCCCAGCTTGAGGTGGAAATCAGTGAAGATACGACGAGATAGGACTGTAAGGATGGCGTACGTTTGAGAGTAACAGGAATAGCACCTGGCATGTCCAGAGGGTTAGAAGCTGGGTCTGGGGTGCACGAGAGCGCCCTCTGCTCGTCTGTCCGGACAATTTTGTGTGATCCTGGTACCACGTACAGGCTTGAGTCCTCGTATAGCGCCCTAGCAAGGGGTCAGAACGTCGACATGTTCATGTGGGTAGGACACACGTATTCCATTGCATCTGTGTTTTGTTGGAGGTCATGGGTACTCTATATGTCGAACCAATGGAAACTCACACCAAAGTGCCATAATTTGAGTGCCTCTTCCTCCTCTTCAGCACTTGCATTATGCTTCACATCGTCGCGGTGCCAGGATAGTGCAAAGTCATGTCCAAGAGGGTTGATCAGTAGGTTGAACAGCTCTGTATACTTTGAGTGTCTTGACCTAAGTTGGCTTTTTTATGGGTGCATACCCATTTCAAGGTTCTCCTCCCCACATCCAAGCAAATCCCGCACCGCGCCCGTCAGCCTGTCTCCTGTATACCACTCTGCGAATACTTTCGCAGCCGGGCCAAGGTCAGGATGCATCAACATCTGAACGCCCCATGAATCTGGATTGGCGTCTCCGTACGGTGGAAATTGCTTTCCCACCGTCCTTCGCAGCTTCCAAGTGCCTGCGCGTGTCTGGGCGACAGCGTCGTCACACGCAGCGCGAAGACGCTCGAATTCGCCGTCTGGCGCGATGAGGTCCGGGATAATCACGAAGCCTTGTTCGTCGAGTTGTTGGCGGTATGGACTGACCATCAGCGTAAGATCCAAGTTAGATAGTATTCATGTGATGCCGCCGGCCATGGGGATATGTTTTGTAGGTAATCGATATGTTCGCCCTTGGAGAGCAATACACATTGCACAGGCGGAGATAACGTCCGCCGTGGCGGATGAATTGTGTTCGGGGGAATTCCTCGGTGCTCGAAGATGGATGTCATGATGGCTATTGCGTGTGAATGATTGGCAGCGTGAGAATATGAGTAGAGCGCGATAGATGCAGCCACACCAGAAATGACGCGAGAAAATGAAGGATAGAAGACAGAAAATATAAACGGGAGCAAGAAAATTCCCGATATTGGTGTGCAGCAACGTTGTCGCAGCTGTATTGCGGTCAGCAGGTGAGTTCCAGATTTTAAGCACAGCCAGTCACATTCGGAAGGACTCGGAAAGACGTTGATAAGGTTGCGAATGCCGTTCTCTGCCCGAGAATAATTCCAGCTTGCCAGGCCATCGACATAGACTGAACGTACAGTGGCACCAACAAAACGGTCGAGCACGCAGAGAGCACGCGCTGGAACGTGACACATCCACGATCGTTGATTCAGGGCATTTGGATAACTTGCTTCCGAACTACCACAACAGTCAACTATGTCTAGTCAAGCTACTTTCTGGGAAACTCTTTCCGCCAACACCTTGCGCTCGATGTGCAAGGACCTTGGCTTCAGCTTCCTGTCCAGCCGCGAACAAATGCTCACCTATCTCAAGATTGCCGTCAACGATCGTATGTCTTTCTGTCTTAGAGGCAGCCCCCCCCCAGTAAATCTAATGTCCTCTCCAGCGGAGGAGGCTACCAAGCAGGCCCAGGAATTCAAGAAGGAATTCGTTGAGGGTGCCAAACAGAAGCGCAAGGCGGAGAAGGATACCGTAGAAGAAGGCAGCCCATCCACCGGCAAACGTGCACGTAAGGCTACCAACGGGGACGAATCTTTGTCTGCGGGGCGCCGCACGCGCGCTGCGGTCGCTGCGGATGAGGCTCCCCGCAGGAGCGCACGAGGAGGTAAGACATCGGCTGCCCCAGCCAAACCTAAGCCAAAGGCGGCTGCGAGAAAGGGCAAGAAAGGCGCCAAGTTGAGCAGCGCCAGCAACAGTACGTGCCCGCCCCGTTTTTCTATCTGTCGCTCAGCAGTACTTGCAGAGGATGCCAACGATGAGACTGCTGCCAACGAGGATGCCGGAGACAAGCCAGAAGACAAGGATGGCGATGCAGATGCAGAGGAGGATGGATCGTTGGGTAGCTCAAACAAGGGTGAGCGGCGTCCCTGCTGTCTTTCGGCCACATACTGACCCCTTATAGAGAATAATCCTGCCGAGGAAAACAAGGAAGGCAATGCAGAGAAGGATGCAGGGACCCCCTCCACCAACGCTGGTGATCTGCCTTCGGCGTCCACTGCTTGAAAGACAGCTAACGCGTGGCTGCTTGTGTCACCATGCGAAACATATTCCTTTCCTGTGCTTCAGTTATATCGTGTTGTTATTTGGTGGTATGTACTATCGCCTAACGTGTTTCTATATCTCGCATTCAGGATGTTGTCTAATGTACCAAGAATGTATTCTTTTCTCATGGCGGATATCTTGTCAATGAAGACTCCGAGCGGTCAGGGGTTTACTGAGCCTACATCCACTGAGGCTGGAGCTGTGAGCTCTTGATACTCCGACCCATCCCACGACGAGCTTGGAAGTGCTGTTCCAATGTGATGCTCGAGATACTGACAGTGCAGCGAGATGCATTATTTGACTCTGTTTGGGAGCTTTCAATACAAGGAAAGAAAGACGCACCTCCATTCAAGTATCGTTGCCCAATCAGAGATGTGGTTGGTGGGCCAGCTCATTCTCACACAAGTAACCCCGTTGTCTCCCAAAACACCTGTCCCTCGTTACCGCAACTCTCGCGCAACTTCTCAACAGCTTCGCAGGTCTTTTTCGTCGATCAAATACCACCTTATTGTTCTGCGTCAAGCATAGTACAATAGGCCCCCTCTTGTTTGGGAAACACACCTCTATTGTTCTATAGTCCGTGGTTAGCTATATAACGACGGGTCTCTCGCACACTTTGAACACAGGCTCCAACCTCCCTCTCATCCATTCCAATTCTCAACACGACGCTGGTACTCGTCGCACGACTCTCATCTCTTTTTTGACGCCCAACTATTCTACCCACGCCACACGCACTCACTACCATTCAAAATGTCCTACTCGTCCACTTCTACTTCCACCCGCGGCATGTCACTGTCTATCGGAGCGGCGTCTCCCAATGCGTTCGGCGCGTTCTACCAGTGCCCTCGTGATGCGCACCAGATGTACTCCGCACTATGCGCCGACAGGACACCCAGTACCCCATCCAGTGCTTCTACTGTCAGCAAGGGGTCCCAGAGCAAATTGATGAAGTTCATCAGCAAGAACTAAGGCGCTTGCTAGGGAGTCGAAAACGGTATGGAAGTCCAGGAAGGACCAAGAAGGAAGAACCATTGCTGGCGACGCTTGGATTTCGATGTTCAAAAGTTCACACCCATGTCAACTCATGACTCTAATTCTTTATGCCTTTTGTATCTCTGCCACATTTCTTCCTTTGTGCGCATACCCACACTGTATAATATTTTGCTCTTGTATTGCGCTTTCATGTACTTACTTGACTTGCTAAACACTCATGCAGTGCACTGCTGGCGCCGCCGTGATCGACGACCATCCCTTTTGAATTTCGCAGAGGGAAGGGGAACGCTCACGTGAGAGCCCATGGTGGGTTGCTGAAGCCTGAAGTGGCCATCTGGTCAATCTGGCCGACGCGATGGACGTTGCGGGCTTGTTGTAAGTAAGCCACAAGAATGACACGCGTACTCAAAAAGGCTGGTACAAGCCTCGTCTATCGGTATGGAAGCCCTTCCAGCAAGCTCCCGACAAATCCTCCCACCGCCACAGCTTCATGTTCATTGACGGGAGCTCGATTTGGACAAGCACGGCCCTTTGGGTAATTATTTAAAGTGAACGGTCACTATGAAAAAGGGAAGCTCCGACGTCTAGGACATCTTTTCGCAAAGCGCTGTAGTAGTATAAGCGAAAGCTAATTGATATAAAGTTTAAACACACCCCATGGTCCATCTTGCGGGCTCATAACCAGCCGGTAGCATCCACATCTCGCATATCAGAAACAGCTTCAGTAGTGACTTTCCACACTGCACCATCCACCGCCAGTAAGATTCTTTCTATCGCTGAAACCTCGGCGTAATAGCATGGACGATCGACATGCCCACCACAAAGCCTGCCAAATGTACCATCATGGGACACAGTCGCTGCTCTAAATAAACACCCTTCCGCACCCCACGGTTCATTATACGGCCCATATTTAAAGTTCACGGTGATTCGATTTGTTTAAATAGCCAAGAGGGCTCCCCAATCCTCCTTCCCTCAACCACAATGGTGTTGCTTCGCCCCATCCCAACACTCAATGCCCTTCGAGCTACAGTCCGAGGGTTCGCAACTGCGGCACAGGCAGGTCGTCGCCCACGCGAAGAAGGAAACATATCGTCCATCTTCACTTCTTTGGGCGCGAACAGCGTGGTGCTTCCCGAGCGCTTTGCGCAGCTCAAGCGGGACCTCTTTCGCGAGGAGATGATCACAAGCTGGAACGAAGTCGTCGATGAGCTTGAGGTTGTAACAGAGCAGGTTGCTGAGGCTGGTTCCAATGTGAGTACTTGAGTATCTGATCATTACTGGTGCTGATTTATTGACTGTATTCAGGCCATCCCCCGATTTTCTTACGCAGACATACGCGATGGGCTGTCTTCAGAGCAGGAAGAGACGATTCGTAAGGTCGGCAGTGTGATTATCGCTGGTGCTGTTCCGCCCGAGGTAAGGAGAAAGTTTGAGCTTGCCCCTCTCACCAGCCACTCAAAATTTCCATCGCCTAGGAGGCACTTGGCTGGAAAGCCTCAGTTCGGTCCTACACAGCGGAAAATAAGCCCCGTGTCAAAGGTGATTTGCTGTGCTCCTCGAGACGCTCACCGACTCACTCGGTGTACTAGGCTTCCCGGTGGATGACCCCCAGGTCTTCGAGTTTTACCATACAAAAGCACAAATTGCTGCACGCACGCATCCCGACATCCTGAACACACAGCGCATCCTCATGTCGCTCTGGAAGGGCGATTCGCCTGATATCAGCATGACCACGCCCATCTCATACTTCGACCGTCTACGTATCCGCATGCCTGGGGACGCGCAATTCGCACTGGGACCCCATGTCGATGGAGGCTCTCTGGAGCGTTGGGAAGAACCGACCTTCCGCGCTTTCTACAACAGCATCTTCAACGGGAATTGGCGTCAGCATAATCCCTTCGATGCCGACAAGCGTACTGAGGTCATTGCCGACCTATATCACACACCGTGAGCCTTTACTCACTTGGGTACGATGACTGACCGTACTCACCATGCTGGTAGAAACCAGTGCACTATTTTCCGACCCTTCCAAGGCTGGACTTCCCTTTCCACGACTGGCCCGGGCGAGGGCACACTCAGACTTCTGCCTTTCCTGCCTCTATCCTCTGCCTACATCCTCCTCCGCCCATTCTTCCGCCCGCCATCCTCGAATCCCGGGTCTCTGAAGGACTGGGTCCCCGACTTGGAATCGACAGCATTCCCTGGGGCAGTCATTGGAAACACGCAGGAGCTGAACCCACAGACGCATCCGCATCTGAAATTGGAGAAGACGATGGTCCCGGTGCCACTCGTCCAACCTGGCGATCAAGTTTATTGTATGTGTCTGCTCCTGCTTGATTGCAACTTGTGAATGACCTTCGTGTGTTCTGCAGGGCATTGTGATTCCGTACACGCCGTCGAGAACGTCCATGCCGGAAAATCCGACTCTTCGGTTTTCTACATCCCAGCTGCACCGCTCACGACCAGGAAGTGAGTTTTCTGAATGCTTTTCATGAAAGGTGTCTGATGCTGGTTATTTTCAGCGCGGACTACCTACGCGACCAACGCCTTGCGTTCACCCAAGGAATTCCGCCTCCGTAAGTTGTCGATAATGATGAATATTGCCACAGTCTGACCGAATCCCCAGAGATTTTCCAGGGGGCGAGGGAGAGTCGAAGAATGTTAACAGGGCATCCGTGGATGATGCACATACGGCTGAGGGAAGGATGGCGCTAGGGTTTGCAGCGTTCCCAGAGAGTATCGGCGCGTCTTTGGCCAAAAAGGCAAACTCGACTCTCGGCCTATGATGAAATAGAGACGTCGAAGAAAATGGTAGAGGAGGTGTATGATGCATGAGAATTAAACTACAAACCCAAATGTCACCCTTTTCGATTACGAGTGGCAACGTCCGCAAGTCGTTCTCCAGCACAATATACATCCACTTTTGCTTGTAAGTGTCGCATAGTTCACCATACACGCTCGCGAGCGATAGCTTTGAGATTGACTTTGCATCTGGGCCGATGCAACGCGCAAGTACATGTACATAGTAGTTCTGGATTGTCTCCAAAGGTCAAAGTCGTTCAGCAGAGCTTGGCCCGAGGTTTCACAAGGTAAAGATCCAGAGTTGAGCAGCACTTGTTGGCAGTAAGCTGGAAAATTTGTCGAAATTCAAATGGGGGCATGATAGAAAAGAGCAATGCGAGACTTCCATCATCGACGATCGACGGTCCGCCGGGCCGTGGGCCGCGGAAAGAGTCCGCAGAAGTTGCGCTTCTGTTCTGCAGCCAGGCCACCCACGCAAGCATCCACAATGCCTCCAACTTCGAGATCTGCTGCTGCAAAGGAAGACGCCAACAACGCCGCCGCATCATACACATTGGCGCTATTGTCCGAGTACAACCACGCGCTCGACGCTCTTCCCCTCGAACTGTCCCGCAACTTTGCCGACCTCCGCGAGCTCGATGCCGTCTTATCAACATCAATGGCCTCCATCACTGCCAAAATCCAGAAGCTTACCCAAATGATAGAGGACGGCCAAGGACCTAAGGAAGAACGCCTCTGGCTGCTCACCGAAATCGCAGAAGAAGCCAAGAATCTCAAACCCGGTGGCGAAGACAAGATTCGAGTAGCCTGTCTCGCGGCGGACAATCTCAAGGGCCAGCTCGGCCATATGCGCGCCCTAGCAGAGCAAGTCCCTGGGTTCGACAGCCGTGCTCTCATCCGTACTACAACTTTCCCCCATGTGTCCACCAAGCAATACTTCCCAGCCACGGCGACCGAGGGGGGCAGAAGACGTCGTGGCGCGCAGTCCCTCCTCACAACACCAGCAGCCGCAATGGACACGCCTGTAAAACGCAAAAGGGCCGTCAAGGAGGACGATGGTGCGTCACCGCGCAAAGAGCGGGCGATCGACATGAACAAGGCGCGGGGTCCACTGGCCAGGGCACGCAGGTGCGTTTGACGCTAAATTTTGCTGTTCATACACTCATATTTGTCCAGAATCGAACGGCCTGGATCTCCCACAGAATCTCTCTTGTCCGCCAATTCTCATCAACCCACTGCCTCCCGAGCGGGTGGTTCATCCTCTCGGACCAACGGACAGAACGGCAACGGCAACCCTAGCAGACGCTCCCGAACAAATGGCAATACGCGCGCGACGTCGCCCTCTGGGGATCCATTCAACACGAACGGCTTCGATCATCGGCGCGAGTTGCTTAATGTGCCCCCATCAACATCACACCATCCATCTCTCCCTCCCCCATTCGCATCCAACGGACATTCAAGTCGCGGCTTCAACTCACGCGCAGAGTCTGCCTCTGCTCCTCCTGGTAGCATTGCCAACGACGACAATTGGAACCCTCCCCCACCACGCCAACTCGAAGGCCCTGGTATTCCACCAGCGTTCGACGACTCGGTATCTCCATCTCGTGCTGATAGCTCAAATGGTGCAAATGGCGCCACCAATGGCAACGATAACGGCGAAGAACAGGCAGAGGACGAACGTATCTATTGCTTCTGCAACGGCGGCGGTGTCGGTGAGATGATTGGTTGTGACGGACAAGCTTGTTCTCGAGAATGGTTCCACTTGGCCTGCCTGCAACTCCCGGTCGCGCCTCCAGGAAAATGGTATTGTGATGAGTGCCTGGCGACAAAGAACAATAGGCGACCTCAGCGTGGCGGGCGTAGGAAGGTGGCCAGCTCGCGGAATGGTGGAAGGTCATGATCATTGTGCGTTTCCATTTGCTCCTTAAATTCGATATCCTGATAAGGACAACAGATTCGGGAATCTCCCTATCTGCTTTGGTTGTACTCATGTACCATTATATCGTGTTCTTTCTTATCCTATCCATTTTATTCGATGTTGGTCCATGCCGTCAACTTTCTTGACACTCTTTTGGTGGTGCGCGCGCAGGTTCCTCCATTTCAATGGCGGACAATCGTTTCTTCATCAAGTCCGAACTCAGCAAATTGAAATACTAGCCTTCAAGCTTCAAGCTTCACCGGTCGCCAGGTCGTCTACTACAGGGCTCAGAATGAAAGAACTATACATACTCGGACGATGTCAGTCTTCAGACACAATCAGCACGCTCATTCGATACCTCGAAGTACAACATTGGCAAGTATGTGTATTGTACTGGATATTTGAATCTTCTTCCGTGGTTGACCAGATCTTCTATACAAAAGGGCGCGTCCGTCAAAGCAGCAGATCTGTGGTATACACTTAGGACTTTGCGTTGGCGAGGTGAGGGAGAAGATGCATACCTGACTTGCGAGGACAACCCACTAACATCAGTGCCATAATGCTATGGCAGCGGGTGCGTGTTGGGTGTCGGGCTCAGGTATCTACTGAGCGCCGCGCTCTTGCAAGACGCAAGCAGCCGGTGTCAACGGCAGCCTGCATTTGCTGTTAAATACCAAGTAGGACTTCCAATAAACCGGGACGCACCTTTTTGCAAGGCAAACGTTGCGTTGCAATCCACTTCGGTAGTGGGTAAGGCAATCTTGATGATTGCAGCACGTCTTCAAGTACAAGGAGAACAGCTAACGGCGTCGTGCTGGAGACCCGAATCCGAGAATGGTCAAAGAGAAATTCCAGAGTCGTGCAGGGCGTCCTTCATCGCGCTGGCGAAAGACTCGAAGCCTTCGAGCTTAGCCTTAATGATCTTGTTGCGGGCACCGTCGCGAGCACAGAGAAACTGGCGTTGGTGCTGCAGAGGTGTTAGTATCAGACGCCTACAAGTTAGAAGGACGCACTGAGGACGAGTTGGAAGACAGCCGATATGGCTCGTAGCCACTTGTTCGAGAGCGGTGGCTCTCAGCTGCAACGTTGCCAGAAACATTGTGACCAGCAGGCTCCACGACCATTGACTGAGTCTCCGGGAGTGCAGGTGCAGCAGCGACAGAGCAGGCGATAGCGGCTTCAGCGTTCATTTCGGATTGACGAACGACCGTTTTCGACTTCCGATTGCTCTTCTTCAAAGGGTTTTTGCGGCGAGTCGCCACATTTGAGGCTGTTCCATTCCGACTTGCGAGTGCGAATAGGTCTGCCTCGGCCTGAATAGGTGCTACCTCTGGTTGTGGCGGGATAAGGTTGCGAACTAAGTCGGCGACCTGCCCTACGACAATTTCTTGAGTGACGACAGCAGGAAGATGTTCAGTTATTGTCTGTATGGCTGCCTGTACGTTTTGCTCGAGTTGTTGCATGCGAGCCTCGCCATCCTGAGCCCGTTTTTGGAACGTTGCCAATTGCGATTCGAGCTGTTGGATGCGATCCTTGTGTTCGGCGATCGCTGCGTGCAACTTGAAGTTCGGACTCGCCACAATTTGCTCTTGTGTGACTACTGTATGAGATCAGCATTTATGGAAATGTAGGGTATTATACAACCAACCTTGGGGAAAAACATTGACATTGCTGTCGACAAGTGTGTCGGCCTCCGACGATCCGGTCGGGGACTTCATCAAGTGGATGTTCTCATTCGAGAACGGTGATGTGCTCTGCGCACCAGAGCTTGTGCAGTGAAGCTCGCCTGAAGGCCCACGACGATAGAAACGAAGTTTGAAACCGGATGACTCTGTGTTTGGGCGATAATACGGTGTGCGGCGGAGACCTTGCGAGCGCTTCTCGTCGGCGTCGGTTCGAGTCCCCCTCTGGATGCGTAGCGCAGATGAAACAGTAGGCGCATAATTATTCGAATTCGTGATGTGTTTCTCCTCGGTTTCGAGGGAATTGCGGCGCGAGGACGGATAGACCGCCTCTGAGGTTGTGGCGTTTAAGGACTCAGCCAACTGGACCTTGAGCAACTGTTCATGAATGGGAGACAGAGACATAGTGGATTGGTTGAGGCGAAGTAGTGTGCAAGAGTAGCTGTGGTGGTGGTAGCTGGAGAAGATGGTCGCCGAGATGTTGGTAATGGTCCAACTGTTGTAAGAGTGGCCGATACCATTGTTCTCACGAAGCTCCACACGAAATCAGCTTCCTAACGACGGTCCAAAGCGGCCCGCACGCCGAGTCTATTGTCCTTAAAGGCAACAGGCACCGCAAAGCTTGAAACCTAGTCCATGCAGAAGAGCGGTCGCGTCTGAGGCAATATGTAATAGTACTGAATACCGTCGCAAACGATCTACCTGCTCAAAATGGGACCAAGGGCCATCCTTTGTGACACCCTCCTTCAATATTTGAACTTCCGGGTGCACGAAACCTGTCGACAGCCTGAAAGTGCATTGATTGCTCTTCCGCTACTTGATTCGCGTTGATTGATGTAAATCACAGCATTGTTCGAGCTCAATCGCTCGAGGCGCAGCTCTTTGCGTCGCCGCTGGGCTACTTGAAATAATGAAATGATGTTGCAACACTAAACGTACAGCTTTACATCCCAATCGCGTTCAAAATGCCCCAACAGCAGAGAGGGCACAGAGCTCCAGTAGAGACTTAGTATTTTCCTCACCGGGAACTCCCCACTCTTTCTGCAGTTGCTCCCGCTTCGCATGCGGGTCTGAGTGCTTTCCAAGAGCATTGAAAACGGCTCTCCACGCCGAGTTCAATGAGCCAAGGACCCATGCATGGTGTACCGAAGTCGCCTCTCCCGCGATATGCAGCTTCCCCCCGGCCGCTGGCGCTTTCATGCTCGCAAACATCGTGTTGCCCCGCTCCGTGCCGTCAGCAAACTGCGCTGTCCCGAAAAGCGCGAACGCCCCGCGAGCGAACTCGTCGTTGTGCCAGTTGTAAGTGTAGTGATCGACGAGTCGGCCAAACTTTTCGACTGGGATGCCGTGCATGTCAGACAGGTTCTTCAGGGTGAGTTCGATGAGGCGCTGGTCAGCCGGCGAGCCTTTGTCCTGTGCTAGCCCGCCGAAGCGTTGGGCATCCTGCCCCCAAGTGTAACTGGCAAGTATAACCCCAGACACCGAGGTGACTCCAAACCCATAGGAAGGATAGACGCAAGTGCGGATGGGGAGGTCGCTCCGAGAGATACCACCTTGGATGACACGGTCCCCCATGATGGCAGGGTCCTCCCATCAACGCGTAGCAAACTTGAGGGCAACCTTCGTAGATGTGTCGTAGTTCAGCGAACGGATGGCCTGGCGTTGCATGTACGACAGAGGGTCTCTGTTGGAATGCTTGGGAATGTCTATCGCGGCCAGACAGCCCAAGGGAACGGTGGAGATGACTTGTGAGTATACTTTTATCTTCACCTCGTCGCCTGTAATGGAAGACAGTCCGTCAGTCAAGAAGCACAATCAGAGGGAGAGCACACACCATGAACGAAGGTCACCTCCATCTCATTCCCAACACTCTCCATCTTCGTGACACGAGCACCCAACACAGGCTCCGGCTTGAGCAAGCGCGCCATCCTTGATGTGAAATGGTCGGAGCCACCGTCAATGCAATACCAGTCAAACACTGCTTCCGTCGGCCCATTCTGTGCTGCAGAGGACGAACCAAAGTCCATCGCATCCATGGTGGCCTCCACAAATGAGTGATTGTAGAGGCCAGTGGCAGACTGGAACGTCTCTAGCCACGCAACAACGGTCTCGGGATACTTCTGCTTCTGAAGATATGCGCGCATCGAGTGCTGATCCTGCGCGGTGAGCTTAGCCCAAGCCTTAGCGAAAGGCTCCTGCCGGAAAGCGTCGGCGTAAGGCTTGAAGATCTCCTCCGCAATCTTGTCCGCGCCTTTGCGCACAAACTCATCCGGAACAGCGCCGAGGTTGTTCTCAGAAACACCGAAGATATCGTAGGATCCAGTGTCCGAGGTGTTATGGCGTACACCGTTGTAGTGCTCGAATGTGTGAGAGGCGGAGTACTTGTATTCGATAAGTAGGTTGTCGCGCTTCAAACCGAGGCGCTCAAAGAGGTCAAAGACGCGCTCCATGAACTTGATCTTCGGATAGCGCATAGCGCCGATGTCGACGTAGTCGTAGCGCGCTGGGTTACCGATAGGTGCATCAATCCCGTCCGTGCCATTGAAGCGGTGGGTGTAAATACGGCCGCCAACACGGTCATTCGCCTCTAGGACTTCGTACGGGATGTTGAGGCTGTCGAGAATCATCGCAGCGTAAAGCCCAGCGCAGCCAGCACCGATGATGCAAATGGGACGGTTAGATGCGACAATAGAATCGTCGGGGAACTGTGGGCCTGGCAGATTGTACGGTTGCTTGACGGCATCGATGGTGTCCTTGAGAACCTGCTTTGCAGCCGCAGCACGAACAGAACCAGTTGAACCATCTTCTTGAGAGCGTACAAGGTAAGCTGGATCCATGCTGACTGGAAAGTAAGGACACGTCGCCGGCACCAAATAAATTTAAAGATGCATGCCTGAGAGATTTCCGGGGAAATTAGAGTATCTTGCACATAAGGATCCCGTTCCTTTATATAACATCATCCTCTAAAGACCCCCGGCGAGAAATTTGCCCGGCTCGCAGCCAAATGTTCCTGTCGCGCGATGCGTGAGTCAAGTTCCTGCCTTTCTGGGTCATGAATCTGAGATCGTACACAATAGGTGCAACTACCAGCACGAGCCCAATACATCTGCAACGGACAGACAAGCAGCCAGAGGTAGCTCTGCCACGCAGTCCGAATAAAATTGATAAGTCGAGTAGTAGCGCGCCTTAACCATTGTGTCGTGGCTGCACACGCAAAGGTCCTGAATTGCTTGGTATGTGGTTAATCTGTGAATTAAGACACGCTGACTACGGGCAAAATCTCACCTGTCAACGCGATGTGATGTACGATTGTTCCTTCATTTAAGCTGGTGTTCTGTGCAATGCACTTTGTTCGATTTAACGATAATCTCGAAGGTAAATGCTTGGATACGCTTGATCAAGCCGGCGTCGCCCCTTTCGAAGTTACTCGGGCAGCACACATGCCGGTGACATTACAGGACTTGAAGCGGATTTTACCTTAAATTGTACCCATGGCATTGTGCCTCTAGAAAGATGCGGTGGTGAGAACAGGTAGAATGTTGCATGCATGTCGCTCTAAGTATCAGCTGGGTATCAGCGCACTAGATATAGTCCTAGACATAGTCACCTGTAGTAATTAGGGTGTCCATTTACGAGGGATTCTCCTCTCGAAGGGCTGCATTCATGAAGTCGGACCGGCCCAGGAGAGTCTTGCAATCGAACATACTATGAATTCCGGAGCATTTAGCATATCAATAACCTCGCTCGCAGTCTTGAGAAGGTATACTGGAAATGGTGCAAGGAGTACGTGCCTCGTCCCGGGCACTTCCATTCTGGAATGATTCAAGAAAGTGCAGAGCAAGGACGGCCATCTCCAACCCTTTTCTTTTAAACTCACAGAAACTGCACTAGCTCATCTGTATCTTCGGAATGTCCCTCCCTGCTGGATCTCGCGACCTTTATGCTAAGTACGATGTTGTTGTCGTTGGTGGTGGACCTGTCGGGTAAGCCGTCTCGTAATAGAGGCTCTTCTCCGATGAGACTGATCATCTTGTTCCAGGTTGATGACCGCCTTGGAGTGCGCAAAGGCGGACAAGAAGGTCCTCGTCCTCGAACAATCCGTTTTCTTCAATCAGTCAGGCAGTTCTGGGGTGCGCTGTTGCATGCCAGTAAATATGTATGTGGATTCATGGTCGTCTAGGACATGGTTCGCATGTACAGGACGGCGTACACCGAGGATTTTATGGCCACGCTCGCTGTGCAGTCCATGTCGATTTGGAAGGAATTGGAGCAGGAAGCTGGCGAGCCCCTCCGTTGGATGAGTGGTCTGCTTAACTTCGGTGATCCAGACTACGGGGTGAGTAAGCATACCGTCTCTCTGTCCCTATCGACTTACCATTGGGGTTCATAGGCTGGAGGGCCAGAGGGTACGCTCACCGGACCTATCAAAAACCTCGAGAAACACGGGATGAAGTATACAAAGCTCGATCGCGATGGCGTCGAGAAGACATTGCCTTTTCAAAATCTCCCCGAAAACTGGGCCGGTCTCGACATGCCAGACAATGGTACCATCAATGTCCCATTGCTCTTGCGCACGCTTCACCGACTCTGTCGCGAGCGTCAAGTCGATTTATTCGAGTACGCAACCGTGCAGAGAATTCGGCCGGATAACACGAAAATCTTTCCAAATGTCAAGTGGTCTGTGGACGGCGTAATGCATGGCCCGAAAGGCGCAAGTGCACAAGGCAACGTCTTTGGTTTTCGCACAGACAAGGTTGCGCTCACGCCCGGCGCATACACGAACCACATCCTCTTCCCGTCGTTTGGTTTTACGCTGAAGTTGAATATCTGGGAAATGGTGCGTTGCTATCCCTCTGGCGTAGAGTTCCTAATTCGTCGTAGACATCTGCGTATTACGCCGTTGACGCAAGCATCAAGTTCGACAAGATGTGGTTCCAGTTCCAGGAGGACACGGAAATTGGCGATACCAAGTTCTCCAACCTGTTCTACGGATTCCCTGCCGTTCCCTGGGGGCCTTCCAATATGTGCCGCATCGCAGTAGACAGCGCGACAAACGTGATTACCGACCCCGCCAAGCGCTCTCACGCTGTTATTTCACCGCAAGACCTTGAATGGACGCGTGACTGGATACGCGACCACGTCGTGGGGGTAGGTCCGGACCCACTTCCAGTTTTCGCTGGGACGTGCTTGCAGACGAATGTGGCCGACAACATGTTCGTTCTGGACTTCATCCCAAGTCGCTATCTCCCCGATGATGCAGCGGGCAGCATTGTCGTCTTCACGGCGGGATGGGCCATGAAGTTTGTGCCCCTGCTGGGTCGCGTCCTCAAGGAGTTGCTAGTGGACGGAGCGGCTCCCGAGTTCGACATCAGCCACTTCAAGTTTGATCGCATTCACGAAGGGGAGCCTATCATTCGCGAGGGGCCCGTAGCAGAGGACGTCGGACCAATTCGTGCGGTTGGTTCCTCCATGAGGATGGGCCATTGATGCTGGGAAGCGCAAGTAGATCCAAGCATGAAAATGAACTATTTTGTTGATTTCAACTATTGGCGGGAGAACGGACCAATCTCGCGAGTCAAGAGGTAACAACGGCTGCTCGTGCGTCTGTTGGGATTGCTATTCTTCTCGACACCGCGCTCGCCGAGCTCTCCCTCTCGCAACAGGATTAATCCATGCGTAAGCTGTACGGGTTTCAACCTCGTACGGGCGTGGTAGTGTGTTCGTTTTCACCGTTCACTTGAGATTTCGACATGAGTTCGTTTCCAATTGTCTTACTAGAGTATATTGAACGCACCGCTTCACGAACTGCTCTCCTTTTTCTCATTCACAGGCTTTGGCGATTCCATACTCTCCAGAAGGACGTCCAAATTGCTTAAGAGATCATCGAGCTTGCCCTCCATTCCCTCAGCGATGCCATTTGCGCCTTCTAGACGCTGGATGAGGGCCGCTACACCAGCCCCGTCGTTTTCATCAACTTCGGCGCCTTCCTTGAGCAAGTCTGATAGCATCGCCAAATCATTCTGAAACTGAGTGCCGTTTGTTTGTGCCCCGTTTGTGCTGGTTTTCTCCTGTGACATCGTACCGGTAGGAGGAGCGGTATGGTGATGGTGGTGATCAGAGGTTGTTCGGCAAGTGCCGATAATGGGTTCCATCCAACAGTCACTGTCTGCTTTACTCAATGCTTTGCCGCCGCCTCCCGTCCCGCACGAAGAGCTCAGAAAACAGGTCGAAGAAGCTAGCAAGACTCCTGCAGGGTCGTCGGATTTGAAGAGACAACGATGGGAGAATGCATTCCGCGCCGAGATGTTCAAGCTGGCGGTGCGTGGTCTACCGCCCCCATTTTCCAACCTTCCGTATTTATCATCATCTTATAGCGCCTGGAACCGCAAGCACTTAAGGACAAGGACATGAAATACTACGATCGTCTGAGCACACTCCTGGATGTCGCACTCGAATTCAGCCTCGTTGGTGCGCACTACCTTCTTCCCTCGTAACCCAGCTTGACCTTCTTGTAGAACAATGGGACCAAGCCTATGTGATATTACTACTCTCCGATGTCTTCGAAACACATACCGTCGCCTCATGTTCACATATCTTCTCCTGGCTCGAAAGTCGCGCCCCACAATTAACAGCAGACATGATCCCTCAGAAGGGAAAGGCGCTCGTGCTTATTCGTGGACTCAATGACTTGTTGAAAAGACTTTCGAAAACGGGCTCGAATACGACATTTTGTGGACGAATACTCACATTCCTCGGCGGCGTATTCCCGTTGAGCGAACGGAGCGGTGTCAACCTTCGTGGTGACTACGGACCTGCGTGGGATGGTCCAATTCTCCAGAACCCTTCTCCATCGAAGCCCGCCGAAGAGACTGAGAAGGACAAGGTTATGAAGGTGGACGAGGCGACAAAGCCAGATGAGAAAACAGCTCTGCAAGAAGAACGCAAATCAGATGCGCCAGACGACAAAATAGAGGTAGATGCCGGTGCTGAAGAAGACAAGCCCCAAGACGGTACGCCAGAACACTGATTCGAGCCCATGGTCTCCATTGAACATAACATTAGGCAGCTTCTACAACATGTTTTGGTCGCTCCAACTCCCGTTTTCGAATCCTCCCACCCTCTTGAAGAAGGACTCCTTCACTACGTTTCAGGATTCTGTGACGAAAGTGCTTCCCGTCATCAAGGAGCATACAACCAAGGAGCGCGTTCTCATGGGTGGTAGCGAGCGCACAAACACTGCAGCAACTCCACCCAATCCCAATAAACGCAAACGCGACTCCGGCGAGAGTAACGAGCCCAACATGAAAATAAACGACTACTTTTTCGCTAAATTCCTGACGAGTCCCGACCTACTTGACCTCGAACTGAGCGATACTCACTTTCGACGACAAATACTCTTTCAGCTCGTCACCCTTCTACACCACATCATACTTTCCAGCAAAGTGGCCAAGGAGGTCGCCCAACTTCCGCCAAATGAACTCAAGAACCGGACGATGTATGTCGACTTCAACCTGGATCCCGCGCAGACGCAGTGGGTCGAAGACATGATCAAGCGCGTTATGGACGAGATTAGGCAGACGGCACCAAATGGGCGTGCATTCGCAGACACTGTCGCAGTCATCATGGAGCGCGAGCGGAATTGGGTCAAATGGAAGAATGAGGCTTGCCCACCTTTCGATCGCGAGAGCTGGAGTAGTCAGAATGGCGGTTTGGCAGAGGCGTCGAGAGAGGACTGGGAGAAGTTAATGTCATCACCCGAACCTTGGCCACATCCCTATGGTTCGGATGGCATCACAGAATTGTGGTCAATGGGGTACAGAGGACTTAGTGATCTTGAGTTTTTCCAGTAAGTTGATGGCGCCTCTTGCCATGACTTTCGGGACGCTAAGCGGTTTTTAGGAAGGCTGACGACGTATATGCATTCTGGAATCAGATCAAACGCCATGACCAGCTCATCGAAAGGAGGAAGCAACAACTCCAACAAGCCCAGGCGCGCCAACTGAAGGCGAAAGCAGATGCCGATGCGAAGGCGAAGGCGGCGGCAGAAGCGGCGGCGGCGGCAGCAGCAGCAGCAGAGGCCGAGGCCAAAGAGGGGGACGTCAAGATGCAGGATAAAGTTGACAAAGACAAGGATGTCGACAAAAAGCCCGCAGAGGAAACGAAAGAAATCCAGCTCCCGGCCATCGAATACGAGAAGGACAAGGTTATTGCGTCGCACGAAGATGTGAGTATGCTGAACAAAACCATGCAACTGATGCTAATGTACATTCCAGACGAAACAACGCTACGCTTGGCTAGCTCTGCGTGCTGCGCGAGACAAGCACCTGAACTTGTTTTCAAAGATTGGCACAGGCGATATCGAGAAACTCATTGAGGGTATTGAAGGCCGTCTGGTGGAAGCGACCCCAGCTCCTCCAAGTCCAGTTGTAGCTTCTGCCATTGCTTCAGACCTCGATGTGACTGCCATTCCCGAGCAACTGGGAGGGGACTCAAACGCAAAGGATGAGTCGGCAAAGGTTGATCAGAATGGCGATGTCGCGATGACATCTCCAGTGAAGGAGAAGGAGGAGCCACCGATGGGACCGTCACCTCCGCCAAAGGAGGCAGCAACAAAGACTTGACATCAAAGCTGGATGCGTCGTGTTGGAGCAGTGTTGTGCATAGTAAATCTCACCATAGTGCAGCTACCGAATCAAGTCTCACTCACTCGCCTGGCAAACGGGAGTTCAAAAATGCTATTCTGACCCAAAATACGATACCTCGAGGCCTATAGCCTTTAGTGGTTTAGCCCTATTTGAGAAATCGGACACTATCCCCAGGCTGACGAGGGTGTTCCGCAGGCGGCCTTCCCACATAATTGAAATATCCTAGTTATAAATGAGCTTGCAACAAAGAAAACAAACGGAGGAGGCGCACGTTGCTTGTCGACGCGCGCGCTTTGACGACGCCGATGACGGGACTTTCAGGTATAGCAAGGTTTTGAGGATGATTCTGTGGAACAAAGCTTTCGTCGCCGTCCTGGTCTAAATCTTCTTGTCTCCGGCGTAACCACCATTCTGCGCCCATCGTGAATTCGCTTTCGTAACTGTATATGTTGAAATCGAATCGTGAAGACAGAGCCAAATCACGCGAAGTTCGTGCAGAATATGCGCCAGATAAATGGCCAAGCATGGGGTTGAACAAGGCGGTTATCGTTGTCGGGGGAGAAGGTAGTGGCTTCGCAGGCTGAGGTGGCTTTCCATTCGAAGACTGAGGCAACATAGCGGATGGAGGTGTTGCATCGGGCAATGTAGAGAATCGGAACCCAGTCGAAACTATTCAGATGAGAGCCGTGCCAACCCAGAGAAATTGGACACTCACTTCCAGCACTTTTCTCCTTTGCACTGAAATACATCTCTGCACCGGCAGATATACGACCCTTGAGACCGCCCTCTGTCGCTTCTTCCTCATCTATACGCCTGACCTGCTCTCCGCGACCGCTCACGTCGTCCTCTACCGCTGCGGATGCTAGACGACCAAAGTTGTGCAAAACTTTCACACCGACCATTCCGTCCTCGGCACTGTACGTGTACTCTGAACACCATTTTCCGACATCGTGCTGAAGTGAAAACATGACATTGCTTGGGTCGTTCTGCCGGACAGTGAGTGGTGGCTCTGAGATGGCCGCGACAATTCCTTGGAGAGTTGGAGATAGACGTGTCGAATACAACGCGTCTAAGCGGCCTGTAGGGATGTACAACCTCCCATACATGAGATAGTCTGAACAAATGGTCAACAACGAATATTGTGGATAACTGCAGACGCACCTCGTGCGTCAACTCTCTGTCCTGCAACCCATTCCTCGTCTTTAGGCTCTGGCCTCCGTGGCTGGTCGTACACTTTGAAGCGTTCAATCATCTCTCTGAAGCGCACTGTGCCTGAGCTTTGAATGTTCAAGTCGCATGAACTGAAGATGTAGCCAACCGAGCCGTTGAGCGACGGCATGGCGTTCATCGAATACGTGGTCTTGAAGAGCGCATTAGGGGACTTGGAAATGGATAGATTGAGTCCTTTGGGTACAGTAAAGTCCAGAATGACTGTAGGTGCTGTTAGTCCAATTTGCGATCCCCAATTGGCCGCTTGGACGCACCATCGGACGAACGAGTGAGGTTTGAAAAGAGGTTATCTTCGTTCCATCCCGTAGCCTTGTAGTAGCTTCGCAAAACGTACGATGCGAATGGGTGCATCCAGACTAGACATGGACGTCGGAAAGCAATGTCCGTCCGGACCTACGGCCATCACCGAGAGTCTCTGTCGTCCTCCACCATCACCACTCATGGGCGGGCCAAATCTCGAGATTTTCAAGTTCTCGCTCTACCTTTTTGTGCCCATTCTTGCTCTTGTGCATTTTGGTGACCCAGCATGGTACAGGGACAACGTGCTTCCTGTGAGCACTGTTCGCCAAAATTGGCTCCTACACTAAGCAAGCACTGTAGTACAAGGAAAAGCTTTTCCCGAAAGAGACCCTTGACAGGGTAATTCACTTGGTTTCTCCTTGTGTATTCTTCTGACAGTGCCCAGAAATTGCCTGCCAACCAAGAGGAAGTGAAGGCGGAACTCGCGCGAATAAAGGCGCGCTTGAGGGAGAAGGCTGAAGAGCGACGTCGGGAACAAAACAAGGACTAAGACTCGTCCTACACTGCCGTTCATTTCCCTGGCCCATCTCCCCGTCAAATTGACATAGTTATACGTCCCCACGGTCTAATTCAAAGTCACCTCACATGCAAGCCTCACTGCGCATGCGAAACCGTGAAGCTTCAGCTTCAGAGTCCAAGCATTTGGTTTCGAAATATGGAAAGAACTGAGCTTTCCAGCTGTAGTTATTATACATGTCCAATTGTCGTGCCCGCTTGCATACCTCTGGATAGGCTATTGTTTATGCATTAAATTTAATCAGCGAGCGGCCGTATCAGTTTTTGCAAGTGAGATTCAGCTGGAATCCCAGGATGTCCGTTGTACATGAGTCCATTCTGATGTGACTTGTTGGAACTCTGCGATCACTATCTGCCCATTAGTCTTATACCATCGTATCCGTATCCGAAAACCATGAAGTGGGTAGTTGGACAACAAGTCACCGCCGGTAACTCATCACTTCAAAAAGCTTTGAATCTTGCAGCAGATGTTCCGCACATCTTGAAGAATCGGCGCGACAGTGGGTGCCACTCAACGGTCCTGACATTCCCATCGAGTTTATGGAGACAAACACCGCGCCTTCCTCGAGTTTCGACCTCGCTGGCTACCATCGTGATCTTCATGCCCTTACCCGCCAGCGCGACGAGGTAGATGACTGTATCACTGCACTCGAAGCGTCGCTGGCGGTTTGGCGCGTTCGCAAAGTACATCTTGACAAGACTATCAATAATGCGAAACGGGTGGTTCATCCAATACGCAATCTCCCGGACGACGTTCTCTACACAATCATTGATTACTGCGTACCCAAACTATCCTCGCTTGACCTACCAGCATTCAGTCCGGTAATCCCTGATAGCTTGGGTGTCGATTCGCCCCTCACGATACTCTCTGCCGTCTGCAAGACATGGCGTGCAGCCATCCTTTCAAATGCATGCCTCTGGTCCGAGGTCTACGTTGACATAAGCTTGTGGACCAGCATCACAGCAGCCTCAGTTGCTGAGCGTTTCGAGTGGGCACTGTCGCATTCGCGAGATTGCAACCTTCGCTTCGTCATAGATCTGTGGATGGTGGATAGCAGACACGATTGGCCGCTTTTGAGAGACCGTCTAGCTTCCATGTTACATACATCCGCCTTCCGAATCCAGACCCTTGGGCTACTGAACATCCCTACAGACACTCTACAGGGATTATGGCCGTCTACATCTACATGGAGACTCCCTCGCATGCGGCACCTGCGTCTTGTTGCCGCTCAAAAGCACCCCATCCCAGATCCTTTTCTCGAAATGTTCTTCGATGCACCGTTGCTTCAAACATATGAACAGGAAGGCGCTCTCCCAATCAACATTCCGGTCCAACAGCTCCAAAGGTGCAGCTTGCAAAACTCACAATTACCTCAAATTCGGTCCCTGTCTCATGCTTCAAAGCTCCAACTCCTGAGTATCGATTCAGAGAGTATTACTATCTTGGCGCCAGAACCTGTCCTCCTCCCATCGCTCGAGACGTTGGTCATGAACAATATTGCACAATTATCAGATGTGCTTGAATGTATCCAAGCACCGTCTCTTCGCCGCCTCTTGCTACGTATTCACGCTAATGTAGATGAGGACCTTGCGGACTGTAGGGAGTTGCCCAACGTTGAAGATGCTACTATCGTGTATGAAAGCGACTCCCCTCCATCCATCGGAATCATCTCTGCTTTTTTTCGCCGTACATTGCCAAATGTCACTCGTCTGCGCCTGTATTTTCGCCATGCGGATTATACATTGGGGTTGTTCATGTTAGAGGAACTACTAGCCGGGAAGGACATCCTGCAGCACATGCGGAGCTTGGATATGGATGCTAGCGCATTTGGGGAGGACTCGGATGTCGTCGACGAGGTGGTTGCGGCTCTGAAGGTGCGGGCTATTGGTGGTTTGACGACGTTGCGCGTGCGCATGAAGAAACTCGGCCAGCAATTCGAGATGGAGGAGGAGCTACGACGAGGGTTGGAAGGTGTGGTGCATCTGAAAATCGTTGTGGATGAGCATCCTTTCGGTCTCGACACTGGCCTTCATTCGTGGCACTGATGATAGTGGCGGGTCATGGAAGCGGCCGCGTGGACGACTTTGACGCTGCGATTGCGCAGAAGCAAGGTGGAAAGAAACTATGCAAGTTTGCGCTCCATAGACGCTGGACGTGGACATATTATACAACCTCCGTGTCAGTCGTGATTCCGTAGTCTAAATAGACCTAATTACTCAGGCGTAAAGCTTCTAAAACGTTGATGGAAATGATGTCTAAAGTATGGACAAATGCAAATGCAAAGAGGATACACTGTCGCGCGCCTAGCGCTTAGCATATCGCAAGAAGCGAGAGCAGACAATGGTTGCAAGGACGTTGAAGACTGACTTGACGTCAGCTGTCGTTTCTTGAGTGGAAAATAGAAACGCACCGAAGAATGCAAAGAGAATGAACACATTCCGCCACCGGTCTCCGTACGCAATATTGAGCGGCGTGTAGAACTCGTCGCCCATAGCATACTGGCAGTATTGGCACGACTCCGTCGCATTCGGGTTCTCAAGGTATCCTCCCAGTGCATCGACAAATTCGTTAGCCCACGACGCACAGGTCTCGCCCGCAGGCGGTTCAAAGATAGCAAACTCGTCCGAATTGCACTGAATTTTCAAACCACTGTGAAGACTATGAGTCACTGCAAGGCAGAAAGTAGTGATGAGAAACATACTGGAGTTCGGTCGCCACCATAGCAGATATACTCCAGGTGTACGGGTTGAGGTAGTACATCCATGACCTCCAGAAGCTAATCATCGTCGGATACGGAATCGTCACACCGCAGAATGTCACGAGCACCAAACTGAGGAATGGGTTGAACAGCACCGCAACCTGCGTACTTGGAGACACGCTGGCGACAAGCTGGCCCAAGGAGACACCGAACATGAAGAAGAAGAGGATGACAAGGAACTGGAACCCATTGCCGTCTGTGCCTGCTGCACCTTGCCCGAAGTGTTGCGGCCACACCATGAGTACCCAGTACACGAATGCACAAAGGACGTTGTACGGAATTTCACCGATGAGCTGTCCGATGGCGAAGACGTATGGTGAGTAGATGCGGGACGAAGACTCGCGGACAAAGACACGGCGGTTGTCGATGAACAGAGGCTCAATTTGTGCCATGATGATAGCCGGAAGGATGGTCACCCAGAACCTAGAGATGTATCAGGCGATGGATTCGATAACAAAGAAAGCTCGCCATACATGGAGAAGACGCGGAACTGCAGCTCGCGAACACTGTTGCCCAGTTGGAGGAACGACAGCGATACAAACAAGGAGATGAGCGCAACAACGAAAAGGCGAGAGAATATGTAGTCGGGAGAGCGCCAGAGCGCCAGGTTATTGCGGAAGATGACTTCCTTGAGCTGGTACCATATCGGAGAAGCATCTGAATAGCTCAGCTAGGTCATCAAAGGATTACTGAAATCACTTACAGGTGCTGACTGCTTTCTTGTCAACCTCAGGCGTTGCCAGTCCTTTGACTTTGATAGCCTCGATCTCCTTGCGCATTTGCTGATGCTCTGGTGAATCGAGCCAGATGTCCTTCCAATCGCGGTCGCCGATGCGGGGAGCAACACCAGCGCCGATAGCCTCGAGCATATACTCCGCAGGATTGACGTTCCCAGGACAAACCGCTCCATGGCGCGCAAAATAGTCACGAATGACATGAGAGTCCAGTCCGATGTCACCAAAGTAAACTGTGTGTCCGCCCCGCTCAAGGAGAAGAAGTCGATCGAACGATTCAAACAACAGAGATGACGGCTGATGGATGGTGCAGAGAATGGCCTGTCCTTGGTCGGCAAGCTTGCGTAGGAAACGAACCAAATTCCACGCAGATTGAGCTGTGAAAAGATCGATGAACACTCGGCACTCGGATGCATCACTGAAGTAACGAACCATCCAGCCCGCTCGTAGGCTCATCCAAGAAGAGGAGAAGATCCGGTTTGCTGGCCAATTCAACCCCGATGGTCAATCGCTTGCGAGCCTCAACGTTGAGCGTTTGAACCATAGCCTCCGTAAGATCCTGAAGCTCGAGCAGTTCAATGATCTCCTCAACATAAGCATCCTTATCAGCGATAGAAACACTCCATGGCTGGCGAAGATAGGCGGAAAATCTCATGGCTTCACGGACTGTTGCGGTCGACTCATGAACATCCATTTGTTCGGCTATCAGATGAGTAAGCACACTGCTGGATCGGGAGTGGACGATCGATGCGTACCATAAGCAGTACCACGGGCATGTTGGAGTCTGTGCATCCAGGTCGCATAGCCTAGGTACACGCGTAGATATCATGTGACCATATCATATCCTATCTTTTCCTTTCACCATCATCATCGTCCGACCCGATCATTGTCGTTCAGCCGTCGACAGGCGCTCTGCGCTCTCTCTCGCCGCCGTGGGACCGTCCGGCCCAGTTCCCTCGTTTCTCGCTCTCAACAGGGCAAAGTCTGAAGAAAGAGGACGGCCGTCGACGAGAATATCTCCAGTGATGACACCAATATTCTTGCGCTGAGCAAGGACATCAAGACAAGTAGTCTTACCAGCACCCGATGCGCCCATGAGTGCCGTCAGTGTGCCAGGCTTGACATACCCGAAGACATCATTGAGGAGAACGCGAGTGCCTCCAGGGACGGGCACGGTGTAGTGCAGGTTCTCCCAAGTGAATGACTTCTTATGGGCGAAGCTACAGATAATGTCAGCAGGTAGTTGAAACGCGGCCATAGGGCGACATGCCTATTTGCAATAGTCTCCTGGCTCCCGCTCTTCTCCGATGTATCGACCTTAGCGTTGCTGGTGGGTGCGACTTCAATGGCACGGGCCTTGGCTGCCTCGTTCGCAGCTGCGTTCGCCACCTTGCGCTCCTTTAACCGCTCATTGAGTTTCTCCTCTGCGGCGGACGCCCTCGCATACTTGCTGACACCGGCACTTTTGTCGTATTGCGGATAGTACTCCAAGGCGATGTACTGCGAGATCTGGAAGACAATGGTGAAGCCGATGAGGACAGTGAAGCACCGGCGCCATATATCGTTGATGTCCATCTGGAATCCCGACATTAGGTAGTCCCGACCAGCCACGATATCGCTCCCTGGTTTAGCCCCAAAGATTGTGCAGACTTGATTCTCGCTGAGGATGGTTCTGCAGATTGTTAGCTTTTTTCAAGCGTCGGTAGCATGGACGTACGGATACTTGTCCATGCCCGGACCATTACGTGGTACCATGTAGGCGCCATTGCAGAGAAGGTTGATGCGCCCGAATTCGTTTGTCATGATGGCAACGAAACCGTACGAGACTGGGTTGATGTAGTAAATCCAGAACAACCATCGCTTCATGCTGTCGACCGGAATCATATAGCCCGCATACTGAACAAAGTTGGGAATGAAAAGAGTCGCCAGGCGGAACGCAGTGTCGAAGTTGTAGCACAGCAAGCCAAATGTGCGGAAGAACCCTTGCATGGCGAGATATGTGATGTAGTTGAACAGGTGGAAAGAGAAGAAACCACCAGCGTTGTACGACAGGCCTGCCATGAAGTAGACGATGATGTTGAACAGAAGAATACGCGAAGCGGAGAATGGTAAATCAGCGAGCGTATTTCCGAACGACACTGCGCCTGGACGATAGAAACCATAGGTTGTCTGCTTCCATCGAATGTTGCGGCCACCCATTTGTGTGGGCATCTCGCCGAATGCATCCAGGCAGGTCGTGAGGAGGGCAGCGAACATAAGACTGGAAAGAATCAGTGACGCCGAATGTTTGCTTGCTGCACGACCCACCCTCCACGAGTAAACGCGCCCGCAGCCGTATCAGGCTGTCCGAAGTAAGCGCCACCAATAACCAATGCGAGAATCTACGACAATCAGATGCAGTTACCGACAAGTAAGAGGTAGCATACCGTCGAGAGCGAATAGCTTGTGGTCAACTGGAACTTGTCCTGAAGCTTTTTCTGGAATTCACGGCGGGCCAGAGCCATAACCTGTCCTGAGAAACCGAGCGTGTGAGGGCTCTTCTTCGAAACGCCCTTCTTTTTGTCGGCAAGGATAGCAGCACGGAAAGCCTCTTGGTCCGACTTCTCCGTTGCTTGGAAGAGCTTGTACTTTTCGATCTCGTCGGACATATCCTGACCTTGGACCGAGTGGCGAAAAGCGGTCTCCAATGCCTCCGGCGACGACGGAACATCTCTGGATGAACGCCCAGGGGCGAACTGGCGTTCGTTGGTGTCGGTGCAGCCAGTGAGATAGTCAGGAGTGCTCTGGCGGGGGAGGGACTTGTAACCCAGGCCTTCGAAGTACTTGCGCGCTTCTTTGGGAGAACCAAAGTAAACTTGACGGCCTTGGTCGAGGACAAGAACTTTGTCGAAGAGGTCGTAGATGCCTGCAGCGGAAGTTAGTATAGCGCAGTGCCGTGCAAACTCTTCGTACCTTCACCGGCCTGGTACAGAGAAACGAAAGTTGTCTGTCCCAGAACGTCCGTCATAACACGCAGCGACTTGGTGAAATCGAGGGCGGTAGATGCATCCAAGCCACGAGTCGAGTTATCCCAAGACTGTACGCGAGCGCGTGTAGCCATCATCTCGGCGATAGAGACACGTTTGCGCTCACCGCCGGAGACACCACGGACGTACTGGTCTCCGACAAGGGTCTGACGAGTGTGGGAGATGTTGAGCATCTTGAGCAGAGTATCTTGAACTTCCTGGTTGAATTCTTGCTTGGACACACCGGGGAGACGTCCATTAGGTCCTGGTGTTTTTCTTGAAGGGATGAGTAACCTCTACAAGCGCATGGCTGCCTTATCTTACGTAGAAAGAGCAAATTCAAGTGTCTGTCCGACGGTCAGGGTAGAAATGTGTTC
This sequence comes from Cylindrobasidium torrendii FP15055 ss-10, assembly GCA_000934385.1. Lineage (NCBI taxonomy): Eukaryota > Fungi > Basidiomycota > Agaricomycetes > Agaricales > Physalacriaceae > Cylindrobasidium > Cylindrobasidium torrendii. The sequence goes on from KN880436.1 coordinate 255,974, forward strand.
ATCATCTGGATGGCCATGAGCAGGCGTACAATGATAAATGGGTTGATAGCACCTACCTTCAGCGTTGTAGACAACTTCGCCGCGATAGTGCTTCTTCATTTCGGCGGCATCCATGCCAGCGTAGCGTACATCTCCGTTAACCTGAGCGTATGATTCACGTTGGTTGGCAATAGTTTTCAGGAATGTCGAGCAGCCAGAGCCGGGGCAACCAAGGACCAGACACATTTCCCCAGGCTTGAGTACGCCGGACGACCTGGAGTGCGTGAGATCGATCAACGTTAGCCCAAATGGGCAACTCACTTGTGCAAAATTGGCCGTGTAATGACCTCCTTCTTGAGGAAGGGGAGACATGCAAGGACGAGGCTCCATACGAAAAGAATGGGTTCCAAAAAGAAATCGAGGATAGCACCTAAACACGATGAGAAATATAGACGTTGGACAAGTCGCGCGCCCAACCTCCGAATGTTCCAACATACATCTAATTTCCGTTAGTGCGAGCAGGGAATGTCAAGTTTGAGGGCGTACCTTGCTACCTGCCGCACCAAACACTTGAACTTCCAGATCCTCCCAAGTCACACCAACGTGCTGCGTCGGTTTATGAGCTAGGCTGGTGGACAACGCAAGGCATGAAGCTCACCTTGTGTTTTAGACCGGCCGCCTGGCTTGCATCGTTGGAAGATTGAAGATAGTCTCGAAGGTCGAATTGCTCGGCCTCCTCAGCTCCCTTTTCGATATCCTTTTCTTTTTCGATCGAAGTCGTTGATTGCGCGTAGCGACCGCCATGAACGTCCGAGCGCGCGGTCAGCTGGCGCGACAGCGCGTTGAACTCGTCCTCGGCGCGTTGGACATTGACACCATCGCCGTCTGTGCGGGGAGAGTATGTGATATGACTGCCCCGATCCTCGTCGAGAGTGGCAGCGTCACCGCGAGGGTCGGCCATGGTCGCTGAGCAGACGGGCGGAGGGGCGTCGACAGAGAAACTGGGAAGCGAATCCGTTTCTTTATATATGAACCTCCGACGCTCACAAATCTTACCAATCTACAGGCCGGCGACCGGGGAATTCCACTTGGCAGGCCACGTTTGGTTGATGTGACTCGGTTCGGGTTGTTCGGATGAAATACGGCGGCCGGTTCATTTAGCTCAACCTCAAAACTGCAAGGATACATCCTTTCTCAGTCTCTCAGAGTATTCACAAGAGGAAGCATGAGCCATTCGCCATTTTCAGGGCTAGTCTCTCAGCAAGATTGAGATGCTGCAGTAGAAGTCGTATTATTTTTGACTTTTATTGAACGATCTGAAATTCAAAGCGCGGGCCAGTTCCGAGCCGCAATCATGCCGCCAGCTGGAATCTGCAAACCTGGACTTCCTTTAGCCTCGCGCCAGCCTGTATCGATTCTTCTCCTCTTACCAAGAATCTATTGGGGCCACAACGAATACGCCATCGTCTATATCGTGTTGTCATATGCTTACACTTGTAAGGCGTTCTGGAGGCGTTCATTGTTGTCCGATTTCCCATCCAAGGCCCATCAGCCGCCATGCGTCGGAGAATTGAGAGTGAGGAGCTGATAGAAAGCACAAGTGACTCCTATGTGTTTCCGGTGCCGTCAACTGGCCTTGCCTAGGCTGGACAATGGTTGAGCGGACTCATCCTGCCAAAAATTCCATTGTTTACCACTCAAAAGCAAGCTTTGTGGCGCGATCGTGGGAACACTGGCGGCCGGCAATTCCACAGTGAGACGGTGATCGCGTGGTGAGTTGTCTGCACATACGACCATGAAATCCCTAGCCCTGCTGCCGATTCTCTCTGCGTCGTACAGTGTCCTAGCTCATGGAGGACACAACAGTCCGGGTCCATCTGACGGAGAGACCATGCAGGAGTACGCAGAGAAACACGTACGTGCGCTGCAGTTTCCTCCCGATTCTTCGCTTAACCATGTCTGCTCTTAGATGGCTTCAGAACATCACATGTATGCGCGCCCAACCCCGGAATGTCTCGAAATTCATCCAATTCTCATAGTGAAGCCTTTGACGTTGCAAGTTTCTTCCAATTACACGATCTCAACCGGTGCGCGCGCTTCCCGCTGCGTCATCGCATACGCTTATCCCGCTCAGAGACGGCTACTGGGACAAGGACGAGATTGAGGCTGTGTATGGTGTTCACCACGCATATTCACAGAAAGTTTCCTTCGTGCGTGGCCTTTCCCTCCATCGTACATTGTGTCTTACCCCACAGCAGGATGACATTGGGCACCAGAAGAAGGCCGAGCATATCGTAAAGGTTGTTCTCGAAAACTTGGACAAGAACAACGACGGCAAGATCACCGTCGAAGAGCTCGAAGCCGTTGGCCTGAAGGGTCTCCCCAATTTCGACCACTTAGGTGCTGAGGGCCACCACTACGATATCGAGAGCGGTGCGTTACAGTCCCATACCCCCGAAGTCCCGCTCAAGTCTTCCCAGAATTCTTCCTCCATCATGAAGAGCAATTCCACTCCACACCAGAGACTCAAACAGACGAGTCGTACAACCACCCTGAGGATATTGCACACTTCGCCCACCATGAACATATCGAAATGGAGGAGATGAAGAAGGAGGCCCAGTACGAGGGCGTACCTGTCGCAGAGGTTGTCAAAGAGCACGAAGACGCAGAGGCGGCCGCAGATGCCGCTGCTGCCCAGGCCGCCAAACAGAAGCCAATGTACACACGGGAGCCATCTCCAGATAAGGTCGAGCCAGGCGTGAAGTTTGCCCAGGCGGCAGAGAACGCACGCAACAAGGGCGAGTGGGGTGCTGGCGACGCAGGATACCTGCCACCCGCGGATCCCAGTGACAAGATGCGCAAGAACATGCCGTACAAGGTCTGTCCACGCCAGTTCCGACCCTCTGGATACACTAACTTAACCAGTCTTCACGAATGCAGTACAAATTCAAGCGCAGCTGGAACGACTTCTAGAGTGTAGTCTACGATTTAGCAGTGTACTCGGGGTTCTCTGTAAAGTTATTCTCTTCTTGATTTCGTTCTGCATCAGGCAACAACGAGCTCTTCCGGAGTGCCAGCCAAGTCAGTAGTCGCAGAGTTTGCCTGCCACGCGCGCACAATGGGCAAGCAGGTTGGGACTGCCAAATGAAGAAAGCGTTCACCGGCACCTTTGATCGATCCATTATTTACCGACTCACGTATACGGGTTGTAACTATTACCGTCCATCAAACATATCGTCCATAATCCCTCTCTCAACCGACTCCCAGTCTACAACACCCCCGCTGCCATACACACTCTCGTATGTCGACAAGCTCACGTTCCCGAAGAACTCGCCTAGCTCGCGCATGGTCTCGACTTGCCTGATATCGTTGAGCAGAGGTCGCCGCATCAACGAACGCGCTGGCGCCAGCAGGGTGCTCTCGGGCACATTCTTGTTTGAGTCAGCCTATGCGATCGAATCAGCACGGAGGTCGGTCGAACCAAGTGAAAATGAAACGAACGGCTGGCAGACCTCCCACAATCTCCGCGAGCTGGTCCAGCAGAGCTGCAGGATGCCAATCATTCGGGCGATAAATGGCATCCACAGTATCAGTCATAAACACCCATTGGTATCTTAATAAGCATGTCCAGTGAGCAAGTTCCTGCATCATTCCCCGCCTAGCCGGGAAATGCTGAGTACGCACATTTGGAACTCCTCTGTCTGCAGAGTGAACAGAAGATCGAGGCATTTGCAAGCAGCCAAGACAAGCTGGAGCTCCTCGGATCCATCCGCAGGTACGTTCTCTAGGGAGCCTTGGAATAGACGATACTTGATCCTAGTCAACGAGTGCACGGAGATATGGGGGGGACTAAGACGCACCAATTCCATCAAAATAGTTGGCCAGAAGCTCATGAGGTTATGCGGTGACAGTCTGCACAGCAGCACCCTCAAGCAGAGATATACCTCACTCTGCACCGTGGGGGTCGACACATTTCTGAGAGTATCCACGAGCTTCTCTTGTATAGAAGGCAACTGAGTCAAGAACTGGTTCTTGTCACCCGTGAATATCACAAATGCCAGTCGTCTGAGATTGAGTGACCGGAGCAGCATCTCGTACTCCTTGTTTGTGAAGATGTTGGTTGACGGTGAGGTAGCCACCTTGCCTACGCCTATGTCAGCCATATATTGAAGCGGGCTAAGTTACACACCAAGAAGCTCAGAGAAGGCAGTCTTATCCGCATCAAACAAAGATTTGAAAATCGGCCGCCAGTCATCAGCCACCTCCGCATTGCCATTGAACAGCCGATTGTCGTACAGAAGCTCGACTACAGGCGGTCGCCATGCCTTGAGAGCACCGTGAATCCGACATAGCTCCTTAATGATAGCTAATGTTGTTGTATCCACATCCAGTGGTCTATAATGAAGTTTGAGCAACACGCTCGCTCATGTTGGCAACAGCCATGACATACCGGGTCTTCCCCTTCATGGATGGTGTCACAACATAGTACACGATGTTGCTGCATGCTGCTAACACCTTGTCGTTGTCCGCTAAGAAGCGCCTGAGGTGTGGAACAATGGACGTCGACACATACTCAGTGATCTAGAATGCGGTCAGCTCCCATATCCGGACACGTCCAATGCAACTGACCTGCAAAATAAGTTCATTCGAGGAGGGAATCCGAGGGGAATCTGTGGTTATGGTGGTAGCACCCGGAGCCAGTTTATCATCGATTTTCTCTGGGAACAGTCAGTATATTCATGCATGATAAGTTTAACATGGTCCACCTCGAGGTGCGGGGGACTCCCGCCCGTTCGTGACAAGCGCGTCCTTTGCTGACCGTCTGATCCATGACCCCTGGTCGAACGACCGTCCGACATATGACACACAAGCGTCCAACAATTTGCCATAGGTTTCCTGAAAGGTCGCTCAGTCCTGATGAGGCGGGAGTTGATCATCTATATACCTGTAGATCCTTTCGTATCCTTCTGTCTTCGACCGCCGTTGTCTGGGTCACTTTGTCCGCAAGAACTGTCAGACACCTCAAAGCCGCATACTGCTGTGGTTTAAATTCCCTCCCAGCACCCATAACGTCCTTCGTCAACTGCAAAAATCGGTTCCAGACTTGCAATGCAATAGGGCCCTCCAATCGACCCAGATATTGTTCCAAGAACTTGAACAAGGCGGGGTCAGACCTACGTTCGTGAGAATAGAGAGACTTCATGTGCAAAGTCCTTACAGGTCGGGGTTCATTGCTTGTCGCTTGGTACGCTCCATTCCTGGGACTCGAGAGGCAATACTCTCGCACATCATGTGTACCGCGTTTTGAGCACTGGATATCAGGACATCCGTAAGGTCGAATGCGCTTGTCGAAGATACCGCTGGGGTCTGCGCAATATGATGAGCTACTCGCGAGCCAACAAGAGATCTAGACGCACCCCGACATCTCGATGCCAGCATTCGATAACTGCTTCGAAAACCTCCGGGGCTTGCACGCGGAAAAGATGTTCGAGTACTCTCCGACATCTCAATCGCACTCGGGTGTAGATCAGCGCGAGAGATTCATTCGTCGACGGGTTTGGTTCTTGGTCAAGCGGTGCTAAGGATCCCCATATCGAGTAAAGCACACGGACAGCTTCTTGCAGTGCACGATATCCAGGTGAGCGTGACTGTGCCATCCTGGCGTCAGCAATCGGCTTGCAGTGGTCAAGTAAGAAGACCGCACCGACAGCTGGTCATCTCCCGTCGACTGCGGATTCTCCGAGCCAAAGACGCCCGACACATAACCCAATAAACCTCCACCCTCTGTCGCGCTCTTCTCCGGGCCCATCACTTCCTCGTCAGATGTCGCAGTTTCCGTCGTATACGTCAAACTCAGCAATACAAGCCTTTCCAAGCCGTTGAGGAGCATAACCAGCTCTGCATCTGTGATGCTCGACGACATATCATCATCGGCTGCTTCCTCCTTGCCCTTCGCAACGATCTCCAGCACATCCTCCAGAGCACCTTGCAGTTGCCGGCACACACAATCAGTCAATGGTGGCAGTATCGACTGCAAAGTCGGCTGGAACTGTGGAATGGCCATGAGAACGAAATCAAGCCAATGTTGAAGCACTGGTCGATTAGAGGTAACAGAAATCCCGTCTACCAAGGTTTGCACGAGCAGAGGATTCAACCCATATCCCTTTGTGTCCACAGTGAGGGTTTCGTGCTGTGATGCTGAGTCCGATTTGGGGAGGCCATTCCGCCGTACCCGGTCGTCGAGGAGTGTTGAGGCGGTGATGAGCGAGTGCAGGACATGAAGAAGTTTGTTCTGGAGGTCCAGTCGTCCGAGGTGAATACAGTAGTACAGCTTACCAACCACGGCAGCTTCAATAGACTCGATGAACAGGGCATCCACTTCACCCCGAGCTACCACGGTTTGCAGTAGCTCGACCGCGGTGGAATGTATGAGGTTATTGCGGGGCTGCATCATTGGCGTCAATGCTTCTGTCGGCTCAGTCTGTAATAATCTGTGAACGCATCAGCATCCCATCCATTCGTATTCATGTCGACATACCGAAGCAGCAGCTCAACAAGGACCTCCAAATAGCTTGCGTCTGCGTCAGGAAGTCCACTGTTCTCGACACGCTCTACTAGCCCTGCATGTTGAGATCGCTTAACTGGTGTACTGCGAGCCGTCTTTGCGAATCCCTGGCCTCCGAATCGAACGACAGACAATAACATCTCGAGAATGTGGTATATGTATCTTTGATCGAAAGCTCGTTCGTAGTAGAACCCCTGAAGCTCCTTGGTATGCACCTTCATGGTCGTTGCAGTGCGAATGATAGCCGGGTCAAGCAAGTCGAAGAGTATAGGGTCAAGAACTCTGTTCAAAAGGTCAACACATTGACAATAACAAGAGCCGAAGTATGTCACCTCAAATACGACTTCAAACTGCAACGCATCCATGTCTCCCCAACCCGCTTCAAGCTGGGCTCCTCGCTCTTCAATGCATCCAAAACGATCATCAGTGGCACCTTGAACTTGAAACCAGGCAAAAGTTGGTCGTCCGTCAGCCTCCACAGTACTCCAAACATCTCGTAGCTCTCGGCCACGTCTGTTATGTTCGCTGTCATAGTCTCCGCTAATATGCTCTCTACGTGAGGTTTCTTCGATACTTCTTCGAGGTTCCAGATGAGTGTGACGGCGCGTCCGTGATAGGGAGAGGAGTCCGCTCGAAGATAACGAATAAGTTTGCTCATGATCGTGTGCATTGTCAAGCGGTTGTCGATATACACATTGGGCTTGAGTGCAGGTGCTTCGCATAATGCGACAAGAAGGCTGACTGTCCGGTCGATAGTCAAAAAGTTAGTTGACTGAGCGGTATCAGTTATATGGTCGACGAAGACGATGGCGGTCTGACCTTGGCTTGTAAGCATTCCAACACTACTGTTAGCCATTCCTCCGGATTCCACGAAACCGTAACCTCCGACGGCCCGACTCGCACGACAAGGTCAGTCATAAGTTGCACGCATGAGCAGAGAAATTCCCTCGACAACTGGACGTTCCTGCCCTCGACAATGGCACGGGCGAAGCCCTCGCTGAGCACCACAAGACTCTCAAAAGACGCAGAGAACGTTTGTGTGTATGGGGAAGCTGACGATGTCGGCAACTTAGCATCCACGCCGTACATGGCACAAGCAACCGCGTAAGGAGAGGAAGAGTCGGTTCCCGCAGGCTCCTTCGATTCTGCCACTGAAGGTCGCGCAAGAAGCACCGACTGATGTATGAGGGGGACCATGAGTTGCAGTAGTGAGAACGTATGGCGAATGACACCATGGTTGGCCAATTCGGGCGACTGCTCAAGGTGTTTCTGCGTGCGCGTGAGTGGCTAAGAAGTTAAACAAACAGGGTGGTCACCTACTTGTAGGAGGTCGACCAATGCCGAAAAGACAATGGGAATGTGGACAGTGGACATCTCTTCGTCTTGAGAGAAGTTGCTTAACAGGAAGGAGGTGAGGGGAACAGAGGTGCAGTCTTCGACAACCGCGGTTGAGAGGATGTCTGAAAACATAGCTTCCAAAACGGGTTTCCAGAGTAGAGGTGGTTCTACAGCTTCGTACAGTGTGCTTGCAGTCATGGTCAACTGAGGGCGAGTGAGCGCGTCAATGTCAATCTCGAGGGTACACGCACATCTTCAGCAGTCTCTCCGCCCGACTCGATGAGTTTCTTGATAGCCTTAAGGGCATCGCACACGAGGACTTCAGTCACTAGCGCGCCAATCTCCCACTTGTCTAGCAATGAAATGAAGATCTTGAACGGTCGTGACTCTGAGTATTCATTCGAGGGTGATACCATCTCCTCCTCCAATGTTCGTCTAAGCAACTCCAGGCCATTGGTTCTCAGATATTGCGTCTGCTCGTCTGTCTTTTCGCTCGGTCCTAAAAGCCATGTATATAGCCGGCGGTTGAGTGATAAGTCGCGTCGCAATACGACCGAAGTTGCAGCACGCATGAGGATATTCCGGTCGTCCTGGTGAGCTTTGCGAATTGCGACGCCTTCAAGTCGTAGTGATTGAACAAGGATATCCAGCGCGCCTCTTCTAACCAGCAGGTTGTCATCCTCGAGCGCTGCTGAAAAGGCGCGTATCATAAGACCGATGTCTTGACCCACAATGCTAGTGATGGCTGCAATGTCCTCTTGACCGGAGAAGCTAGGTAATCGGCGGGCAAGGAAATTGAGTGCAGTGCCGCGAGAGGACGGCGCGGTCAACATAACAAGCCATATGTTTTGGAAGAAGAAAGATGGCGAGACGGCGCCAGAGAGTCGATCTAGCAGACTGAGAACCTGGATATGCGGGTCAGAATATGGCGATGCGGAGGGAGCGTATAACACACCTTTTCGAAGAATTCTCCAGTCTCCTCCTCCAGCCCTGGCAATAGCGCAATAATAAAGGCCTTCATGATGGGCCGAAGGCCATCTTGTAACGGAAGGTAGTGGGTATCGTATAGGTTGAGTAGCGTGGGCTAGTATGCGTTAGGGAATGTGGCTGATATGTGTTGGCCACGCACTTTGACTGATGTTGCAGCATACTCGAAGAATGGGAATAGACCCAGCGACCAGAGTGGAAGATCGTGCTTGAGGCCGTCGGACTAGGCAGATGTCAGGGGGTGGATGGGCTACAATACGGATACATACCCCAAGAACGGGTAGAATATGCGCGTAGACATCAAGGGCGCGTTGATGCACACCGGTGGGAAGCGCGGGGTTCAGACATTGCGCGAGACGCTTGGCTACAACAACTTTGCGTGGGATTTCCTTGAATTGCATGTACGATTGGAATGTCTGTGTCCAATTAACTACAGTACGCAAGCTGAGATCGTAGCGCACCTTGAGCAACAACTTCAAGAACGCGATACAGTCCGCCCACTCGTGCACATTATCGAAGGAATTTAGACATTTATCGACCTGTTGTGTGTACTTTTTGTACTTGGGGTCGGCCGCATAGGCTTGGTGGACGGCGGCCACTTGGTCGGTGAGCATTCCCGCCAAATGGATGTCTGGTCAAGAAGTAGTAGCCATGCACGTGGCAACACCGTCTATTCACAAGGACACCGAATGGGGACAGTCCATCAGCCTATATAAGGCTGGTGACGCTATGTCGCTGTGCTATACAATATCTTTTTGCTCAAAACTCTGCCGTCGAAAACGCTGTATGATGTGACGGATTGGATGGGTGGCAATGACTGTATTTTACACTGAATTATGAATTATCCATTTGACTTTCTCTTCGACATACGGCCCGCGCGAACTCAGTTAGGAACATGCGTGCCATTCTGGTCAATGCACCAGTTGTCCGACCACCACTCGTGGAACGAACATCTTGGTTCAATACCTTCGGGCTCGTCTCCAACATCTTGCGCCAGCAGCGCTACCACTCCGTGCGCTGGGACAGCATGAGCTGTAAAGTTGCGTACATAAGTGCCGTTTTCTGTATGCGTCCACAGATCCCTGATGGCGAATTTGGCCCCAGCCCGTGCCCAGGGAGACTCTGAGAAGGAGAAGCTCAAGTCGGCGGGCTCGTCAAGCGTGTTGATCTGTAGACGGTCAATACAAGGTTCATGAAAGACAGTGGGCATACCATCATGAAAATGGTCCCGTTCTCGCTATTTCCACTCCAGTATTGCGCTGGATGAGTTTGGTTGAATGTCCTGTCGGGCTACGAAGAAGGATGAGCGATACTTAGACATCGCACTCATTTGTAGCCATACATTTATGCCCCATCGGAAGGGCGTCACTCCCGTGCCAACAACAGAATCTTGGTTTATCCCAATAATTTCTGAATTCTTGAAGATGCTCAGCGTTTCCTCACTGATTGTCTTCAGCTAGCCCCAGCATTAACTTGGCGAACCTCGCAGAGATTCATCGGAGACATACATGCGTTCCCTGGTATCTGTGTCAGGAATCGCTTGACGGAAAGCATGAAGGCATACAATCAATAGAGGCGATTTCATGAAAGCCCAAGCGGTAAAATGGGTCTTTGATTCCTCGTAGGAAAGACCAGCGTTGCCGACCTCAAGCTGTGCAGGATGAGCGAGGCGATATGTAGTTGTTTCGATGGGAAACGCACAATGTCCATGTCGTTGTGGCCGTAGAAGTTGGACGCCCAGGAAATGAACGAGTTTCTGAGTTCAGTTAGAGAAGCTGATTCATCCGTGAATGGGTGCCAGTCTGTCAACGTACTCGTTGATAATGGCTGCGATTGATCGCCAAGACGCATCTAAATTGTTCAGTGTTTAAAGATGGAATTCTTTCAGGCCAGCCAACCTATATCGTCGGTGGTCTAAGAAGGTGTCAGGGAGAGAACTGAACATAAAGCTGTAGCGCACCCTCCACGTTTGGCCTAAATCGCGAGCCCAAAGCCACGGTTCGAGCTACGATAGTGCCGAGTGAGTAGTGATCCTATCACGCAGGCGGAATCCGTACTCTTCCCCATTGACAAAGCGAAAACAACATCTGGGGTTTATCGGTTTTCAGCGCAAGTTTCTTCAAGGCGGTCGACATCCGGCTGAACTCTGATAATCGTGTAAACAAGTTTTTGATTGAGGATATCTTTGAACTCACTGCCAATCATCCCTTCGCGAATGACATCGTCAAAGGGAACAGCGCAGTTATCGAACCTGGGCAAGATGTCAGATGCATATATTTTGTATGGAGAACGAGGCGGATACTTGAGAAGGTCGAAGCCCCAGTCCTCACGGAACGTACGGGCATCCCTACCGCCTAGCAGTGAGCGTAAGCTTAGCGTGAGGGAGCACATGGCGTACCGTTCTTCGTTTTGGTATGATCCCGGGTAGTACTGGCAGGTAAACCAGCCGGAGTCGCCGTACTAAAAAAGCATAAGGTTGCTTCAAATGATGCACTGATGACACACAATGCCTGCTTTCCTGGGCTAGAGTCAGTGATTGTCGGCCGACTAGTAAATGGGTACGAACATGCCAAGGTCATGAATCTTATCTGTGAGAGGTCGCATCCCTGAAGGAAATCGTTCTTTGTCTATACCGGCGGAGTGAGCGGTGGATGCATTTGTTGGGGACGCTACACACTTGCGACGATGTCGCCCGCCTCATTGCGCTGTTTCTCAGAGTAACAGTCATCGATTCCAACGTAGGTGTATCCAGCATCCTTGAACGCGTTGCACATGAGCGACGAATTGATGTTGAGACGTGACAACTCACGCGGAGACCCAAGTCAACCATTAGCTCTGCTGTCTCCTCAATGAGAGTCTCATTGATGTTGCACCAGTAGGCGTTCCATGCTGGACATTGGTTCGTAAAGAGGAGGATGGAGCGCTAGTCTACGCACTGTTGTAACCCATGACTGGCAAGTGCGTTAACGACCACTTCATGGGGAGCAACGTAGGACATACACGGGAGACGGCCGACATCAAAGTCGGGAGCCCGAGGAGTGACCCGCCTGAAGTTTGGCTTCCTCAAGGAAACCAGAAAGGCAAGCAGCATCACGCCCAGAATAATGGCCATAAAGCGCAGCGGATACGGCATACCGTCACGGCGCTTGTGCTGCTTTTTAGGCAGCAAGGCCGCTGTTTCTGTATGTTGTTGCGCTGTCGGAACCGTTTGGGACAACAAATCTCTCGCATTCGAACACACGTACGCATAGTGGATGGTGGTCAAGTGCCAGTGGCGCCGAATTGCTTCTCCACTCCCGATCGCGTTAATTACGATTGATGGAGTGACGTCAATCGCAAGACCAAACTGGGATAATTGGGATCTCGTCTTTCGCTGGAATCCGGCGGTTCAGCCATTCTCGCCTGCACCGCTTCTCAGGGTTCCATCATGGGCGACGACGTGGCAAACGATGCGCCCGAGATTTCCACTCTCAGAGAAGACCTTTCACCGCCGCCGCCCCCAGTCTCGGCCCCGTCTTTGGCCAGTAAATTACGTGTCCTCCAGCCTTCGCCAAGATCGCAGGGCCCGTCGCCCCCTCTGTCAGCAGGGATGAAGCGCACACAGTCAGACCAAGATGCAGATGCAGACGACGATGACCAAGAGGACCAGCTCATTGACGACGATCCTCCACCTTCCCATGGCTCATCCCCGGCGAAGCAGTCTCAGGCTGGAACACCAAAGCGCAAGACCCCGGCAAAGCGCAAGGCTGCAAAGATGGACGCAGGCGGATCTGGTGCGCTATCTGTCAACACATACATGCAATATATTGACATAGTCATCTAGTTGCTGGTGACCCCCCACCTAGTATTGGGTCCAATGACTCTGCTGGTGTACCTCCGCCTGCTAAGAAGAAACGCACCGCAACCCCTTCAAAGACCAAATCGGCACCGGGAACGCCAGCTCCCAGAACAGGCAAACGCGGTGCAAAGTGCGTCCAATAGCTCCCTTCACAGACGCGATTTCGCTCATTTCGGACTTTGTAGAGCAAAAACGGCCATTTCTCATCTCATCGAAGACTCTGGGGCTACATCAGAGGGTGCGTCTTCCTTAATCATCCAACCGCGCTTGGCGAACGTTCCATACCAGGGGTCACAGCACCATCCTCGCCAATCACCATGGCCGGCACTCCAGAGCCAGAACGGCCGCCCCCTGCGCAATCCGTCGTGCATCCTACCGCGGACGAAATCGACCTTAAAACGGTTGCCATTCCCGTATACGCTCTACCCACAAAACCGTTCCTTGTCCAAGCCGTACCCAAGATTCCTCTCAATGGCCCTACCTTCACGCCTGTTCCTGCGCTGGATCGCAAGAACAAGAAACCAGTCCGCAAGTGGCATGTCGCGAAGCGCGAAATACGCGGCATAGCTGGCGGGCGCTGGTTCGCTCGTACCTGGGTCGGTGACAAGAATAGTGAATATGTTGGAGGCAAGAATGCCATGGCTGAAGCGGCACTCGCCATTCCACGTCCGCCAGGGACAGTAATGGCGCGCTCTGCCAAAGGCCGCGCTGGCAAGTCCAATGTGGGGACTGCAGGGCCCTCGCGCGCGCAGTCCGTCGCCGCTGAACCCATCCCACCACCACGCAACCTCACCAAAATGCGGACAAGCTATCAAAATCCTCCAGCAGACACCCCTGCTGCGTCGGATGGCGATTTTTGATTATTCTGGGACTTCTGAACAATAATGCCTCTCGCTACCTTTGTCTCTTTAACACTGCTTAGTTTTTTCTCCTATCTTTCTGTGTACCACCAGGTTTTATCCTAGGTTATCCTCATGTGTATAATCTATGCCCCATCTACATACATATATGTACGTATACATAATCCTTGCATTCCATTCCCATTTGACTTTGCTTACTTTCTGTATTACTGCGGACTCATTGCTATTTTGCTCGCCTCGGTTCGCCGCGTTATTGGGCAGGATAAGGTTCTGCAATATGGCTTGTGAGTACTTGAGTCACCATTCCAAGGTAAGTCATGAATGACTAGGACTTAAGTGAGACCTTCAAAGCAGCAGCTCAACGCTTCGAATTCTACACCAGTCAACAAATCGGTTGACAATTTGAGAAACGGCTGTGCGTCTAACTCGAGGGAGCGGGTAGCGAATCAAATGAAGGTGTACATTTTTTTCGAACAACATCATAACCATAAATAAATAATATTTTACCCATACAACCGGGTTCCCACAGATTCCACAGTACCAATGAAAGATTCCTTAGTGATGGCTGCCACGACGGAAACGCTGCATGCCACGCTTGGACGGTGTCGCCGTGGACTCGACAACAGGACCAGTAGCAGTGCCCGCAACAACGACGTTGGTCTCCTGGGCCTTGTTGACGATGTGGACAGAGTCGGTTTGGATGAGGGCCGCGGCATTAACGATGGAAGAGCAAGCGCCCTGGTCCTTCCAAACGAAGGCACCATCGCCGTTCTTGTCCGGCTGTCCTGGAATGTCGTTCTGCGTCCACCATCCAGCTGTCCAGAGCCTTCCATTGTAGCTAACCTGGTCACCGCCAACGTACTGCAAGCCAGGATTAGCAAAAAGGCGGAGAACATAAAGGGAGAAACATACGACAGTTGCGCTGTTCCAGGCAGAGACACCTCCGCAGCTTCCGCCAGTAGGAGTAGGGGGAGCAACCGTGGTCGTGCTTCCTCCGCCGCCGGTGGAGCCGCCGAGAGCGGCCTTGACGGTTTTGTCAATACGGCCGTTGGCTAAGAAGCCCAGTTAGTCGCCGAGGAGGGAACAGTTTTGAGCAGTACGTACCGAAAGCCTGAGAAGCATCCCAGAGCATGACACCGCCGAATGAAGAGTACTGGTTCTTGGTCTCTGTCGCGATTTGGGAGAGTCTGGCGGCGTCCACGTATTGTCCAGCGTTAGCAGCGGTGTTGCTGGCGGGGGCACCAATGTAAACCTTGACATTCTTGTTAGGGCTGGTTGTTTTAGCCCAGTTGTCCCAGGTGCCAAAGTTCCAGGCGTTCTTGTTGTCGTAGTTGATAACACCGCACCAGTTGTTGTAGAATTGGATGTAAATGGCATCGAAGGGAACAGCCGAAATAGCCTCGCCGACGTAGGCATCGGGGAAGACACATTGCGGGGCAGCGGTGAGGTAGTACTTCTTGCTTTGACCGTCGCTAATGCTACGGAACTTGCGAGCGAAGGCGGCGTATCCAGCACTGGATCCACCTTCAATATCGAGGTCAACACCGTCGAGGACGGCGCTGCCGAAGGGGCGAGTGCTGCTGGAACCACCGAGGAAAAGGTTCCATATAGTGGTCGCGAATGCCTCAGCCTGGGCGTCACCGGTAAAGACGGCACCTCCGGTGGCACCACCGAGGGAGATGAGGATGAGCTTTCCCTTGGCCTGGCAAGCGGAGATCTCGGACTGCAAGAATTGGCAGTTAGCCAAGTTTGTGCCGGGGAAAACACCGCTGGCCGCGCTGCATGTCTATCAAGCAAGAGATTAGAAAAGGCTTTTCAGGTAAATTAGAAAAGAGGCGTACGTTGGCCATGTTCAGCTCGGGTAGCTCGCCGGTGGAAGAGTAGACAGCGACGAAAGCGAGCGGAATAACATCGATTGTGTCGTCGTTGCAGTAGGTAGAGAGAGTCTGCTGCCAGTTTGCGGGGTCGCTCTCGTGGGTGGCACCGTAAGAGTTCTGTCCATAATACACGACCATCTGTAAGTGGTCGTCAGCCCAATCCTGTAGCCTTCTAACGCGATGCCTACGTTGTTGTTGGCGGAGTGGTCGTACGCCGACACTAAACCGACAAGACCCGCCAAGGCGATGAGAAGAGAGAAAGAGTGGAGCATTTCCAAAGAAGGGAAATCAAAAGATTGGAAGCTCGAAGCGAAAGAAAGTGAGGAAGCTGGAGGAGCTGAAGTCCGTGGTCGTTTCTTCGACCTCTTTATACGACCCAGACGACTCCAACAACTCTACAGGGGGCATATAGACGTGTGTATTACCCAGATGGGACAACACGAAGCTTATTCCCCTACCCTCATGACTGAGTCCACTCAAACAGGTACTCTACCTGTTAGCGCGTTGGACTTCTACACTGAAGAGACTGGCCGAGGCAATATCATTTGATGCATACCATGTCTGGATGCCATCAAACACAAGCCGCCCTTTCCTGCTTCGTTACATGCGGAAACTGTCAGGTCCATCTTGCAAGTGGTCGCTAACGGTGATGTCGGAACGTGTGGGCGTGTTGAGATGGTTGTTTTTGACGAGGCAAGTACAGGAATCATAGACCCACGGATTCACGAGGAGCTCTAGAGCTGAGGCTTGGTGCATCGCAGGCCTAAGACAAAGTGATCGCGAGCTGGAATTGGAGTCGGCACGGCATCGGGTGCTTCGGTCCGGGATGACGATCACATTTCTCAGAGTCTATTGCTATCTTTCGTCGTTACGTGTCCTCCTCGAACCCCGCACTGCAGGTCACAACAAAAAAATGAACATCTCAAAATCATAGCGCGAGGTCATTCCAATATCATTTTATTGTCCGTAGCGACACTATATCGGTCAAGTACAACTACCAATGCGGGGAAGTATTTCCATCCTAGTCAAAGAGTCCTCCACCGTCCACGTTGATCTGCATCGATATGTTAAGCATGGGAGCCATCCGAAAACCAGGTTGCGACTCACGTTTTGTCCAGTAACATAGCCACTATCCTTGGAAGCAAACCAGGATACAACCCCCGCAATATCTTCCGGCTCACCAACCCGCTTGAGCGCACAAGCCTTCGCCCACTGGAAAAGATGAGCATCCCTACAAAATTCCAACAGCGAGTACGAACCATCTCCTTCGGAGATTCCCCGCTCTGTCCGAGAACGCTTTGCAAGTCATTACCCAAGGATTGGACTAAATCATCTGTTAGTATGCAGGCATCGTCGCAGAAGGAAACTTACTGAGAGGTGTCCAGATAACACCGGGGCAGTAGCTGTTGACCGTGATGCCAAATTGGCCCCACTCCTGGGCTATCTGAGGGTAAGCAGGCGGCATGTGGCGGAACCTCACACGTACAAGCGGACTGAGTCAACCCACGGACACAGAACTTCGACGACGAGTAGGCGCCCATCATGGGGTACCCCTTCTTTGCGACGGAAGATGCGGCACCTAAACAGGTTCATCATTCATAACCCAAACACGAGTAGTACGAGGCCTACCGATAATGCGCCCTCCCTTATCCTGCTTGATCATCTGCTTGGCGGCAGTGTTGTAGCCATGCCACATGCTCTTAAAGTTGATGTTGATGAGCGACTCGACCTCTTCGTATGGAGCTACACGGTGCGTAAGTATGGGCCTGAGGCTGAGACTCGTCAACTCACTGTCGGCGATGCTCTTGATGAACGCGGTGCCAGCATTGCAGACCATCTGAAATAATGTGAATATAATGTGCGACAATATATCAGATCAAGATATTATGCTTACCACATCAAGGCTCCCGAACTTCTCTACGCAAGTGGCGACGATGGCTTCGTTGACGGCCTTGTCGGTTACATCGCCGACATATGCTACGCCCTTCACGCCCTTTCCTTGAATTTCCTTGACAAGAGAGTCGAGCTGCTGTTGCTTCGAAGGTAGGTCGTTCACTACGACGTTTAGACCATCAGCCGCGAGGCGCAATGCAACACCACGGCCAATGCCATCTGCCGCGCCAGTGACGACAGCGTTCTTCGCTTTGAAGTTCTTGTAGTCGGATGGGGCCATTTCTGTTGAAGTTGTGTTGGAAGAGGA
The DNA here is from genome assembly GCA_000934385.1 of Cylindrobasidium torrendii FP15055 ss-10. NCBI lineage: Eukaryota > Fungi > Basidiomycota > Agaricomycetes > Agaricales > Physalacriaceae > Cylindrobasidium > Cylindrobasidium torrendii. The sequence continues at coordinate 273,618 of KN880436.1, forward strand.
AGTAACAACTCGATGTTGCCGTTACATCTCGGAATCCTCTTTTTATATCGCCAACGTAATGCGGCTAAAGCCTGGTTTGTACTTCCTGTTAGACCCCATTGGCCGGTCACTGGCTCATGTTGAAAGGGTGTTTACAGTTACGTTTTCCGAAGTACGACACGATTGGAATCCCTAGGATTTTGCGCCGATTCCAATGTTCCCCATGCGCAGGCTTCCGCGGAAGTGTGATTCGGATCATCGTATCGTTGGATACTTACTTGAAAGTTGAAACTCACGACATAGCTTCATTAACTGGATAGAGTTCATATTGAACCAAAGTATATCCGGCACGCGACTGGCACACAATCTACTCGCGCATCATGAGACTTACAAGCGCGAGAGGGCAATAGACGAAGATGAGTGCTGCAGACGGGCCGACGCAAAAAATCTCCCACTCTTGTCCCTTCAAAGAGCTCCTTGCTCCGTTTTATATTGTCTAGAGCACCGAAAACGGTCACGACCGCTGATGCGGAGCCAGAAGAATGTGTGCCCGCAAATCCGACTTGATTGAATATGTAGATCCATTCGGGCCAGAATGGACTTGTCGCTCTCGCGCAACGGATGCCGTTCGGCGTAGGTTGTAACGTAGAAACCATATATAAGCAGAAGAAACAGCGCCTGTCTCTCTCTGCTACCATGTCGACCCCACCCCCGCCTCCTGCTCTAAGCCCCGCCGCTTCCTTCCATGGCCCCGCCCTTGCTGGCATTGTCGTCGCCACCATGATGTATGGCATGTGCGTTCTGCAGGCGTTATCCTACTATGAACGCTTCCCAAAGTGAGCAAAATGAATGAACCCTGGTCACAAATGGAATTTGACATGGCGGAAGGGACCCTCTATGGATGAAGGCATACGTCGGTGCGTCTTCAAAGATTCAGAACAGAGAGAAATTTATTTACTCAGTCTCTGCAGGCATCCTCATGCTCGTGAGCCTATATAATCCAACCGCCGTCTCTGTGTAGATCTCAACCGCTTGTAGACCGAGACCCTTAATTCGGGCTTCACTATTGCATGGATTTATGGTGTCCTCAGTGAGTTCAACCCTTCACAGCGAGTAAACAGTTTCACTGATTTACCCAGTTACCAACTGGGGAAACATTCTCGCCCTTGCCGAGCTCAACTGGTGTAAGCCAGTTTCTCCTGACCATCCATCTCCTGTTAACCGACGTTCATCCAGTGCTTGCAACTGGTGTGTGCGCTGCTCAAAATCTCAGGCTGATCATGCTAACATCGATTTCCAGAGCCAGCCATGATTGTGCGTCCATCATTCCTGTGACTGCGAATCCATTTTCATTTGACACCTACAGGGTATTATGGCCTGTCTAGCGCAGAACTTCTTTGCCTGGCGCATCAAGTCGCTGACAGAGAGCTGGTATATTCCCATCGCCATTTTATTGCTTTCCATCACTGCACTCGGCATGTCAAATCCCATTGCGCACGCCTTCTCGCTGATCTGTCTATAGTCGGGGGATTGGTTTTTTCTGCTGCTTTTGCGACATATCCATTCGCGGCCTCGCTGGCGACCGAACGCAGCGCACGAGTGCTCGCATCCATCTGGCTCGTCCCTCCGTGAATTCCACTTCACCCTTTCGGGGAAATTCCTACTGACCTTTCATTATCCTAGAACGATTGCAGACGCTCTCATCACCGTCACGCTTTCCCTGCATCTGGTAGATCCTTCGATGCGTTCGTTCACGACATCCGCTAATCCAGCACCAGCGGAAATCGCGTTCTGGAATCAAGCGAACGGAAACTATCATCAATAGCATCATTCGCAGTATGCTGCAACCCGTTTTTTCGGCTTTGTATAAGCTCAACCATCTGTAGCGACTGTCCAGAATGGAATGTTGACAACGGTGATTGCTGTAGTCGATTGTGAGTTCTCCCTCTAATGATACGACACATCTCTAATTCTCCCAACAGTAGCTTGCTTCCTTGCGATGCCTGTAAGACTTGATCAATTGGGCCCAACTTTTGATCATACCCATATTCGCAGGCCTCTGGAATCCACGTCGGCTTCAACTTCCCCCTCGGGAAAGCGTACACCAACTCTGTGCTAAGTAGTCTGAATGCACGCTCGCGCCTCCGAAATATGAACGGAGAAAACCAATGGAGTCGAAGTGATCACGGCCAGATATCATCCGTATGTGCTTTGTCGCTGAATGTTTTCTATGGCTCTGACGGTATCCGAAGAGCCAGCAGCAGCATCAGCGCGCCACGGAAAGCAAGTCGCGCACTGTCCCCGAAGTGTACGTCGCCGTCGAGATGCAGCGGCGCGGAGATCCTGCTACTGGCGAGCCCGACAGCTCCACGGACAACCTGGACTCGAAGACACAAGGCTTGTGAACCCTGCCTTTGAAAAAAAGATTCTTAACATTCCTTACTATGCACGTATCCTTGTAGCCATAGCACCGCATCTTAGTCTTACCTTCACTCCTGTGTGCACTATGCACGTAAATACTTATGCTTCATTTAATATAGTATGTCAACGATCTCTGCAATACAGAGACGTGCGGTCTTTCGCTATTATGCCGTTGTGATATATCTACCATCTCCGTATACACCACCAGCGGATTTTCAATGTTTCCATTGGCCGCGCTCATAGCAAACAAGGCGGTCTCGACGCATCTTCCTTGCATCTTCCAGGATTACGTAGAATGGCTTTGACCACAGTCAAGAGACTAAACTCTGTGCCACGAACAGGCTGCCTTCCTTCGGTTAAGTCTCTCATTGGTCTCTCAGGCATTCCACCAGCACTAAATACAGACCCGTTCCCGAGTTACAGTGCACATTGAAGTGCAACATACGCGCCTACAGCACGCTCCTCGGGCCCGCTACAATGTGCTGGCGTAATTTCGGAGTTTCCCGGTGATTTGTTTGATCTATTCGCAGTGGCACATTCTGGGCACACTGCCACCCGCCTTCAGATTATGTGCTCTCGAGTTCGCCAGACGGGAAAGATATTATCGGTGTATTTGCAATGGTGCTTCGTCCCGAAATCGACCTGGAGCATTGTATCCAACAAAGCATCCACTACACAGTTGGCGGTGCCATTGATTACACAGACTTGCCATGTATGGCAATCTTGCTTCAAGTTCAAAGATAGGAGGCGGACACTTTATTTCAAGATTGCTCACCCGTCGAATCCACTCCATGGCGTTCAAAGTAGAATAATTCTCCTCTGCGGGACGCAGTGCTCCATTATCAAGGGGTCCCAGCCTCCAGAAAGAATAAATATCCTAAGATGCAATGCGGACTATCACTGTACATTATGCAACGATGCGAAGAAGAAGGGCTCAGTAAAAACAACAATATGCGAAGGACCAAAGGAGTGTGTGAATGTCAGTGCAAATCGGAGGTATGCGGTATGCAAGTGATTAGTATATAAAATATCCGTAAAGCGTAGTGAAAGGCGAGGTCACAGTAGCACATCGCCCTCTTTGCCTTCGGCGACGAGTTGCTTCCAATGCTTTCTCCAGCTCGTCATTTTTGCACGCAAAGGCCCGTCGCCTAATGTCTTTTCTATCCAGAAAAGCAGGGCATCCTCATTTTCGGGAACGAAAAATGACGAGAGCAGTGACAGTATTGTCTCGAAGTTCGCGTTGGTCGCCGTAATATGATCTAGGGACGATCAGAAAGCCGCTCGCTAGTAAAGCAGAGAGGTACATACCGCGATACGCCCATACGATGGCTACAGCCATGGCGACGAATAAGTCAGGACCTTCCAGGAGGAAGGCGTCCCACAGTCTTAGCTGGGTCTGAAAGGGCACCGAATTGGCAAAAAGAGTGATGTACCACTTTGTCGCATAAGATGTTGTTGAAACCATGTGCTTCTTGAAGGCAGCGTATACAGCTGGCATCATCTCCTCTGTGATCCTCTCCTGGACGTAAATTGCCTCGAGCAATCCTGGGAATCCCGGGAGAAATATACTATGCAGGTCGTACGCGTCGTGAAGACGGACAAGGGACGCATATACACGCTCCGCATCAAAGTAGCACAACAATGTCGCGGCGATGGGGCCCATGCCTTGAACGTATCCACAGTCTTCACAGCGCAAGGAGAAGGAATGCAACACGTGAAAGAGAGAGCGTTGCCTGGAAGATGTTAGCCGGCACTTCGCTTTCAAATGGGAAGGAAATACTGACCCTGCCCCGTAGCGAGTGCGAAACATGATGTGCCCAGCTATTGTCCGCGGGACGTCCAAGTCGATTTGGATGTCGTACGAGGACGGTCGATCGAGGGTATCTCGGTAAGTCTTGCCTAGTTCCTCAGTCTCAGCGGCACCAGTTTTCGAGAAGCGGCGGAGAAGATTATCCCATGCTGCAGCCCGCCAGCAGTCGGGGATGCCCTTGTAGACGCGCTCGGTGTACTTTGGGACCTTTGATGGACGTACTCGCCATATTTGGACGTTTGCCCCGGAGTCACGCTGTTCAGCCTCGAGCATGCGATTCCATTTGGCGATGCGAGTTGTCTCCTTGGGAGGGAGAGTGGTGACAGGCAGCTTGCTCAACGAGGTCGCTGAAGTCGGTGCTGCCGGAGGACCAGCAGGCGATGGCGCGAGTCTCTTCTGCAAGGGAAGCGCAGGGAGGAGTACCAGACGATCATGTGAAGGGGTTGAAAAGAAGCCGTAACTGTGGAGATGAGTATGGCTAGCCAAGCTTGACATCAACAGACGCACCGGTCTACGCTTTCCAGCGTTCTAACCTCCTCTTGCGTCAGGTCCCGATTCTTCTCCGTACCGTCGGCGATAGCGTTCTGAGCCTGTACTTGGCTGGCACGACTATCACCCACTCGCGCTCGCGTCCGCTCCACACCGTCCTCATAACCGTCTCCTCGAACGCCGGACATTTCCAACAGCGCATAGGTGTTCCGGACGTGGAATGCATCAATGTCTTCACCGTCCGAAGGTACCAACGATGTTTTACTGGCCATAACAGTCTCTGTCGCATGCTTTTGTGGCATATTGGGCGGTGACGAAAAGCGGTATTGAGGGTTCGGTGATAATGTATTGCGAGACCGTAATGAATCTGGGCTGTCGTCCGCTGCGACCGAGTACGGTCTTGATGACCTGTTCGACATCCTGAACGATGATACCGATGATTCTTCAGATTGCGAAGGAAGTGTAAGATTGGTCGTATCGCTGCCACGTAAATGGGCGCTGTTTATGGTGGAAATCCGAGGGGATGACTCTCGTTGCCGACGACCGAGGTCGACAGTGGGGGGTCGATCCGAGAAGTATGCAAGCTCGGTGTCGTAGTCGCCATCCAAGCTACCGTTGTCGGGGAGTGCAAGTGTAACCTGCGGCACAATGCTCTGCGTCTTGGACATGTCGCTTGACAGTGCGCGCGAAGCCGCCCAGCTACCTCTTTCATTGCCGTACATAGAGTAGATGGACACTATCGCTGTCTCCGATGATTGACGGGGCTTGTATTGCAATGAATTCCGGGAGTCGACGTAGGACGACGGGGGGCGTCCGACAGGAGTGTTTGCCAGTGGTGATTGCGACGTCGAAGTGACCGAATATGGTCTCGAGGGTACCCGTACCGCAGAGGCCTCCATGAAAAGAAGGAAAATGAGGTGGTGATGGTAAGAAACTAAGTCGACATTGCCTGGTCCCTTTGTCCCGCGCGCTACTCCCGACGTATCGGCACTTTTAATCACCCAAGCCGGCCGTTGTATAGTAATTGTTGGCTCAATTGACCATCTACTGTCTGCTTTGAAAATACTGTAAAGGCTTCCTACTTACTACGCCAACTACAATTCCTTCGTGAATATCTGAGCTCTACTTGTTTCCGTCGAAAGGGTGACGTCGAAATTGTTTCATTGGAGGTGGGACGCGATCGCGCGAAGCACTGGCGCGTGTGATGCCAATGCGACTCTTACAAAACGCGCGGTTGACCGTAACATAGCCAAGGCAACAATGTAGGCGACAACATTGAGAAAGCCGCAAGGCTACCATATTTCGATGTCAGAGCCATCATCCATCGCATCTGCAAGGTCTTGTAGTTCCTACAAGAGCATCAGTGAAACCTGTTCCATCGCCACATCTTGGTATATGTAGACGTACCCTTTCGCTCAACTTGGACGTTCCTCGTACAGAGCCAGAGACCGTCGCCCTCTTTGTCTTGCCTTCATTGTGCACCTGAATTTGGCGTTCGACAAGTTCGATAAGCGTCTCCCAATCACGGTCAGCTTTTTGAGGCAGCACCGCGCCTTGGTTGGCCAAACTGTCCGCCATCTCGTTCCCATGAGTCCCTTGGTGACCGTAGACGTGCTCAAACTTGACCTTGCGACCGAAAGCTGTATATCGCTCCAATAACACAGCCAGGTAGCGAATCAACTCGACATTCTCGACTGCCTTACCGCTTCCAGCTATGAACCCGTTGGATTGCCATTTCGAAAGCCATTTCGTTATGCCTGTGAGACGCGTTAGTTATGGCGACAGAAGGAGGAAGAAAAGGAGCGCACAATTTATGGAGTATTGGCTGTCAGTCTTGACAAGGATATTGTACTCTTCGTCCTCAGATTGCTCAAGGATGCGGATAATTGCCTAGGATAGTCAATCGGTGAGCTACGCATCCGATGCATCGTACTACTCACAGTAAGTTCGGCACGATTGTTTGTCTGTCTGCCTGGGCATCGTTCTGCGAGATTCCTGCGAAGCCATGGTCAGTCCCCAGCCAGTAATATGTCAAAGCATACAGCCAGACCTATGATCCCCGTTGCCCCAGAATACACCTATCCCAGCAACAGAGTCCGCTTTCCCGTTTCCTCGACACGATCCATCGCAATACACCTCAACAAAGCCGTTGGCGTCGTTTGAGTGAGTAACTGATTGTGCAGTACTGCTTGTGGACGGAGATAGGATTGGCTCCACAGAAAGTACAGTTGGCCCAGCAGCTTCAGATCCTGTCGCAGCAAACGCTTCTGCCTCTCCTAGCGTTGGAAATGATTTGTATCTCGCGCCTGGATAGCCTTTCACCGCGTCCGAGCAATCGTCCCTACGACCGTTGACCCCACCTTCGACGATGCTATCCCGACGGAGACGCACCAGTTTTTGAAAACGCCAGTTGTGTTCCCTTTGTGTACTGCATAGTATTTCTGTCCTGTCTTTCTCTTTCCCATCGTGCGTGTCCTCGCGTCTGTGCCTATACGCCTTGGGAAAGAAGGGCTGGTGTAACAGATGCGGGGTGGTAAACGTCGAAGGAAGAGCCTGTCTATGTTGGGCGTTTGGGCAAGAAAGGCAGCGCGTGACGGTGACTGACAAGATAGAGATCCGTCACGTGCGCTTCCCGCTTTGTCACTGCCACTGGCCATTGTGCTTTTTCTCTCGAAATCGAAACAAACATGAATGCCATGAGAAGTATCCGAGTTATGTATTGTATACGTATGTACTACACTTGAAATAAATCCATGTAGTCTTTGGGAAGGCAGCTCGCGTCATTAGATCGCTTGTACACTTTCATCTCCTTGTCGCGATACAAAATAGAGACCTTCTCCTCGCCGTGGTCAACCACTAGACCCTGTATCGCAAGCAAGATGTCCCGTAGCTTGTACAAGTCCCTCTTCATCGTTTCCTTCTGCGTCTCCATCTCCTCCGTGCGTCTTTTCTCGTAGCGTTGGAAGATGCCATAGCTGTGTACGCCCAGGTAATGATACGGTGTCGCAGAGAGATACAATTGCGGATATCTATCCTCCCACTTGAATTTGGGGGCCCATTTACTCGTGATAGTTGCGAGCTCAACAAGGTTGGACTGTGCGGTGGGCTTACCACCGCGCTTGACCTGGAGAGTGCGCCCTCCACCAAAGCTGACCTCGCTTTTCTCTGTCAATCCGGCGCGAAACATTGTTTGAACAAGGTCGTCGACATCTTCTGCACCATCCGACGCTTCTTCACGCAGACATGCATCCACTTCGAATCGAACGACGAGCTTCAGTCCATCGAGATCCTACAATCTTCGTCGGCAAAAACAACCATCAGACCAGGATTGTGTAGGATGACTCACGTAGGTCACAATGCGATAGTAACCAGTCGTGTTTTCGCATCCTTGTGCAGGAGTGGTAGTGGCTTTCTCGAATTCAAATCCGTAGGACCATTGAGAGGCCCTCTCGCGTACGCGTTGCTCCCATCTGTTCAAAAGGATTGTTGTATCTCCCGCGAGTTGGGTATCAATCCGGAATGACCTATCGTAACCCGATGCCGTTGCAAAACGCATGAGTTTTCGCAGGCCGTTGCGATCCGTGACAAAGTCCACAGAAGACCAGTCGAAGCCAGGGGTCATGACTTCTGTAGCGGCAATCAAAGGTACAAGAGGTTGTGTCCCCATGAAGTAGCCTGTACGGTCCGAAAAGACGTAGCCTTGATCGCCCTGAGGTATCTTGAAAGGCGTAGGGCGGTCAATCCACTCAGGCGGCGCACCTGCATGCTATTAGCACCGCCTAAATAATGGCACACAGATAATGCACGCACCTGGAACAAGGATGACGGGCGCCTCAGGCGTTGCCTCCTTCAGCCACTGATATGAGCCCAGGTATTCAACATCCTTGATGGTCAGACCCTCGTCGCTATAATCCGTTGATTTTGTAGGTGGATCGATAGTCTCGATAGAGTCGGGGCGCAAGCCCTCCATAAAATCCCGATCCAACGGCGTCGGGGAGGATTCACCACCCTGGATATAACTTGGGCGTTTGATCCCAATACTCGACGCCGATGGAGAGGGATGGCTGGGGCTCGCTGGTCCTCGAAAACGCCAATTTGATGACATGGCTATCAGATGCGAGATGCGCCAGCGTGTCTTTATATACCACATAGGCGCCTCCCAGGATCATGTGCAACCTCAGGCATTCTCGTGTGATGTCGAATGTTATAAGTCCCACTGTACCCAGTATTCCTGTGAATGCATTGATTGACTTGCTGTTCTCGATAGTGCCAACCACGGATGATGTGCAGTGCTGTTTTTCATGACATCTATCTCGAGACTGTTAATCAGTCAAACTGTGCAGTGCATCCGTTTAGCACGACGAGCATGGCGGGGAATTGGACTTTTTCGGTATGGGAAGCTCTTCGGTAACAAGGCTCGACCCTTGTATTAGGGAAGCCTTTCGTTTCTGATCTTTGTTGAAGTTTGACATTCGAATTTGGGTATGTCGATGAGCGAGTCGACTGTCGGAGTACTTAGTCACACTTAGTGGGCATGGTTGAGTGATCGATTAATGAATTCGGAACCGCCGGCAATTTCCGAGGTAGTCCCTCTTACAGTTCTACCACAAACTTCAACACCACTGAGATTTTCGCTGCAGTTACTACGTCTTTCCAAGACTGAATCAACAATTTGCACACGCACTCCAACAATGTCCCAGCCAGTATGTCACCAGGCTGTGTAGCAACGCAGTGGGCCACAATTCACTTTGACCAGGGCCCCACAGAAGAACTCACGTTGCCTGCGTTGGTGGGCATTGCGAACAGACAGGCCGCTGGCATAATCCGTCTCCGCGCGCGCGAAACAGTCGCTTTCAACAGAGCCAAGAAATGTCATACAAGGCGGATGCAGCACATTGCGAACACGTTCAAACGACTGCGCCCTATCCGCACCGAACTACTCAGACGACTTGCGCATAATCATAATGCAGATCCTTCGGGCGCTCGGCGCCTTCCCAAAGAGACCTTACTAGATATCTTTGCTCTGGCCATCGCAAGCTCCAGCACCATGTACGACTCCCTCGACGTTCAGAAAAATGCGCTGTGGACACTTGGCCACGTCTGTTCCGGATGGCGTAGTATGATTGTCAGCATTCCAGAGTTTTGGTCGAATCTTTGGACAGATGACAGCTCCAGTCCCAGGCTGGAATGGTCGTCGGGGCGCAGAGAGTTATGGGAACTCGCTGTTTCGCGGTCATCGCCCGGGCCACTCGATATATTGCACATTGGGATAAGCTCGGAAGGTGCACAGTCGTCCTTGTCTGCACTAGTGTTCGACACCAAGCGACTAAGGTCCATTTCCTTTAATGTGGCGAATTCCTTTTCAGGCGACTCCTTGGTGAACCTAGTCAATTTGGAATTCCCATTGCTCACAACATTTTCTTTGGATGTCGAGAGTACTTCAGGGCATTACGTGCGAGCACCATACGACAATTATCTCTTTTTGAACGCACCTGCGTTGGAGAATGTCACTTTGCGGGGCATTGGCCAGATACCGAATTTGACGCGGTCACCGATTCATCGACTTTCTATAGCAGAGATGGGCGACACCACCGCTCTAAAACGCGCTTTCGAGATTCCTAGCCTCGAAGAGATCGAGGTTTGGCCTCCGTGGAGCCATCGTGGATTTACTACAATTACCTCTGGACAGAACCTACGCCGCCTCACTGTCTATGGAAGACCGGAGTTCTCCAACATTTGTTGCCCGGGGCTACGAATGTTGACTATAGTCGACAACTTTAATCCACTGTCGACTAGTCTGCCAATATTCCTGGAAAATACCCAAGTTGACACCCTCATATTGGAGTGGGACTCTGGCTTGCCCTTTCTACTCACTGCCAATCCTGAGCGCCCAATGGAAACCCTTTCCGCGAGTTTAATAGCATGCTCTGAACGACTATCTATCCTCTCAACCCACATACATACAGCATTCGCAAGCGACTTCTACGCTAGCCTCACCCTCGACTCGTTGAGCACGGCGCCGCTACTGGCTCCAAACTTGACGGAACTCTATCTGTGCGACGACTCTACGATGCCCGCGCCATCGTCGTTCAACTCTACAGAAGTAGTGCGCATGGTGGAGTCGCGGCCGAAGCTTCGCCAGCTCGGGCTCTGCGCAGTGAGGTCGGAGGTGTCAGTCGAAGAGCGGGAAGTTATTCATGCGTTGAAGGAAATAGAAGTGGACCGGCCGGAGTTGACTCTGGCTGTACATTGGGGTTACAGATGGACAAATGTGATGTACAATTGCGTACGTACTTAGCTGCAAACCAATCTCAGAGCGCTCGAGTTCAGCACTCAAGTACTCGTGGACGCGACTGGAAAATTAAAGCAACACAGTTTCCCAATGTTCAGAAGATGTAATCATAGTGAAATCTATTGCCTCAGAAGTCCAATGCAGAATGCGCCAACGTAGGATTCCATGAACCTGCGGCTTGAGCGCCTTGAACGTTATTCCAGACATGGTCCATTATGCTGATCGGGATGAATTCAATAATCTTGGACTTTGACGACTACGACTTGTTATTCACTATATGCCCTCCCTTTTCCCGACGCGCGACGCAAGGCTCCCGCAAACTCAATCGCTACTCATTTGCGGGCCTTTTCATCCATCCGCTCCCATACACTATGTGCTTTCGGCCATCTCAGAGGACAAACGCGATCGAGACGCGTTATTCATTACATCGTCTCGCGAGCGAATGGCTACCGCTATGAAGGAATACCGCGATAGCTGGATTGAAGAAAATGGTACTCACGGACGAGTTGGCATGGACGCAGCGCGAGTGCGAATGTTGTGCGTGATTTGCCCCGCATCTGTTAACTTGTGCAGACCTTTTGACCCGCTTAGCTTCCCGCCCACACCGACACATTTCTCATTGCTTAATGCATGCTTGGAAATCGCGAAACCTTCACCAGGAGAGAGGAAACTGCAAGGCAAGACTACTTTGGATAGCCCACCGCTGGTCGTGGTCCTGCATGAACTGTCTGCATATTTCATGAACGCGTGCGTTTCTATCCTTCATACAATGCGGGTTCTGATTCATTACAGAGACCCTCAAACAAACACGGTTTCTGCATTTCTTGCCCTGGTCACATCAGCAATGTCCGCAATAGCTCAAATGGCACCAGACGATACCATCCCGGTCGTCCTATTCGACTCACACCTCGATGCCCTCAAGACCCCAATCACAAAACCCGCAGCCTTTGGAGGAGAGTCCACGACGACCTATTTGGATGCAGTGCCGCTCATAGAGAAATTCTTCCACGCTAGGGCTATCGTTCGGCAAGGTGCGTTTATTGACCACTGCGCAAATTAATCTCACAGCTAGGTATAGAAGGATGCAACTTTTATATACGAGTCGTTGAAAACCAGGCCCCTTCGGCAGAGTATGTATGGCAGGAGCACCGCGACGAACGGGGAAGGGTGTCGTTTGGATGGCCATGAGGCCAAGGAGCGCTGCCTTGAATTCATGATAGGCGCCGAGGTCCCCTTCCCTGCAATCACTAGTCATCCCTCGCTGTTGAGCTGTCGAGCTGTGCGTACAGCCTTCCACCTATTTCACGCCCAGCACATATATATACCACAGCCCAAGACGGACCACTGACTTCTCCCACTCCTACCGAATTCTACATCCTCAAGATGGGCACTGGAACAACGATTGCAATGTCGCTAGGCAAGTCGACTGCACAGATACTCGCCGAATTCTCCCCCGTACCTGGCCTAGGATTGGCTTGTGATGCGCTCTGCGCGATTCTCGAGATCTGTGAGGGAATCAGGGTCAACCGGTGCGCCTCACGCCACCATCGCATCTCGCCGCGCTCACCAATTGGAAAGTTCTTCCGCAAAGCATCTTCGAGACCGGTGCCATGAACTTCTCATCGACCTGCGCGATGCAACAAGGAATGCCCCGAGAAGCATGGCTGATGCCATACAGTCTGTTGAGGAGTACGCTACCCGGCTTGCGACCTTACATTGGTACTGAGCGTATCTATAGCTGCCTGACGGGCATTCAGACTGAACTACACGGTTGGGCCATGTTGACAATCGTAGACTCCGTTCTGCGGTACGAGGAGATGAGCAAGGCTATTGAAAGGAACCTCCAGAAGATCAAGGATTGCATTCTCAAGTTCCAGGTATGTGACCGCCTGCTACGAGGGCCTCGAATTCTCACACGATGTGAAAGCTTTCTTCGCATGTCAACATACAACGATGGCAGGAAGACTTCGAGATATCCCATAGGAGCGACCAGCACGACCTGAACGTCATTCTCAGGGACATTCAGTTGGACACGAAAGAAATAAACCACAGCACGCGCGAAAACACAGAAGCGTTGAGACAGCTAATGACCATGCTCCAGGAGGTCAGTTCCATCCATCGAGTGAAGCTTTCAATATGTTCATAGCTTGCAGCATATGTACAAAAATCAGCAAGATTCCGAGCGGGCCCACATGGACCTATCCAACAATCTGTTCAAGATTCAGGAAGAGTCGAGGGAACTTCTCCCCAATATGCACTTCAAGTCAGGAGAGGTGCGCAAGCTCACATCGCTTCCTACACGCGGAACGCCCAGCATGGATATCTACGAGGGGCTGTACTTGGGTAACCAGAAAGTGGCGTTGAAAATGCTGCGTATGGTGAACACAGACGATAAATCCCTCAGGGTGTGTGATCTCCTGCTACTCTCCATATGTATCCTAAGACTTAACGCATGTTCCAGAGATTCAAACGAGAAGCTAAGATTTGGAAGGAAGTGTATGCGAAGGACGGGGGGAAATACATCCTACCCTTTTATGGCTTCGGGCAGAACGACCAAGAACCATATCCGTGCGCATCTTATAATATCGAATCGCACTAGGCTGACATGGCTCAGTTTCATGGTGACGCCCTGGGCAGATGGCGGGAACGCCATCGAGTATGTGAAGACCCATCAGCTCGAGAGACAATCGTATACTCGAATTCTTGGTGCTATTGGCAAAGGCCTGCGCGTCCTTCACCGCATGAACATCGTCCATGGTGACATCAGGGCGCAGAACGTTGCTATGGACCGACAAGGTAACCCTCGCATTGCAGATTTTGGTCTCGCTCAAGTGCGCTTTTTTTTACGATGCTTGGGATGCCTAGGTGCTAAACAAAGACAACAGATTATCGAGGATATCACCGGCGCTTCACTCACGCAAAGCAAGGGCCTTGAGTCTTCCTACCGATGGTTCGCCCCGGAGGTATGCGGGGAAGGGGACGGAAAGCTGACCACACACTCGGACGTCTATGCGTACGGTATGACAATCCTCGAGGTGTGTAGGTCATTGTTCTTTCTCTTATAGTGATTGACAGTTTAGCAGCTCCTCACGCACACCCACCCATACGGCGAAATCAAACAGACCTCGACAGTCATTGTGAGAGTCGCAATGGGCGAGATTCCAGCGCGTCCGCAAGCACCAGAGGTGCTCGCGCGCGGCTTGGATGACGAAAGGTGGAATGTTCTCAAAGTATGCTGGAGCCGGGCGCCTGAACATCGGCCGTCTGTTGATATGGTTCTGCTCACTCTTGGAGCACTCTCTGAGTGATGTCCTCCCTCCCTTGTTCGATGGGCCCATGTATCCGGCGGTCGACAATGACGATCGCATATCATATTGGAAAGTTTGCCCTCGAATTCCGTTGCAGTTCTCGATGGACGTTCTTGATACCATACAGATGTTTCTACGACACATGTTGTACTCGGAATATCTTCTATACACAGGAAATAATTAGCTGGGTTTCCAAGTTGTCTATGTGCCACTGTCGACCTAGTCTCCTGCAGCCTGCTTGTAAGCAAAACGCCGGATCTCTTACTCGAATACGCGTTCTCCTTCCCGAGGCCCGTTCCTTGCGCTACGAAGGTTTCGGGCCCGCGTGCATTAGAGCAAGTTGCATTAGCTAGATGCCATCGTGAGAGGCCATAGACCAAGCCGAACGTTTGGGACCAGTACAATGGATAATAGCGGAGGGAGGCTTTCAAATATTGCAGTTTAACAACACTAATACAGCATGGAAAGCATAGGGAAATAGCACAATAGAAAGAAAGAGGTCTGTAGCACGACATGAACTCAGAGACTAGGTAAAGAGCACGATACGCACTAGATTTCGAACTGGATATTCTAACGTGACAGTCTGCACTCCTTGCAGAACCATGCGCCCTTGGGTGCCCTCGACATCTTGAGACACGATAGATGGAACCACTCGCGGTGACAGGCGGCACCATCGCATCCTATCATTTCCCCGTCGCCCTCAGATTCGCAGTAGCAGTACTTCTTATCCGAGCTGTCTTCATCGTGTTCGTCCCCTTCTCTCTTCACGATGGAGTCTCTTTCGACGTCGCTACTACTACTGCTGGCTGTGATGCTTGCAGTTGTTGAATTTCCTGGAGAGGACACCTTCGGCGTGATTGGTTGTGGGAGAGAAGGGTGCCGCGACGTCAGCGGGGGAATGTTGGAGTAGTAGGTCGCCATACGCTGATCACGGTCGATCGTGTTTGGCGGTGGGGTAGAAGAGGTGGCTGGCTTTGCAGCTTTGCTCGTCTTTGTGGAAGCAGCCATAGGTTCACTGCGGTTTCCAAAGACCGCAGGAAAGCCAAGATGATGGTAAAAAGCTGGGAATTCAAAGCGTCAACCCGCCCATCATACGCGATCGGTGTCATTCGGAAAATGCCGAGAATCAGGCATAGAATGCAAAGTGGAATTTGAAAGTGCCACTGGACAAGTTTATGGCCCTCGATGCGGACCTCCTTTTGGCCTGATGAAAGTGAAGTATTTAATTATTGACTCTACCGACTAAACCTATGCAGGTAACTGTCCGGAAGACAGCTCGCTCGACCCGACATGCGATGTACTTTCATCTCTCCAGCTTCACAGACAAAAGACAGTCTTACATCTCGTCCATGAGTCAGAACTACATCCTTGATGTTCTGTAATGCACTTTCTAGTCTGCTAAAGTCCTGCGCAGATGACGCAGGCGCCAGATCCTTGACTTCGTCCACCGAGCGTTTCTCAACCTTCGAAAACTTCCCAAAATGGTGCAGCCCAAGTATGTGGTTCGGTGTACCAGTCAAAGACAGTTGGGTGTACGGCCTTTGCCAATTGAACGGTCTGCGTGAATCGGTGTAAAATGTGGTCAACTCGATGAGTGCTGACTGTGGCACCACTTTACCCTCATGATGGATCACAAGCGGGCGACCATCATGAAGCGGAACACTGGTCTTCTCTCTAAGTCGAACATTCGCGAGTCTTTCCGTAAGAGCGTCGACCTCGTCGTCCACCGTCGACGAAGATGGAAAGCAAGCATCGACCTGGAATCGTACGACCATGTTTAGCTGTCCAAGTGTCTGGGTCAGAATATAAGCAAATAGTCGAGCACGGAGAGGACCGAGTTCATTCACATAGTTGACAATTCTATGATACCCAGATGTTCCTTCACAGCCCTTCACAACCTCCGTTGTGGCCTTCTCAAAATTGAGTCCCCAGGATCTAGGCTGTTCCTTTGTTCGGGCCTCCCAGCGGTTGAGAAGAACAGTGGAATCACCCGCAAGTTGGGCATCGATACGGAAGGGTGGACATGACTGAGGTTCCCTGATCCAGCTGAGAAGTTTAGCCAGGCAGTTTCGGTTCGAAATGATATCCACGGAAGGCCAGTCGAAGTCCGGGGTCATCTCATCGACTGCAATCAAGGCGGGGAGTAAAGGTTGGAAAGGTACGATAAAACCAGCTTGGTCGACCACGATAAAACCATCGTCCTGCGCGACAGTGAATGGGGCAGCCCTGTCAGTCCATTCCGGAGGTGATCCTGGGTACGGTCATGAATAAAGCAGAAATATCGCATCGACCGTTCAACTCACCTGGAACCAACATTGAGGGATTTTCTGGAGTAGCGTCGAGCATCCAATGGTAAGATCCCATGTATTTGACGTTTTCGACCTCGGCGGCCTCATTGTTCTCATTGAGCTCCTGGGGTACGGAAAGGGTCTCAAGTGGTAGAGATTGAAGCCCTTCCAAGAGCGATCTGTCGAAGGACGCGGAGGATGCGTTGAATTGCGTCGGCAATGCCCCGCCGCGTCCGCGTTGAAATCGACCGCGCCATGGCGTCGATCTCGCAGTCCCTCTCCCGCGCCCATTGTTGACATTAGAGGCGGATACACGCGATGGTCTCCAGATTGAGGCCATGCTGGAGAAAGGATAGAGTTGGAAAGAATAGACGCCCACTCATGTCGTAATTTTCTCGCGGTCCGACCGGCACATGGACTGAACTTCTGGATACAATTCACCTGGACGAGCGAGAAAGAGCTGCTTGTACAACACTGTAGTTTTTGTGTAGTACAGCCAGTTGACTGCTACATAGCTTGCGGGAAACTTGGGCAGCTATATGATGGAGGTGCATGGCTGACCTGTGGCTGACATCACGAATTCTGATCTATGTGCACGATTGAATCTTGTTTCTACGCGTCCATCATGGACCACCTCTCCCTGGTCGAGCGCGTCTTGCGCGCGTCTCCGGAGAATGCAGACTCAATAATGGAAGAACTTCGTTTGGCAAATCCTCCTTCACGCGAGCAAATATTTGCGGATATCGAGGACAAGATTTTGACCCCGCAAGACCGACTACCGTCACACTGGTTGCCGCACTATCAACTGTACGCAGCCTCCGAGAGTGCTGACATCCGCTGAAATGGATAGGCACTGGAATGAACAGGTAGATATTCCAAAGCTCATTCCACAAGAACCTTCGGCGGCACCAACAAGCTTGTCATTCGTAAGGACTGGGTTGGATGGGAGGGTCACTGGTTATACTGAGGTGCGCCTTCACAATGACGTGTGAAAAGCTCTCAATAGGCATCAAAGACACCCAATCCCCGGGTTCTAAGCGGTGTCACCTCGACATCCCTCGAGCGCGCACCAGGACCTAGTACGAGCTTTGTGCGCGGCAAAGCAGGCCATGTACCTTTCTGGCCTGGTGGCTTGGACGACGTACTCCTGAATTTCGACGCCTCACAAGATGCGGGAATCGAGCCTAAGAAGGGTCTAAGGACAATCCCTCCCGGATTTAGTAGAGGTTTACGATTGCCCGGCGATGAGGCAGAGGACGCGGCATTGTTGGATTTGGACGATGTAAACGAGCAGAGGGCGCAAGAAAGCGACTTGGATGATGAGGTGCGCCTGGGTGTTTGCTTTCCATATCCTGCCTAACTTGATCCATCTTAGCCCGTCATTGACCTTGAAGCCGGTGAATTACCCGTCAGCCAGGGCAACGACATTGATGACCTATTGCCTACTACGGTTGGTCTCACACTCTAACATGACTTTCGAGGCTCACCCAGATATACAGAGATCGCATCTACGACCTGCACAAGCACCCAAACGAACGCGCCGGCCAAAGATACAGAAACGTGACTGGGCCCATGTCATTGACGTGAACACCCCACTCAAAAACTTCCACGAACTGGTGCCCGACATGGCGCATAAATACCCCTTTGAACTTGATACATTCCAGAAGCACGCCGTCTATCATCTCGAGATGGGGAACTCCGTTTTTGTCGCAGCACACACTTCTGCTGGAAAGACCGTCGTTGCCGAATATGCCATCGCACTCGCAGAGAAACATATGACCCGTGCAATTTACACTTCCCCCATCAAAGCTTTGTCCAACCAAAAGTTTAGAGATTTCAAGCAAACATTCACCGCCAACTCCGTTGGCATCCTCACTGGCGATGTCCAAATCAACCCTGAGGCGCCTTGCTTGATCATGACCACCGAAATTCTTCGTAGTATGCTTTACAAAGGAGCAGACCTTATTCGTGATGTCGAGTTTGTGATCTTCGATGAGGTGCACTATGTCAACGACGCGGAACGCGGTGTGGTCTGGGAAGAGGTTATTATCATGCTGCCCGACCATGTCAATATTATCCTGTTGTCCGCAACTGTACCTAATACGAGGGAATTCGCGGACTGGGTTGGGTATGCATTCATTTATACTTGTTCTCGTCTTGCTGAAGCTATTTTAGACGCACGAAGAAGAAAGACATCTATGTTATTTCGACTGCCCAACGCCCTGTTCCACTCGAGCATTACCTTTGGGCAAACCGTGCGATGTTCAAGATTGTTGACTCCCAAAGAAACTTTCTGGGCGGCGGGTGAGGAGCCTTGTTTCCTTTTAATGAACCTATGCTAATGACGGTACAGATACAAAGATGCAAGTGATGCGCTTCGCAGAAAACAGGACAAGGAGCGCGAAGCCGCTGGGCTACTGCCGTACCAACGAGGTGGTGCCCGGGGTGGTGCCCGTGGTGCTCCTCGCGGTGGACGGGGAGCATCGGGACCTCCTGCGCGCGGTGGACGCGGGGGAGGTACTTTCCGCACTGGAAACAGTGGATTGGACAAAAATCTCTATGTACATCTTCTCAATCACCTCAAGAAGACAAACCTTCTACCGACTGTGGTCTTTACGCTATCCAAGAAGCGCTGCGAGGAAAATGCTGGGACATTGACGAACCAAGATTTGTGCACATCGGGGGAGAAGAGTGAAATACATGTCGCCATCGAGAAGGCACTCTCGCGCCTGAAAGGTATCTGCCGTTCATCGTTTCTGTGACTCGCAAGATTGAACAATGAATAGGCTCGGATAAAAAGCTACCACAGATAACTCGGATGCGGGACCTGCTCACTCGCGGTATTGGTATTCACCATGGCGGCCTTCTGCCCCTCGTCAAAGAGCTTGTTGAAATTCTTTTTGCTCGTGGTCTCGTCAAGATATTATTCGCAACAGAAACCTTCGCTATGGTGAGGCTAGGCTTCTCCTCGCCTAACTAGTACTCATCGACCATCTGCAAGGGTGTAAACATGCCCGCCAAATGTGTCGTCTTTTCAAGCATGCGCAAGCACGACGGGAAGGGCTTCAGGGATATCATCCCAGGAGAATACACACAGATGGCTGGCCGTGCCGGTCGTCGAGGATTGGATCCAACGGGCACGGTCATTCTCGTGGTTGGCGACTCTTTGCCCGACGTCGGAGCGTTAAACACTATGATTCTCGGTGTACCCGGAAAGCTGTCCTCGCAGTTCAGGCTCACCTATAACATGATACTCAACCTCCTGCGTGTAGAGGCGCTCAAGGTCGAGGAGATGATCAAGCGTAGTTTCTCAGAGAATGCCTCTCAGAGGTTGCTACCGGAACAGCAAATACAGGTCATCGAGGTAATCTTTCGCTAGATCCAACTGAACTCGCTTCTAATACTCCTCGCAGAGCGAGAAACAGTTGGGGTCACTGGCTAAGCTGGACTGCGAAAAGTGCATCACGGACATCGACCGCTACTACGATTTTTCCTCGGCGCTCGTTGAGTGCAAGGATACCATGATTGATATAGCGGTTGGACAACGACTTGGGCCAAAGCTGCTCCTTGGAGGCCGAGTCGTTGTCCTACGTGACCATGTACGTGCGATGCGTTTTCAGCGCAAGTGGATCTAATGCTTCGATAGCACTTCAAGACCAATAACCTGGCGGTGCTGCTGAAGGCGGCACCTGTTCAACCAACTGAGGCAGGGAAGATCAACAAGAAGAAGATGTACTACGTCCTGGCTATGGTTGATCAAGACACGAAGAGCAGAAGACACGGTAAGTTCATTCTCCATATTTTCGAACACGGCACGCTGACCTCCTTCGAAAGATATTGACCCTCAGGCCGTCGTCCCACGATGGCCACCAAGTGTTGAATCTCTCCTCGTTGCCGACCCGGTGTATGAAGTTACCGCTGTCCCAGCGACGAGCATCACGTTTGTCACGAACCGTATCCTAAAGGTTGACGTTGAAGCCATTGTCGACCGCCACCTAATTTCGAGAATGAACCTGCTTCTGGGTTGGCTGCAGCAGCTGTCTCAGGAGTGGGCGGGAATAGGTGCAATTCCTGAGGTCGAATGGAGGAAGTTTGGAAAGACTTTAGAGTTCCAGGATGCATTGAAGGCTAGGGTTGGGGCAGTCGAGGCGGCGGAGTTGCTTGACTGCATACATTGCCCAGATTTTGATGCGCATGTAAGTTACGTCTTACGAAGACGTGAAGACTGGAGGATGCTCATGAGGAATATAGTACGAGATGATACACGCAGAGAAGGTGTTGCGCGCGAACATTGCGACCCTCAAGTTGGCAATCTCGGACCAGAACCTGGAGTTGATTCCGGATTATGAACAGCGCGTTGAGGTTCTGAAGGAACTCAAATTTATCGACGCGAATCAGACGGTTCTGCTCAAGGGCCGTGTGGCTTGCGAGGTGCATACAGGATGCGTATGTCTGGTTGCTTGACTGATCCTGTTGCTTAGATCAACTCGGCAAATGAGCTCGTCCTCACCGAACTCATTCTAGAGAATACACTAGCAGCGTACGAGCCGGAGGAAGTCGTTGCATTACTTTCGTGCTTCGTGTTCCAAGAGAAGACAGAAGTTGAGCCCGTGTTGACGCCGCGACTGGAGGTGGGACGTGATGCAATTCTGGCTATCAGCGACCGGGTTGGAAGGTTACAGGACAAGCATCGGGTCCCTATCGAGGACTTTAGGTCGAATCCCAAGTTTGGGCTCATGGAGGTCGTATACGAATGGGCCAAGGGAATGGTGTGTTGTTTTAGGTGCATAAAAAAAATTCCTGACAATCCTTTCTAGCCGTTCGAGCAGATTACGGCGTTGACAGATATCGCAGAGGGCACAATTGTGCGAGTAATTACGAGACTAGACGAGACGTGCAGGGAGGTGAGGGATGCGGCGCGTGTCATTGGCGACGCGGACCTGTTCAAGAAGATGGAGGAGGCGCAACTGAAGATTAAGCGGGACAGTGAGTGGATTTCACTGGTCTGTGGGGCTCAAACTGACTTGCGGATTCTAGTTGTATTCGCCGCGAGTCTGTATTTCTAGTTCTTGGACTGTTGTAACTCTGGCTTCGAAACATGTAGAGTAGACTGGGCACTTCAGCTTCAGTACTTGATTGCGCAAGGGGAACATTACTTGATGTAACATTTTGGTCATCGAGTGCGTGGCTCCGCCAACCGTGTCGCATTTGTGCGCACATCGGACGATTCTAGTGGACGCATAGAACATACACACACGTCCACGAGCCACAGACTGGCATCCTATGCTTGGCCAACCGCAGGCCGATCGTGTTGTCTGCTGACAAGGGTCATCCGTCGCCCACTAGTACAGTACCAGCCGGCTCGTACGACAACAAATTGGTCGGAGAACTTGTGAATTGTTCTAGTGACTGTATCCCATAGTCCTGACAGAAGGAATGTAAATTACAGAAAAACGTGAGGGTTACAGAAAAGGGGCAGTGAATGCGTGAGAGCTGCACATAGTGGCGAGAAGGGTGTGGTAGGTAAATGGACGGGGGATAACGCGATTAGCATGCACAAGGGTCGTTAGAGTCACCAGCGGCCTGCTTATTGAGGTCGACAGCGGGACGTCCGGGAGTGTTGCGACTTGCACCAGCCCGTGGTGGAGGCGCCGTTAGCGGGAGCTTCTTGGCTAGATGGCGATTAGAATGAAAGGTGGAGTCGCGAGATCCGTGACGCACCAATGGCCATGAAGATGTCCGACACGCCATCACCAGACTTTGCGCTCGTCTCGCCCCACATCAAGCCCTCCTCGTCGGCGTATTTCTTAGCCTCCTCCTGTGATACCTGGCGGCGCGCTTCAAGGTCGCCCTTGTTTCCGCAGAGCGCGATGACTATGGACGGGTCCGCCTGTCGCTGCAGTTCCCGGATCCATGTACGAGCCTTCTCCAATGATGCGGGCTGTGTTATGTCATATACGACGACGGCGCAGTTGGCATTGCGGTAGTACATCGGGGCCTGCCAGTAGTGAGGGGTTTGAAGCATGGCTGATTGTGAATGGACATACAAGGGACTGAGGAGAGGTTAGCAGAGTTCGCGAAATCAACGGCGATAAACGTACCTTGTATCGCTCCTGACCAGCGGTATCCCTGTAGAAATGTTACTTTGCCATCCAACAGTGCGGCGCGGGAACTTGCCATATCTCGAACTTGACACTGGTGTTGTGTTCCAGAGTCACTGTCTGCGTCAAGAAAGCGGCTGGGGGGACGTGAGATAGTTGCTGAGTTCGAAGGAGGATGCCGTACCGCCGATTGTACTTTCCCTGTAGTCGTCGAACTGGTCCTTGACGAATCGTAGAACCAAACTGCGGTAGTTGCCTCAGACTGCACTAGTTCCCACTATGGCTTGCGTACCTCGACTTTCCAACAGCGCTCTCCCCTGAAGTGGATAAGAGATTTGCACAGCGGGGTAATATTGACCGTACCGAGTAGAACAAGTTTAAACTGAAATTGCTTGGACATGGTCGTCGTTATTCAAGTGACAAGTGCTCACACAGCCTGGCGCTCGGTGCGTGGAGTCTCAGGGGTGCTGTGCCGAGTTGCCGATCTGCCGAGCGATAAAAAACTCGCACTCCGGTCCGCATTCTTCTCCGAATCTTCCGTCACCATCTAACACATCCTTCTCTCTCGATAGCAGCGCGCTTGTTTGCTTCCCTTTTTACGACAAATTTCGCGCAAATTCGTACTTCAGAAGAACGTCCAAAGAAACTAGAAAACCGCATGAATCGCCATCATCCCTATGGGGGAAATTCAATGCACCGCGGCGGAGGGCCACCAGGTGGCGGATTCGGACCAGACAGATCTCATAGAGGTGGTGGAGGCGGTGGTCGTGGCGGCCGGAGTCGCGGAGGAGGACGTGGTGGCAGCGGCGGCGGAGGGGGATATGCTCCCAGTCCGTACGACGCGCCTCCACCCATGAGCGCACCATACGATGCCTATGGGCAAGGCCAATCGGGGCCGCCTCCCATGGGATATGGAGGATATAGCGGGATGCCTCCTGGTCCGCCTCCACTCAACCCTTACGCCCATCAGAGTTATGGGCCCGGTCCCTCTGGCCCATATGGTGGGGCCCCAATGCCGCCGCCGCCGTCAGGATACAGCCCCGGGCATGCATATGGCGGAGGCAGCTATGTCAGTGAAGGTGCGCTAAACTTTGAGCTCAATATCCACACCGTTAGGTCCAGGGCGCACGCATAGTCAGCAGTGAGCTTGAGGCGAGCTAAATACTGAGGCCAAGTCCGCGCTGAGATTGTCTTTGAACTTCTCGTGTCAGCAATCTTGAGGCTCGGCCCGCTGCGCCCTGCTCGTCTTCGCATTTTCCCTCTCATCCGAAAGTATTCTTACGTTTGGCCTTGCTGTGGTAGGACGTTATCCAGATCCCGATGCATCGTATGGCGGTGGCCCAGCTCGTCGCCGTCCTGCTCCCCCGTTCAAGCATCGAGATGAAGCTATGATTGAAGAAAGGATTCAACGTGAACGCCCTTGTCGTACTCTCTTCATTCGCAATATTAAGGCAAGCTAGACTGCTAAGTATATTTCCACTTACTCAACGGCAATTTCAGTACGAGACAAACAGCGACGATGTTCGCCATCAGTTTGAAGAGCATGGCGATATCAAAACATTCTTTGATTTAATCTCTACTAGAGGAATGGTCTTTGTCACCTACGTGGGTTGTCAGGTTGGCCTGATTTACGCACATGCTGAATTCATTTAGTATGACCTTCGCGCCGCTGAGCGCGCTCGCGAACGACTCCAGGATACTGAGATTGGTGGCCGCCCAATTGATGTACATTACTCATTGCCTCGCGACGAGGATGGCGGCCGGGAAGTTGAAATGCAAGGGAATCTTTTGGTTGTGCTTCGTCAATCACCTTCTGGAGTTATCGACGACAATGAACTTCGCCGCGTACTGCAATCTTCCGGCGATATCAAGCAGATCCGTCCCACTGCAAATGGCCGTCCCGACTCAAGATATGTCGAGTTCTTTGACACAAGGGTACTACAATTCGCATGCCATTGTGACTCAATCCTAATTACTATCTCTAGGGCGCTGTAGATGCACATGAACGTCTCCGCGACAAGCCCCTGCAGGACGGTGTTATGGACCTTGAATATGCCTGGGACATTCAAAACGAAGGTGGAAAGTAAGTGCATGCGTTGTCTGCGGCGAATGCAAGCTCACGGTCCATCAGTAACGGTGGTGGTGCAGGTGCTGGACGTGGCGGCGGTGGGGCCGGACGAGGAGGAAGAGGCCGTGGGCGTGGTCGTGGCGACGCTCATATGGGTGGCCCCGGACGTGAATCCGACAGTGGCTGGGACCGACGTGGTGGTCGTGACGATCGCGGCCGTGATGACATGTATGACCGTGGTGGCGGTCGCGGGGGACGTGGTGGGTACGGAGCAGGCGGCGGTGGAGGATATGGCGGGCCGCCATCTAACTATGGGCCACCTCCCGACGACAGATCTGATGATCGCGGTCGTAGTTGGTCCTCGGGGCCGTCGCCATATGGCGGCCCGCCCCCGCCTCGTGATGGGCCTCCCCCAGGATGGGGCGCACCCGGTGGCTCGATGCCATCGTATGCGGGTCCCCCCATCAGCATGGTTGGTCCGCCCGACATGGGACCCCCACCGAATGGCGAAGACAGATTTGAGCAAGCGAAAAAGGTTCAAGAGGTGTGTTGTAGCTCGTTCTGGGTGGTAATGAACCAAGCTAATGCGATCTTTAGCTGCTCGCTGCCCTCAAGGCTCCTAGTACTGCTGGGCCAGTCCCGACACCGCCGCCTTCTGCAGGGCCGCCGCCTGGCTCTGGAGGACCTCCCCCAGGCAACTTCTTCGGCGGTATGCCACCAATCAACAATGCCATGCCCTTGCCCTTGCCACATCCATTGCCCTCATCGAATGGAATGGGAATACCTCCTCCTGGGATGGGCCTCCCACCACCACCTGCGATGGGGAATTTGCCGATGTCCTCAGCTGGCACGAGCGGATTGCCTCCTCCGCCAATGGGCCTCCCAGCGCCGTCAGGGAGCATGGGTTTACCGCATCCACCACATTTGAACTCAGGGCCTCCAGGAAACTACGGAGGCTATCAGCCCTCCCAATCGACGCTGCCGCCGCTTCCAGGATCAGTTCCACCGCGTCCCCAGACACATACACCTCAAAACCAACATCGTAACCAGAATGGTGCACCATCGCCCACGCAGATGCCGTCAACGCCGCCGAGCTCGGGTGGTGGGGCACCGCAAGGGT
Source organism: Cylindrobasidium torrendii FP15055 ss-10 (assembly GCA_000934385.1). NCBI lineage: Eukaryota > Fungi > Basidiomycota > Agaricomycetes > Agaricales > Physalacriaceae > Cylindrobasidium > Cylindrobasidium torrendii. The sequence continues at coordinate 299,494 of KN880436.1, forward strand.
TGCCGCCGAATATTATGGCGCTCGTGCAGGCAAGTCAACAAGGGCAGGGCGGAGGTGGTGCGCCGCCGTCTGCAGATCAGACCGCAAACTTGAACCAGTTGATGGCTTTGCTCGGGGTGAGTAACCTGCATGTTCTTGTTGAAGGGGTGCCTGACCTTTTCCTTAGGCCCAAGCCCGCTAGGTTTGGTGAACCTCTGATTCGAGTCGGCTTAAGGATGAGGATGAGATGAGATGAGTGAGGATGAGACGAGTGAGGATGAGACGATTGAGGATGAGATGAGATGAAATTGAGTTTGTAGAACAAATTGACCTGAGGATAAGGACCCCCCAACGGCCTTGTCATCCTGTTCCAAGACTTGCGGTGCATACACGCTCCCTTTCTTTGAGTAACTCCAGCATCCCCACCAAGCGTTTGGTGCTCGTATTGCTACCATTAACATTATATATGTATTCGTGCACCATTGTTTATAATGTCAATTTTGCCTGCTTGTTCAATAATTAGCGACGTCGTTTTACAACGGATGGATGGTACATTTCAACGTTAGAGTAGGGTAGTATTGCCTGCGTAGCTCTTTCGGATACTCCAACAGTGAATGTCGAACATAACGACGGGGTGGTAGTATAATACAAGCAATTGATTTACACCCTATGACATAGACTGTTCAGGAAGTCAATGCATCACCTGCTATTGGACCCAATCTGAGTATACATAGATGGCATGGTATTTCTGTTGAGAATGTCAGGACTTCGCAGTCATAACTAGCGACGTAGGGGAACTGCGTGAACATAATTGTCCGTTGATTATACGTAGGGTCCGAATTTGTGATGGCTGACTCGCCTCAGGTTATAAATCGTCAATGCTATGTTAGTCTTCGAATTTAATCGCCATCGATGGAGAACCCAAAGCACAATATCCACATACACGCGCTGCGGCCGTTATGTATGATCTATATGTAATATTTCCTCGGGCTTGTTACACGCACGAAAGAACAATGCGATGTGGAATAGTTCGAGTACTAAGATATATTGAGGCACTAAGTTCGAAGGGCATGCGGAACTCGAACTCGAGACTCGTCGACTTCTAATCAGAATAGATTATCGTTTTTTTGCACTCCGGTGCCCTTTTTGTCATGTCCGAGAGCAGGCTTGGTTTCTAGATTGCCAAATGGGGTACAAGGCGACCTGCGCCAACGAAGCGAGCCTGAGGCCACGAATTGCTGTACATAAGGTTGTGTGTCATTAGTTAGTGGTGCAATGACATTGGGGGTAGTGGATAAGTATTGGTCGGGGCTAAGGTTGTCTAGATATCACATCCACCGTGTCCAACTGGAGAAATAGATGGAAGGGACAAGCGCTTATGACTTTGCCGAGAATAAAATCGTGCATTGCACATCATTTATATGCTTCGCAGCCGCTGCGGGCGGACACACACTGAGGACCACCTGCATGTTTTCGGTGACTATCTGTGCCATCGACATGGCGGGTTCAATGAATGACTAGGATGCGCCTTTGTGCTGGGTGCGTATGGCCGTTCTGAGTGTCCTTCCTCGAAGGCCTGGACCTCCGCGGGTTTCAGTGGCGCAGTGGCATGGTGGCACGGCATCTCGCGTTGGCTCGCATGGATGTCTGTTCCTACAGCCAAGCTGAGTACGCTGTTCCTACGGGTATTCTTGAACGGAGTTTCATTACATCCTTCAACTCAGCATTCAACAATAAGGTTTGGACCTCTGGAGATCAATCATCGTTCAATCGTCTGAATCCGAGCTGTTGAATGCTGATGTGCTCTGAGTCGACTGTAAATTGTCTTTACATCCGAACAAGAACATATCTCTATTATCTGGGCGTGTGGCGGTCCGTCACTTCTAACCAACGGTTCCAAATATTAGGTGAATTTCATGTCGACCCAATACTGATACTACTTAGTATCTGTCCTGGAGATGCAGGGAACTCCCACTGAATTGTAACACCCAGTCTGTCAACCAAACATACAAACATTCATCTCAGACCCGACGCCTTTCCGCTAGAGTCCGACGTAATGAGGAGTATGCAGCATAATTTCCACTCGCTTTGACATGAAATCGAACTCTCACCAGTCGATCTGGCGTTGCCATCAAATTTGAATCAGAGTCCCTCTGCTCCCCACCATGTATCAACATGTTTGGCCGGTGTCCGAAGATTCCTTGGCCACGACTCTTTTCAGCTAGAGTATCACCTCTGCGTCTTCGCCGCCCACTCTCGTCTCTCAATTCCTCTTTCACGAGACACATCACGACCACGACCTCGACTAGTCAACTCTCTTCTCGTCCATGGCACAATGCGGTAGAACCAGAGTCTCTCATGATGGACCCAGAGAGTAGTGAACTCTTTAATTATACAACCGGACGTTTTCTGTACGTCTGCGTTTTATCTCTTCTTTGCCTAGTTCATGATGTGAGGCCCTCAGTACCAACGACGCCCGTCGCCTCCAAGAGCGCAGACGCGTCTTCAATATTCCCGGGCTTTTCAACATCATTGCCCAAGCAGTCCACTGTGAGCCCGGGCAAATCGTCGACTTCCGAAAACTTGGAGAGGGCGGCCTTAACCGCGTATTTCTAGTTACACTGGATACCGGATTGCGGCTCGTCGCTCGAATCCCCTATCCCCTCCTTACTCCCAAAGCTCATGCTGTCGCCAGTGAAGTTGCAACTATGGACTTTCTGCGTCTCAAGGGTCTCCCTGTTCCCAAGGTCTACTCTTATTCGTTTACGTCGGACAACGAGGCCGGAACGGAATATGTCTTGATGGAGTATGTGAAGGGCATCGACTTGAGCGGGATATGGGCAGATCTCAAAGAGCACGAAATCATATCACTGATGGACCAGCTCACGACGGTCGAGTCCGCGTTGATGTCCATCGCTTTCCCCGCTGGCGGCAGCATCTACTACACCAACGACTTGCAGGAGCTAGGGAGCGAGGGCGTTCTTCTTGACGGCCAGTTAGATGGCAATGCGTCGGAAGAGAAGCGATTCTGCATTGGGCCTGATTTGTCGGTGCCCTTGTGGTACGGTCGAAGAGAACAGCTGGAGGTTTTCCGAGGTCCCTGTACGTTACGCTTTCCTTGTTTCTTCTAACCTCAAGTTCTCACTTGTTCACGATCACAGATGAAGATGCAAAATCCGTGTTACTCGCTGGAGCTATGAAAGAGCTCGCGTATCTTGACCAATTCGGCGCACCGAGGGCACCGTACGAGCGCTTGCGGAGGGAACATTATAACTACGAGCAGCAGCCGCCATCCGACCATGCCCAAAATCTTGGCCGTTATGTTCGTCTCGCGCCTTCGCTTGTGCCAGACGATAGTACCCTCAGTGCTTTCTGCATTCGGCACCCCGACCTCACCGACAGTAATATTCGGGTTTCGACAGAAAACGGCGGTTTGCAGATCCTCAGCGTCCTAGACTGGCAGCATGCTACTGTTCTTCCTCTCTTCCTCCATGCTGGAATCCCCGGCTTCATTCAAAACGAAGAGGACGATGTCTCTCGGAAGATGATAGCGCCCAAGTTACCCGACGATTTCGACAAGCTACCGGGGGAAGAACAAGAGCAAGAGAGGGAGCTCCTCCGTCGTCGTTTGGTTCATTATCATTACGTCCTGAGCACAGCGACGTATAACAGGGTCCATCACAAAGGTTTTGTCTACCCGTTGAATTCGTTCCGCCGCCGCATCTTCATCCATGCATCTGCTATATGGGAAGGCGAGACCATCAAGCTGCTGTGTGCGCTGATAGACTTGGTACTTGGCTGGGAGGATATCGTGACGGATGGTACACCGTGCCCTCTCGTGTTCACAGAGGAGGAGATTCGTGCGGCGGACAAACTTCATCGGGCTCTAACGACTACAGAAGGGCAGGAAATGTTCCTTCGATATCATGTTGGTTATGGGGATGATACTTGGGTGCCTACGGCTCATTACGAGACAGCCAAAGCATTGGGCGAGGAGCTGAAGCGAAGGACATTGGAGGCATGTGCGGGTGTCGAGGATTCCGACAAGGTGTATGGTGCGGTCCAAGCGAACTGGCCCTTGGATGATATGGACGAAGCGGAATTCGAGGAGTTCAAGTAGGGACTAAACCATTTCACATGCTATAACCCTCCGCCGTTCATCGAAATTGCTATCATTCAGATTCAGGAAAGAACAAATCCTGGACGTCTTGCTTGACCCAGTCATTACTTTGCGAGCTTACTCTTTCTTCCAAAAACAAAGCATCTGTCGACGCGGCTCCTGCAGACTTCACAGTATGCATATTGAGGTGACGGTGACTACAATGTTAGCGAAATGATATCAAATGCTATATTCTGGAAGCCTATACTGCCGTTTATGCACATTTGACCGGCCTTTGATAGATTGGTGAGCAATGTAGAGTTATCCTCAGAGTAAAACTCATCTCGCAGATTCCCGGAGACAATGAGACGAGTACAACACAGCTAACTTGAAGCTCAGCGCTCAGCACTGAGTTCTGAGTAGGTAGCATCGAGTATTGGATTATCAGACGCCGCGCTTCAGTGACTTGAGCCTTGCGTCGACAAAGCCGTGCGTGGACTAAACTCTTCTCGAATCTGACCTACATGTTGTTGAGGGAAGAGCGCCTCGAGGTCGCCCTTTGCATTCGAGGGTGCCAGTTTGTGTGGCTCCTGCGTTGAAGAGGCTCCCAAGGGTGATTCCAACAGACCAGCCACATATTCAATTTCAGATGAGACTGCGTCACCGGATGGGAACGAGGCGCAGCCCGCAAGCTGAGGCATAGCCAAAGGGCTAAGTACCACCCCTTCGAGTGAAGTAGGATGACGCCAAATGTGACTGGCAACTGCGTTTTGCTTGCTGCGTGTAGGGTGGGAAGAGCAGGCCCGTGAGCTAGAAGTGTGATTGTTCACAGCTATGTGCGAGTGGATCTCCCCCCAGCTGCGGTCTCCGCAACTTACAGATACGGGGAAAGAGCTACTCACAGGAGGATGGGGAATGCCGATGTAATGCTTACAGCGGGGAGAGGGAGTGATGCAAGTCCTAATGATTGGGAGTAGTGGCACCCTTTGAAAGAAGATGTTACACTTACCCATAGCAGGAGGATAGATAATTCAAAGTATTATCATAGGCCGTGAGTAAGCCCCGGATTCATGTCGGCCATCTGTAGTGTGTGATTCAAAGGAATGACAACTAAGTAGGTTCGTAGCACATTGAGGCATTTCCCACGGTCGTATTGAATGTCAGCGTGATTCTGCCCGCGCTCCGCGTATCTCTCGACGCGTGGGAGAGTCTTGGTACCTACAATATATATGTTGGGAGGCCTCGGGTAAGTCCAAGCAGGTTCACGAGGCTCACGGAATACAATGGGGATTCCTAAACGAGTGTTGGTCAATGCTGTGAATCGTTTGCTCTGCGAGGTAATCAGAAAATTCCCAGTCTAAGATGCCTCAATTTTCAGGGAAAGACATGATGTGAATAAGGTGGGGAAGCGTCTATTGTAAGGGAAGCCATATATACTTACTACTCGGGAATTGAGGCTCAGATCGCTTACAATCGAGACGGCGAAAAGACTTTCATGCTGCCCGTAGCTACATGCGTCCCGTCTAACAGCTGGAGGAGGGACTCGGGAATGCTAGAAAATCTGAGAGCGCCAGAAACGTGTGGGCTGGTAAACGTCTAACTGGACTCACCTCGAACCTCAGGCTTGCGTTTACCTGGACCGTGGAGGCAAAGGCAATGCAGTACTACAACGGAATGCTACACGGTCCGTCGTTGAATGGTGACTGATCCCGTCACTCAGTTTAAAGTCTATGCTAGCATGGGAAACTGGAGTGCGAGCGCCTGATTTCAAGCAGAAGCTTCCGTGTGGATTGAATGTTGGGAGGACATTGGAGCAGAGATAAGAAGCGACCATTGTCAATTCCTGTCCTGGTTCAGATGGATGAAGGATGCATGAGTTCGAGACGCCCCTTGCTGGTGGGAGGAGGACACGAGGCGGAGATAGCGGTTGACCTAGCAAAGCTAGCTCGTGGACTCCCCTGGCAAATGCCGGAGAGCTACTATCTGGCCTATAGACCTTTGAATATTCCTTGCACACCGGCCGAGTCAAACCTTTGTGAGGAGCAGTGTTTTCTCATCTCACCAGTAACCAACTGTAGTGGCGTTGATGTTACGTTGATGGAAGTCTCTGAGAGCACGCCGCGAATGCGTGGGGGATGATGACGACGACTATTCAGCGCGCCTCGACATGCGGAAGAACTACAAAGGGAGGATACACATCCAAAAAACATGCGATAAGCGCCACTGTGAATCCTCATTGAGAGCAGTAACAAATAGTGAAGGAGCGAGTAAAGCAGCGAATGTGACAGGGCTGGGAGACGGATTTGATACCGTGATAAGGAAAACGAGAGGTCGACGAGAGGATGAGCGGGGTGCATGCGTTGATGAGAGGGGGAAAAGATGGAATAACTGACGGGATCGTCGTGAGAAGGAAACAGAGCGAGCGGCGACGCCCCATTGGGGAATAGGTCCAACTGGCACCGCTGTTCAAACGGACTGAGTGCATGGATTGATCCATCAGCCACCGCTACCTCGGAACCTCGAGGCAAAGATAATCAAAAATGCTCCGAGGTATATCAAGCCCGAGGAAGGGCTTCGTCATATCCTTTCTCCCCACCCCAAGCGTTAGCGTACTACTCTACCGCCACATTTCTGCTTTGCAAGTCGAATGCATACCCGCGGGCGTTCCCGAGAGGTATCTCGAGCTGCCGAGGCGCGGAGGGCATCTGAGGAGCGGCGCCGCCACCGACAACAACGTTCGTGCGCCCTCTCCGCCGTCGCGACCACCGGCGAGTCCATCCCGCAGCGGACGTCGCGACCAACCACAACACGCACAATGAAAAGGATAGAGGAAACACGTTTTAGCCAGATTGCCGCGTCGGAGCTTCAGGCAGGCCCGCCAGTGCCGAGACTTGGTGAGTCGCATGCACTAATTGGAATTTCGGCTATAATAACTTTACTTCCAGCTACCATCACCACAAGGTCGTTCAGCATGGCAGACGATTCATCTTTATACGCGCCTAGCTTGACGTCGGACTCGGACTCGCTCTCACCGCCGCTCACAGCGTCCGACGTGGATTTTTGCGACTACTTCTACTGCGAGAGCCCGCCATCTCCTCCACACACGATCGAGGACCAACTGCACGTCGCCTATGCACACGACGACATTCATCTCGCCAAGATACTCCTCCTCAAACTCAAGGGCATTGAAGTCAATTCGGACGACGACCCGCGCATTGCGGCTGTCCAGGACGAGGACTTTGACGAGGCTTTCCTTCCACATGGTGCTTTGCTCACCGACGAGGAAGAACGTCGTGCCAAGGAAGCACATCGACAGGAACAGGAAAGACGGCAGCGCCAGTCCTGGGAACGCCGGTGCCAACGCATATGGGAGAACGAGAAGATGCGGCTGCAGGAGGATAAGCTAAGGATCAAGGCAGCCAAGGCCCGAGCTGAAGAGGAGCGTCGCCTGCGCCAGAAGGAGCAGCAAAGGTCGTCGATGCACAAGACAAAGCTGTCGTATACTGCGCTACCTCAGTCACATACGCGTGCGCCCAGTTCCTCGTCATCTTTGCTCAGCATTCCACCCCCTACCCTCGACCTTCCGCCGCGGAGGAAGAGAAGCCGTGCGCAGACCCCAGCGCCCCAGAGTTTTGCCGTTTCCTTCGAGGAGACTCTCTCCGCCATGGAGGGACCACTTTTTCCCATTTCCAATGCCGAGCGCGGACAGACGCGTGCAGCATCATCGATATCCACGCTCACACGACAGGGCACCAGTCTCCATCCATTGGACGTCCTGCTCGATGCGGAAATTCTTCGCAGGGAGCCTGATGAACGTATACGTCGCCGCCGGAATGCGGATGCACCCAGATGTCTCTGTCGCACTCAGTCGTGGAGTTCGCTTTCGTCACCGAGTGACACAGACAACAGCGGCTCGTCCTTTTCGTCTGTATCCTCCGCATTCACGGATGTCTCGACGCCGTCTACCTCGCTTGAGTCGGCTTCTCACATGCAGCCTCCGAAGCGGCTGGTGGACGTATCTGACTGTCACCGTTGCAGCGCTGCTGCCATTCCAACGACGCGACTGGCGGCAGTGCCATGCGACACCCATCCTCTTACGCCCGACTCTCCCACACCTAGACTCGCATCGCCCATCCCAGCTGTATCTCAGCCGAGAACATCTCGAAATCAGACCAAACCAGCTGCATCCAACACACGATTCGGCCGACTGATTCAACTAGCCAAAGGTTTTCAGAATGCATACATGCAAGCGATGGTCTATTCGGTCATGCCAACGGCCGACTTGTACCCCCAGACAATTGCCCATGCTGATGAGAGCAAGATAATCTCTTCGAATTGCCTGCCACATCTTCCGCTGCCTGAAGGGTATCGTGCCTCTCCTGCGCACGTCCGTGTGTTCCTCGAAGGTCTGGCAGAACTTGACTCTGACTCGACCATTCTTCCATCGTCTTACGTTTGTCTGGATGGCGCTCCACGTAGGACGACACTGCCTTACTCTGCCCAGCCGACGAGGATATTCGAGAAGAGCATGGCGCCGATGCCGTCGCCCATGCAGCGGTTCTACCACCAGACGTATCTGCGAGAGCGGTGCGGGGTGAAGGGGATGCGGTTGACGGACATCGACGCCGACTTGTTCGGGCAGATGGGCAAGAGGCCGTATGTCGGATCGGGCGGACCGCGTCCGAGGTTGCGGATTATCCAGAACCCGGTCTTGATGCAGTACAAGGCGCTGAAGGGCGCAGTCAAGGCGCGCGGTGGGACGTTGGACAGTCCTGGGCTGAAGCGCGGTCCGATGGCGATGGGTCAGGAGAAGATGTTGAGCTATACGATTGAGTGGAATCGGAGAAGTTTGTTGTGTCCCAATACCCAACACTCCGTATAGATTTCGTTCCTTCCGTCTTGCGTCTCAGGGATTTTTTGTGTTGTACTATTAGGCTATTTGATTAGATTTCCCGAACCTTTGTTCACTACGTTTTGCTGTACATGTTGTTATTCGCCACCCTTACTTTTACCTACCCACAACCTTAGCTCGTCTCGTATTCGGAGCCTAATACCCTATGCTTTGTACATGCCAATACATGTTTCTTTATGCCCATACCCATCGCGAAGGTGTATGGCTGGCTGCGTAGTAGGTGAGCTTTCTCGAGTTATTTATCCGGGTCGACCTGTAAAAAACGTCCTCTTTTCCGCTTACACATGCTTCTAGTCGTCGTGCATCCCGTCAGCCTATGGTGAGCAGCGAATATTTCATGCACGTCTTCTGCCCAGAAGACAAAGGTCTGAACCCTTCGCAACACGCAAATGGGTCCCAACATCTCCATGCGTTACATGCGAGCTAGTGTACCACTGCATACTAATTAGTTGCAAACATGCGACAAATCGGGGGGCATTTATTAGCGTATTCAGACTCCAGAGCCGGTTTTTCGCGCTCCTACGATTTCCTGGTTAGGGACGTGTGAGCAAGTCACGACAGCGCGCCTAATGCTATCAAAGGTGTGCATCTACAATCATGAAATCTAAAGCCCTTGCCCTGCAGGTGTAACTGCCCTATTCCTACTCGTCGTGCATCCAAGGTTTCTGCGTAAAGTATCTGCCTGTGATTCAAGCCCTCACTGGCAAGCGCGCGGAAGATTGACGCCCGAGGTTATGAGAGGGACCACCCTCCAAGGCTAAGCTATGTACAAGTAAGAGTTGCAGAGTATCAGCATGCAACACAGGGTCAAGTGTGTGATTTTTCCTGCTCCATTTTGGGGGATATTCAACAACGAGAAAACAGAGAAGAGACGCCCGTGTTCGGTGTCCAACGGTTACTCTGACACTTTGCAACTCTGCACATAGAAGTACTTCTTGTTAGTGGACGTTCAATAGACGAGACCCATACGGTGGATTAACGACTGGAAGTATTGACCATTACATTGCAGCCCGAGGGCTTCTTTGCGGGGAGTGCTCAAGTCACAGCCATGTTGGTTCGATGTAACAATATGGGGGAAGTATTCGATCCACGCGAATAAATCGAGGGTGTGTATACAATGGCTTCATCTGTCAACATCAGTTTGTTTGCCATCCCCACACAGATTTACCGCGCGTTCGGTGGGAAGATTTTTTCTTGTTCGTGGGTCTTCGTCAGGTCTTCGTGACCCGAGGCCGTGCACTTCGCATCGCCTGTCGTTCGAACTCGAAGCCTGTACGTACACAAGGTTCATGCCGCAGTATCATTGCGAAGTTAATTCGCTGCAAGGTTGTGACTCCTGGAACTGTATGGTTAGGGCCAAGCGAGTACTAGACCCGGCTGGAGGATGCTGTGGGCGGCGCTTTTCCGGAGCCTCACATGCTCGTGTTCAATATTGAATCCCCTTCTGGGTGGACCGTGCAGTGATTGGTATGTCCCACCAATGTGCTGTATGTAAGCACATTACCCACATGTACCTACCGGCTATCGATTCGTGTAGTAGCACGTTGTTTACATGCATGGATACGTTTGTTTCCTGGATGTTATTCCGGAAGCAGCTAGCCCTTACATGCCGAGTGGCACCTTGCGATCAATGATTGGGAGGATTAGGCTGTCGTAACTCGATTTTGTTGGTTTCAATTTGGGGAGCGTTGGCCGCCTAGGGAAGGCGGAGAATTTTTTGTAAGATAAATGGGAGTATCATACCCAGACCCATCCATTGCAGGGATGAGTTTTCCGGCCGTAAATCAGACGACGACGGTGTACAACAGCAGGGAAGAAGACTGCAGAAAATTGGCCGGCCGCTGTTAGCGCAGGGCCGTACGCCGTCCGGTTTGAGGGCGCATTTGAGGAGAGGAAGATCCCGTCTCTGATTCGGTAAGTTAAGCTCACAGAGTTACCAATGGACTTGGCCGAGAAATACAAAGTGGGGCATGCTATTAGTATGGGCAAGGAGGGCATGACCAACTAGCGTCTGTGTCTCAAGCTAGTACATCTATATGTGCCCTCAGCGGTGAAATATGGGTGAAATGGATGGAGTGTGTTATTGCGCAGGGACTCCAATGTGGAGGACTGCAGACGGTGCAACGTCCAACTGGCGCAGGTCTTAGCAACCCAGTTTGGGTTAGTACTGAGAATATCAGACAGAGGTCACTCGGACGGCGTGATGCGAGCAGACTCCGAGAAAAGGACAGCAGCCACCTGGTTCATCAGAGATGTGGCGCCGGTGTGCGCCCTGCCCCCGGAAGAATCTAGGAATAGCGCGGGGACTCAGAATCAAATATTCACATTCGGATGCGGCTCTACATTCCATCGAAATGTATTCACATATGCTTGTTGTCATGCACCGAACTTGCCCAACGACCGAATATTTTGTGAAGAAAGGCAGAGTTGGACAGTCTGGGAGCAAAGTCTGCGGAGAGGGGTAGGCGTGGGAACGTTTTGATGGCGCGTTGACGCGTTGATGGTGGTCAGCCGCCTTTCTTACACCCCATCCTCATCGCATCCACTCGCTTTCGTCTCATACGGTTTTACACATTGGTCAATTCGGATTGGAAGTTTCTCCTCGTCGTCGCATCTCGGAAAAGTCCCATAAACCGCCTGTGTTTTGACCTCTGCGCCAGCCGTCAAGAGTCGACCGTCCCTGTCATCAAACGCAGCTTACACCGACTTCCTCACCTTTAATTTTCTTGCAAACACAATGTCTGGCATCGCAGGACTATCGGCCTCTGTCACCCGCATTCTCTTTTTGAGCGGATTCCCGAAGGAACTCAAGACAAAGGATATTCAGAGCGCATTTGCCGAATGGGAGGGCATAGGTGGTGGATTCAAGATTAAATGGCTGGATGATACAAGCCTGCTCATCGTGTTCACTGACCCGGCGACTGGTGCGTTGTGTTCGCCGCGCTGCGCGCTGTTGTCTCAAAACTGACAACGTGTTCCATTCCCGCAGCCAAGCGCGCGTACTTGAATGCCCTCGCCAACCCGCCCCCTATTCTCACATCGGCCGAGGGTGTCACTGCCATCATCAAACCATACGACGGCGCTGACGCCCAGAACGTGATCCAAAATGTGAACAACCGGCACACGTCGACTGCGTCTCGCTCGCACAACCCGCGCTCGGCATCCATCTCTGTCTTCCCCCACAATCGCGGTGTCTCCGTATCAGCCGGCGCCCCTCCACCAAACTTCCGTGGCAACAATGGCGCAAACGGCGTGCCGTCGATTCCCGAATACCAGAATCACAACAACAAGAGTGGCAGTAACTCGCCTACGTTGCCTAATCTACCTACTCAGCCAACGCTCAATGCGCTTATCAACTCATCGCTGGGAGGGGAAGGTGCAAACAACGGGCTCCCTGCGGATCCAGCCATCTTGGCGAGCTCTGACCATCATGCGCTCAGTGGCCCAAGGATTGGCGATCCAGGCAAGAGGATGCTTGGGGCGGCGCTGGGCGTCCGACACCCAGGCCTGCCACCGCGTATGGCGAATGGGAACGGCATGGGCGTGGGCGTGATAGTGGAGTGATGGATTTCACAATCGTGCAGCGCTGCATACACACGCATTCATTTCGCCCTCCTCTTCTCGCCATAGCAGCACGACGACGCACACATTCATATAGCACACACACACCTACTGCAACGCTTCTCCCTCTCTCTTAAGAATCGTTTCCCTTGTACGATACGATGGATTATCGTGGAGGGTTCTCTTCTGTCCGTTCTGTTCTTCTCGTAAACTCACACTCATGCACGACTTCCCACTGATTTGCGCTAGTACCTGTAAGTAGCAGGCGCTGTGCCGTCACTGTAACCAATTACACGCTCATTTTTGTTTCTCCATATTGGCTGTCATACATAATCAGAAATCTGGGTGCAGGCTCTCTGGAGGAGTGTACATGTCATTCAGCATGTGTTTGGTGCTGATTGCCGGCCTGATGCGCCTCGCGCTTACGGATCCTCACATCGTTATGCCGACAAAAAGAGTTTCTCACGGCTTCGCTGACGGCCCTGCCGGACGCGATCAAGGAACGCCCCGGAGCGGAAATTACATGCAGTGCTTCCTTCCATTTCCGGCCTGAAATAATCTCACACGCGTGTATCTAGGCACCCTGAGCTGGGGTCGTCATCGTTTGACTTGCTGCATTTGGAAACTCGAGTACCGACCGTACCCAGTGGCACTACCCACTAATGTTCGCATACAGCCACCACAGCTTCGCTTCGAGTTCCATGCATACAAGGGCCCTTCTTTGTGCCACCAGTCTGAGTTGTTCCCGGACAGGCCCATGGGAAATCCATTCTATAGTTCTATAGTATATACGGATCCGGCTGTAGTCCCTGGAGCTGAGCCTCGTATTAGCATCCATCATCCATTCGGCTTTCTGGACAAGGTGTGGAAGAAATCAAGAGCCTGCGTACATGCTTGTGCCACTGTATACATACAGTAATACGGTTAGTCGAGTGTGCATCTTCCCTGCCATCTCCGGTCTGGGCTCACATCGATGTACCCTCTCCCTCCATACCGACATGAATAATCTTCATGGTGATGAGTTTGATTCAAACGCACCCCCAAGCGCCCGTTATGCTAAATCCATTCACCAGGTCCTCCTGTGTACAGTGTATTGCACATCGACCCATTCGTCTATTGGAATTCTACTAAGTCTGTCACGGATGTGGAGGGAGGGGGAGGGGGCGTCGTGTGCTTTTTGGCGGGACAGGCCGCAACCTTAACTTACCGAGGAACCCAAGCGCAGTCGGGGTCTTTGATATTTATGCTGCGCCACCCCCTTCCATTCCGGGCGCATCTGAATCAAATCAAATCATTACATCTTCCTCCGTGTATGCATGCGGCACGATTGCGGCACGGGTAAGAAACAAATGCGATCTGAATCAAAGTCAACGGGTGTCACGGAGTCACACGCTTTCCGGCGACAATGGAAATTATCTCTGATCGCCTGACAATCAGCGTAGATTACACAGCTTGTTATCACTTACCCGTTGGAGCTTAGCAGTCTGAGTGTGGCAGATGGCCCAGCGCCGTGTTCGTATTGTTGTGGTAAAAGGCGAGTTCACCGCGACTTACTTCGTTTCCGAAGGTTCACTTAGCTCAATCATTTGAACAAGGTGTAGACAACGCGTGCAAAGTTCATTCAAGGGGAAGCTACGAGTAGCAACAAGGATCTGATCCCAACGCGCCTTACTTACATGAGAAAACCGTCTAACAAGTTCCCAGCAAGGAATAGTGAGAAAAAAGGCGGTCAGTTCCAGTTTGCGTTGGCGTCGGCGTGGACACGCGTTCCAAAGGCGAGCCGACCATGGCCAGATGAAGGACTGAATATGTTTCCGTCGACACCGGGGGCACAAGCACCGACTCGCCTTTGTACAGTTGGCCGCCTCTCAGAAGCGCATTCAAGGAGTATCCGGATGACCGAGTCGAATCAGCATGCAACCAAAATGAGCGCCATAATGACCTTTGCAGGTGTAGCAGCAACTGTCGACGTCGGTTTGAACTTGGGATCCTCAGAGCCCGGTCAAGCCATTCGCGAGTGTCGACGCTGTGAGGCCATCGTCAGAGTTATCCTTCAGGTTATGCAATGTAATGTACAGACACCTTTTGCAGCCCCCAGGCAAGAGCTTGCACCGACGCCAAACTTCTTCAGTGCCCTTTGGATGTACGACAGCGTGCTTCTTGACGTCGAGCTCTGCGAGGATGGACGGGTTGGCATCTCCTCGGCCGTAGGGGATGAACGAGATCCTACCAACGATGTGCATGTCAAAGAGAGGCTCATTTTCCAGCGTCGGGAATAGAGAACCGGACAATCATCGCAGAGACGTGCGTGTTGGCTTTAAGCTGAGGCTCACAGCCATCCTACCTCCTCATTCCGCCGATCCAGAATGAGTATGGTATCGGAAATGCTATGAGCAGTTAGTTCTATTGGGAATACGAGCGTGCTAGCGGGATGGACAAAGGGGCGCGGCTGGGTGTCAAAACGCTGCAAAGAGGACCGATCCTCCTCAGAAGCACTTTAGTAGAAGAATGCTTTCTCGAAGGCCGCCAAGGCTCGGTCGATAGACAGGGTGAAGGCAGTCGTCTCACTCGACGGCGGGATTGGAGACACTCTGATGGAAAATGGATGGGTCTGAATATGGTAGACCGACAGCCCTGCGGACGAAAAGGGTAAGCGTTGCTATAGAATGAAACACAAAAGGAAAAAAAAAAAGAAGAAACCCTCAGCTCAAGTGGGCCTTAATTTTCTGAACGGCTAAAATCGTGCTTTTGACCTTCTCCTCGTGGGCATCGAACGAGCGGAACGATGGGAAAAGGGGGTGGGCATGTAAGCTAAGAGACCACTCGCTAGGACCCAGGGAGCCGAGGGGTTTCCAGTTGCTTCGTCGCTAAGATCAACGATGACCTGTAGAAGGAAAGCATGCGTAAATGGACTAATGGAGGAGAGGAGAAAGGACTGACGCCGGCCATATGGGAATGAACTCGTAGAGAAGAAGGGATTTCCAGTTTCTTTTGGACGGTCTCTATTGAGAAATTAGATAGAAAACCACTCTTTACCCACAACTAAGTTACTGCTGTCTTGCCCTTCCAACGGGTAAAGATCCTCGCCTCGAATCACACAAGGAGCCGCACGAATTGGTCAGCGCGGGTGCATGGGACCATATGCATTGTTGTGTCAAAAAGAAGCCGATCTGGGCTAAATCCGGGTAGACTTTCCCGATTTAATAGGTTAACGGCCTGACGGCGACGGGGGAGGCGTCTGATATATCCAATCCATTGTCTAACGTCACGCTACAACCCTGATCAAACGCCACAATTTACTAAATGGCCTGCGAAGATGCGCATATGCTCGGATGAATTAGCTTGAGTGGCATCGAAACGCCGCGATCACATAAATATCGCGGGACCTTGTAAGTCCAAAGCGTTCCTCCCTTGCACATCCGCAAAACTTTCTTATACTCCTCTACTCGACAATGCATAACTACTATTATTCGCCAGCGTCAGACGTGTCCTCTTCATCCCGCCAAAGCGCGTCTGTGCCGGCCGTTTCCAGTAAGCATTCTTGTCTGCATTCGGAAGGAGGCGTGACTAACAACGCCACAGCGCACCCCAACGCCTATAGCCCGTCCTGGTCGACGCAACAGCAGCGAGCGTCGGGGAGCTACAACTCTCTGTTTGACATCTACGGCTATGCGCCAGAATCCCCTTGGTCTGAGCCTGAGGAGCTTGACGAGGATGACAGCGCGTCTTACCTCGATGATGAGGCTATGGACACGGAAGAGGACTTTTCCGCCTCTCCCATTTCCCCATATTCCCCTCAGTCTCCCTTCGCGTCTCGAACTGTGCTCTCAGGACTTAACGCACCACCGTCGCGGACCTCAGATGCGTCTCGTTACCCCGACGCCTCAACTTCTCGTTCGGCGCCTCAATCACGACGGCCACACGGGTGGACATCTCACACTCACGGAAAAGCATTTCACGGTTCACCCCAGTACGCGTATAACCCGGAGACAGGGATCGAGTACGCCTACGAGCACGGCGCTGCGTGCAAAATAACGGACGCAGAGCACTCACAGACATGTTCCGGCCAGAACTGCCCCTGCACGTCTACGACCGATTATTACGCTGCCTCTTCTGATTCCGATGGTCTCACCACCACCACCTTCAGCAGCCCAGACTCCTCTCCTCAGTCCGAGGCTTCCCACCCCAGCTCCGGCCCTTTTCCTTATTCTCCTCTCAGCTCAAGCCCTCGACGGATGTCTCCATATGGAGACCACAATAACGCCCAGCCTCGTCATATTGCCAACCCATACCCGGCATCAGCATCTACACAGACATACGTTTACTCAAAACCGCAGCCATTCACGTCGTCCCTGCTCCCGCCGCCGCCACCGGAGCTTCCTCTGCACCAGCCACGGCCGACTCGTCGTTTCAACGTTCATAAACTGGACGATCTCGCAGCGTCGTATGCACAGGCCTAATCGGGGTCCCATTCCCCCGCGATACATTTTATTTCACTCTCACGATCCACGTACTCTACACTCAGTTTAGGTATCCATCCGGCATCTTTTTATTAGTCTCATCCCGATAGAGCATCATATCAGCATAGCATCGTGCATCCACCGCATTCGGACATCATCTCATCTATATACCTCACTCACATCTCCCGCGCGCTTCATTGTCACAGCGCTGTAGCATAGCATAGCAAACACCAAAGTCATTTCATGCCACATTACGTTACCGGGTTCAGCCACCCTCTTGTCCATCAATATATCTCCAATTAGCGAATACACTTCGTAAGGTATGCACAGTGTGAATACAAGAGAATCAGGTTCCAAATAAGTCTAGCCCTTGGGGGTGGTCAACGTACCGTATGAATCAAGAATTAAGTTGCCAACTTTCAGGCGTAAAAGTAGGGTAAGTAAATAAGTACAATTCAGCGACAATAGGTTAGCCAGCACTTCGCTGCTTGTCTAGAAGCCTCCACCGGCAGACACTACTCTGGAGCAGTTCAGGTGAAATGCTTCTTGGGACGAAACGGAACATCTGCGCATCTGCCTCGGCGCCTGCGAGTTTGGTGCAGGAGTAACACGCGTCAGACTGCTGGAAGAGGAACCAAAGGAGGGTCCAGCGTAACGAGATGGCCCGCTTGCA
The DNA here is from genome assembly GCA_000934385.1 of Cylindrobasidium torrendii FP15055 ss-10. Taxonomy (NCBI): domain Eukaryota; kingdom Fungi; phylum Basidiomycota; class Agaricomycetes; order Agaricales; family Physalacriaceae; genus Cylindrobasidium; species Cylindrobasidium torrendii. The sequence continues at coordinate 317,178 of KN880436.1, forward strand.
GCGTAGGTTCGTGGCATTGACGTCGACGCGATGGCAGCGCGTGCGGGAATAGCAACTGGAACCACCCGAGGCTGCAGCTCCTGCTTCGGTATCGCCGACGAGCAGTCTAGAGCATCGTTTGTAACCCAGCTGTTAAGGTCCACTGGGGTGTTGGGCGGCGCAGACGCAGCTATGTCGTCGCCAGACAGGCTACGATAGTACGTATTCCGACGTTCGGCCATGTAGGACTTGTAGCTCCCAACGGATTCGTATGCGCGAAGTGTTGATTGATGGATGAGATTGTAAAGACTGTAGCGTTCCTGCTCCTGGTTGAGCGACTTCGGCAGCGAGAGAAGAGAAGGTGTGGCATCATTCGACGATGCGATAGACAAGAGAGAATCTAGCGCGGCAGAACAAGTCAAAGCATACGGACCATCGGGGTCTTTCGTGGCGTCGTATGGCTCGAAGTCCTTAGAAGACAACACTAGCTCGCGGGGATCGATCGTTTGGTCAACAAACGAGAATGTGCTAGCAGAGCGAGGAACCGGAGACTGAGGTTTCACGAACTTGACAGTGGCAGAGTCCGTAGCTGCAGAAACAAGACCGGAAGATGAAGTCGAACTTGCGGCTTGATGTGTGCTACTAGGCTGAGAAGAGGACGACGTGTGAGGCTGAGGAGCCGTGGGACGACGGCACGGTTGCTTGGATCCAGTAGAAGGGTGTCGCGGTGCTTGAGGAATGTTTGATGGAAGTTGGTAGAGGGGTGGACGCTTATTGATGCATTGTCGCTTGGCGAGAGGCTCGACCTGGTAAACATTGTCGACTCGACAGCATTGAAGAGAAATACTTCAAGTACCTCTGGCAACTGATCGTTCTCCTGTGCCTTCTTCTGTCGGCTGCGCGCCAGGTTATTGAACCGTTCTTCCTTGGCGACACGAAGGCCTAAGGCGTAGTAATGTAAGGAAACGCAGAAAAATGGCGAGCATGGTAACGTACCTCTAGAGTGAAAGTAATCATACAGGTGGCGGCGGTCGACGTTGTAGCGCTCCTGCAGATCTTTCCGGATGGCAAAGGACGGCATCACCGCGCCAGGCGTAATGTGCGCCTCCATCTCGCGCACGAGGTCGGCGCCGAGGCGCGAGGCAAGATCTACGGCGGGAAATGAGGCAAATTTTCCATGTCAGGGGGAAATAAACCTACGGAGGGGGTTGACGCGCCTGGGCTTCGAGCGGTCGTCCGCGTCAGCAGGCAGGATACTCTCGACATCGCTGGCGAATTTGCGCTTGAGCGGCGTGTCGACGAGATAGGCGTCCGAGCTTCCGCAGAATTGCGCGTCCATAGCTGGCAGGAGGCCGATGGTGGTGGTCAAAAGGCAAGCTGTCTGATTAGACGTCAGCTCGCCTAGATCGCACAGTCACGTGACGGCGTCGCGTCTCGGGCGCCACAATCCGAGTACGGGGTATGTGCGTCCATTCAAGGCACCATACGGTAGCTAGTTACTTTGGAGCTCTAGAATGGTACGCAGAGTGTATGTTTTCCGCATTCCGATTTTCTAAGCTAAAGGCGTTGTTCAGATTTTCAAGTACTGGGCACAGAGCGAAAGCTCGCACAGTAAATCAAGAGATTTACCGCAAAAGATGCATACAGAGTAGGACACCGTGCTCCTCACTCTGGTGCAAAATCCGATGCGTACGGCCGGCGTCCTTTCTGTCGTTGTTGGAAGAGACAATCTGGTCTAGAGTCAAATCCCCAATAATACAGGTGAGATCGAACAACGATGCCTCCGCACTCCGGTTCCCGACCCGAACCAGGGTGTGTGAAATCACGGTGGTACTAGTCGAAATCGGGTATGCGTTAATAGGAACAGACAAAGGGGGCGGCGTCGCCCGCCCCCTACTACCACTGTCCGACATCCGACGAACTCGATATTTCAACTTGACCTTTGAAACCCAGTGGCAGCGATGGCAATAATCCAATGACAGAAGGCAAATACGCTTCAAGTTTGTCCGACTAGAGCGCATGTCTTGCTTGTAAGTAGTCCAATTGTGGGTAGACGTATATTTCATAAGCACTTCGACTAATGGCCCCTACTTGGAGTACGACAGAAAAACAAGAGAAAAAAAAGGAAAGCATAAATATAGTTGTAAACTTTACTGTCAAGTGATGAGGCGTGTATGTAACAATGAGTATGGATAACAACGATTTCGAGAAAGCGAGAAAGCGGGGAAAGAGTCTATGGTCGATGATCACGCTTCGTCGCGTATACGCATTGCACCCTAATGTAGTGACGTCCTCTTGCTTCCGCAACCTCCCTGTACGCGTTCATTTCGAGTTCTGCAAGGAGATTCTCTGGCATGCCACTGCCCAGAAGAAGAGGACGACCTGCTCGAAGGAACGACTGCAAAGGATCTCAGCATCGTTCATCATCAACGTCAAGATACTCACCGAAATATCCTTCTGCATTTCGTATCCAATGTGCATGTTGAAAGCGTTGTTCTTGTCCCACGGCGACGCTGGGATGTAAAATGTCCGGTAAACGACATCATCGAAGAGAGGATTATCCTTGATGCAGTGGTACATGGTATCGGCCGCGTCGACAGACCCACCACGATTCCGAGCTGCGAGTTTGAGGAACGCCAACCAGCGTGGCCACCAAGGACCCGCGATTGTCGACGTATCCAGCCGTATGGGCTGGTACCATTCGTCGTAACATCCAAAGTCCCATTCCATCAGGTCGACGAGGCCTCCGGGGCGTAGGACATGCGCAATTTGGTTGATCAGGTTTGGAAAGTCTTTTATCTGGCAAGGTCGTCAGTACGCGGTATTTGACCCCTTGCGAGTCGGGAGTATGGGCAGGAAGAGGTACGCACCCCGGACGAAATAAGGCGGGCATGCACGACGTTGAAGTCGCCGTAAAAGTGCTCTAGCCCCAGGTTGATGTCGTCGACTTCGCTCCTGCAGTTCAAGGGCATGTTCCTGTACGATGGTGAGCGTGTGGACACTGTCTGAAGCGAAGAAGGCTAACGGTGACTGCATGGGAACCAAGTCCACGGCCACTGCGTTGCAGTGAGGGAAGTCATTTGCGGCATCAAGGATCCTGTATTAAAGTGTGAGAAATATGGACGAGGAGCGGAGGAGATTGTACCCACCAGGATCCAGTCCCGCACCCAAGATCCAATATAGCCTTCGTCTCCCCAGGAGTGTCGTTGGCCAGTACAGAGGGCAATGGCGCTGAGTACTTACCCATGATTTCCATAAACATCGTATGTTGATGCTCTGCAGAAAACTTAGGTGGGGGTGGAGTAAGACGGATTTAAAGAATACCTAGACGCTCACGCTCTTCGGCATCGGCGGGGAGACGGTAAACCTCCGAGTAGCTGTTGAGCTCGCGACCGTACTCTTGCTTGTACGCCGCTTCACGTATAGAGTCGGTGAGAGACCAAACAGACCCCACAGGAGAGGAAGAACGCATTGAACGCGTGTAGGAGGTATTGGAAGACACAGTAGGAGGTGCGTCAAATCCACAGGATGATTGAGAATACACGGTATCACTGTCGTCTGTGTCGCTCTCAAAGTCGTCAGGGTTTCGTGACCGTTTCAACAGTGCTGCCATGATTCCACCGGAGGATTCGTTAGGGGTGAGAGGGTGGATGGGGGAGGGACAGAAAAGTAAAGCATGGGCGGAGGAAATAAGGTCTTATATAAAGTGATTATGATCGAACTCACTCCCGGCGGCAACTGTGAGCTCCTCCGCGGCGGCGGAAGACCGGAAGACTTGCCGTCTTCTTCGTTGCATCTTGCTTGCATTCACTCATTTTTGCCTTTCATTTTACGGTTCGTTCTCCTTGCCAGCTGGTAAAAACCCCGATGCGTTGCTTCCTCAGAAATCTGCTTTTTCTGAGAGGCTGGCCAAGCGCAACGAATTACGTGCGAAAATTCGTCACACAAGTTCCTGTTGGTTCAACTTGCTTGCGGATCGTTTTCTTACGGTGCTCACAAGACAAGTCCTTTGAATCCCGCACATCCCAATAAGATGACCCACTAACACTTGTTCACACCACTGTCCCTCTCATTCGTCAAAACCAAGGCAAACTCAGCGCGTAACCCAGCATTACAAAAGCCAATCAATGAACATGAGACCTTCATTGTCGGGAGTTACATTCAAGTTGCAGGTGCGCCCATCCTCTCACAACTCGGGGCGGACGATCCTCCGCCGATATCGAGTGGCACCTGTGAGCCTTGTTGAATAATACGGTCTACTTCTTCCTCTCCTCGTCACTTGCAGCACTTCCTCTCTCTCTCAAAACCATCATTTGTAGTCGTCCCGTCCGCATGTCTGAGTGGAGAGAATACCGCCGGACGGCAGGCCGCATCTTTTCAAGAACGATTTTAGAGTTTTTCCACAAGTGGCGTCCAGTGAACCTCGTCACCGCACTTTACCTCGATTTATGGGCTACAACCGGACGGGAGCCGCATGTTATTCTACGAGAAATATCTTATGCAGCGGGTAGGTCGGAAAAGAGTTGAATAAAGCCGAATTTGTGTCAGGAAGATAACAAAAGAATCTGCACGACTTACGCGGGTGGTTGGTTCGACATGGGGCGGGTTCTGCTACGCGATATTCCGAGCTCACCCTCGCAGCATGTCTTTGGGATGACTGCACATGTTGTGCATTATGCCAGGCGTCAGGTTTAAATCGGCAACTGGCAATGTCCGAATGAATACGACGCAGTGTGAAGTAGAACTCGCATTCCAAATTCCCTTTCCAACCAATTGCATGAAAAGTAGTCCTTCGCAGCTGTGACACAACTGTCACATACACTGACAGACTAACGACATGAACAACGAATAACTGACAAGCTGCCAAAGATATAGAGGCTTCTGGCCTACCTCTTCTTCAGCGCCTCAAACCTCTTCGCCAAGTCATCGAAATCATCTGTTGGTTTCTTCGAAGGCGCTGGCTTCGCCGTCTGGCTCTTCTCCTTATTCCCACTATCCGAATCGTCTTCTGTCGGCGGTATTGCTGGTAATCCGAGGTCAGGCGTGGAACTCCCTTTTTCGTCCTTTGCCTCGTTCCCATCCTTCAGCCGCCCTCTAGTTAGTTCGTACGTTCTGGGCCACGTGTTGGACACACCTTTGCATCATCCTCTGCCAACTCAGTTCCCTCTGGTGCCCATGGCACACCGTAAGATCGTGTAATTTCTTTGAGATACCCGTCAACAAGCTCCTTCGGAGGTGTTGTGAGGTCAAGCTTGTTGACGACCTAGTCAAATGTTAGCCGGGATCGGTTAAGCGTGTGCACTGGCATACACGCTCAGAGACGCGGTCATCGCTGTTCTCCATTATAATGGTGGATAGTTCGCGGCCAAATTTGTGCATGAGAATGTCTCTTAGGATGTGCAGCTCTAACGGTAACAGCGGTCAGCGTGATGCCAAGGCAAGCACTCGTCGAGGCGTCTTGCATGGCCCAGAGACTCAAAACAAGCCTCGACTATGCAGTACAGCAGGAGGCATACCCTTGAGCTCTGTCCGTGGGGCAGCATAGATGATTCTTGAAAACGACACAAGACACGCTGTAAGACGGCGGACTGAAGGCAAATGGGTGGGTGGACTTACGCGTAAACGCCCTCAGAGACTGAAGGATCAGGTTCTCTTGAGCTGGGAGAGGTGTCAGTCGGCGATACGATTCTCTAGATGAGGTCAAGCTCAGGGCTAACTTTGTATCCAAGATGCCGAACCGTGCGATGAGTAGTTCGCAGTAGAGCTCCAGTAGCTCTAGTAGCTCAATATGGACATCTTCGTGTATTACTGCGGAGAACTCCAGTAGACGCCTAAAAACCGTAGGGAAAAGCGCGTACTCGTCTCGACTTTGATACGTGCTGTCTCAATCTTGCCGCGTTCGACTAATGTGGCTATGTCGCGCCGTGCAGCCTTTGCCTGTGCTTCCTTCTTCTGCTGTAGTATCCGCAAGCGCTGGACTGATATCCTTAAACGCGCTTCAGCCGGGCGGCCATTGCGCTGGATGTTCAGTCAAATTGGACTTGCCGAAGCTGCACCTGTTTGCTATGTATGAAGTGATCTGGTTAGATCCAAGCTGATTCCAGCCCACCTTTGCTTTGGTAGCGTTCCAGGGAGCCATTTGTGTGTATGGATAGACGAATAGAGGTGGTCAAGCAATGCCGGGGGAGATTGGCGCAGCTACGCCATTTGTTTGGCAAAGCCGTGTGTGTACAAAGCACAATCGCTTTCCCATGAGCGTAGGTCTGTGCCTCTGTGGATAAGCGTGATAAGCCACTTAATGATCTACCAAGGGATCTGCCGCCCAACTCGTATTTTATTGGTACCCTTGGGTAAGTCTCTGGGCGGTCTTCGCAGGCACGCCACAATTAATCCGCGTGACGGGTAAACGCGATCGGCGGCATGGACGGAAGCAACTGTGCATCACCGCCGACAGAGACTCAAGCTTACCGGATATCCTAGCCAACTCACCTGGGCTGCACAGAGCGCACTGCATGTGGCGCCAGGTACAGTAACACAGGAATTTGCCGGGCCATGCGATCAGATATCTCCGTTACGGTTCCTGTCAACGTGATGGCAACCCTCTTAGCCTCGTCCTCCCAGCTTTGCCGGCTAGTCCATCCTTATTCCCACTGCCAAGGTCATGACCAGGACACAGACCGTGCGCCAAAATCTGCAACTCTCTATCGACCCGTCGCCGTACAGCAATCATGTACACGCAACATCCTCTGCATCTACTCCCTCATCCACCGACGGCCGAGGCTATTTCGACACGTCTGCTAGCTCTCCGACTTCCACAGCATCATACGGGACGACCAAATTCTCAGTCCTCTGCTTGTTCGACTTTGACTCTGAGGACCCAGATCACCTTTCATTCCGCAAGAACGAACTACTCGAGATAGTGGCCCAGGAAGAACGTGGATGGTGGGCAGCGATGCGTCGGGGCGGGAACGTCGTAGGATGGATTCCAGAGGCCTTCGTCCGCGTCCTGTCGGATGAAATGGCTGGCCGGCTGCTGCACGTGCGAGAAGAGCTCCGTGTATTCGAGCATGATGCCGAGCAGTTGTACCAGACTGCGCCTATTTCTCATCTGCTCGACCTCGAAGACAAATCCTCTCCCTATTCTGAACTGGAAACGCAGCCGCTCCAAGTGCAAACGCCGCCATCTCCCATGACACCGCTCCCTAAGCCGCCAGCATACACTGTGACTGCTGAACGGTCTAGCTCCCTTCGGCACAAGCCATCACGTACATTCACTCCTTTACGCCGCAACACAGAGCCTACCCGGCATGCACATACTCCAGAGCCAGCGACCAGGCCGGTGCCGATCCTTGAACCCACGACCCCCGAACGAAAGCGCTTGGCCATCATCAAGAAGCTCACGGGTAGTGACGAGGCCGTGGGCTACATGACCACCGTCAATTCACCCTGCTATGTCAAACCCAGATACCCCGACCAGTTAAAATACGACCCCGAGGGCGCTGTCCGTGCTGGCACTGTCGATGCCCTCGTGGAAAAGCTGACCATGGATACATCCAAGGACGCCATCAGTGAGTAGCATGTGCACAACATTCACGCGCGAGCTTAACCCTTCCCTGCAGAGGCGGTCAAAGACCAGGAGTTTCGCCGCATCTTTCTCACCACTTTCCGCACGTTCATGACCGCCGACAAATTGTTTGAAATGCTTGTGGAGATCTACGCCTTGGACTACTCTGAGGACCCTGCTGGGGAAACGACAGACTGGCGAGACAAAGCCTGCCTTCCGACACAAAAGATGGTAATGGAAGTCTTTGGCGACTGGTTGGAACACCATCGTCTTCTAGAGGAGGAACCACACATCTCACACCGCCTCACGACATTTCTGAACGGGATACCCAAAACTAACATCATGGCCGGCACCGCAAAAGTCATTTTGCAGACTATCGAGCGCCTAGTACGTTCCCAGAACCATCAACATCAATCCCTTGATACTGACCGATGATCCATAGACATTTGCGAGTCCCTGCATCGAGTCGCCGGGGCTGTCCACCCGTCGGCGAAAGAAGTCGCGCGACCATAAGGGCGACCTATTGCGCCTAGACCCGACAGATCTTGCAGAGCAACTTTGCTCGTATGAGCACAGACTGTATCAGAGGATAACACCACAAGAGTGTCTCGAAGTTGCGACCACTCGGCGACCGGAGGGCGGTGCCCGACATCTATACGCTTTTACATCAACCCACGACAAATTGGCCAACTGGGTAATGGCCAGCATTCTGAATCAGGAGGCTCTCGCGAAGCGTGCGGATACTATCGACTTTTGGATCAAAGTTGCCGATGTATGCCGTCTCATTGTCACCAGGCGCATTTTACTAAAGCCTTTCCCAGAAACTGCGCTCGCTGCAAAACTTTTCTTCTATGAGCGCGATCATCACTGCGCTGAGCAGTGTTGTAGTGACACGGCTTCAGCTAACATGGGGCCATGTCGCAAAGAAACGCGACCTAGATGCCTTGTTGCGATACAACGACCCCACCGGCGGGTTCGCTGTCTGTCGGGGCGCACAACAGCAAGCGAAGGGGCCGTGTGTACCCTTCGTAGGGATGTACCTCACTGACATTGTCCGTGTACAAGACCAGTACGAAGAGGAGGACCCCAGCTGGGTGTTATTTATCAAACGGCAGCGCTGGTGCGATATTATCACAACGATACTCAAACATCAGCCAAATGCCTATGGGATCCCGGAGAGTCCAAGTACTGCACAGTTTGTGTCGAGCAGTCTGCAGACTGCGGGGTCGAAGGAGCAGGCGTGGTTCTGGAGCAAGAGCCAGGAGGTACAGGCGACCGAGTTGGTTCACGCCGATATTCGACGCGGGCTTGAGGCGGCGGGTTTCTAGATTTTACTCCTTTTTGGGAGCGGGTTTTTTGGGACGACATCGATATGTAAATTTACACTGCAACCACATACACTGTATTTCTAGAAGGCGGCACACCACAATGGAAATGAAGGCGCGCGCGCAGAGTGACCTTTACTAAGGTTTTGGACAATTACTGTCGAGAGACTGGACACGAGATCGCACTCGCGTTGTCGGACTTGTCAAAACAATCCCAATGTATTCACAGAGATTTCTTTGCTTAATTCTTGGTGGCAGGAGCCCGGACAACGTTGAGACTATCGAACCGAGTAACTCAAGTCTCATTACATGTCTGACGCGATCAGCGATCGTGCTTGCACATAACCTGCCTCTTTACCACCACCACTTGCAAATTTCCACGTTCTCTTCTCAGCATCATGGTAACTCCCGGACCAAACCTTACCTGGGAATCTAAAGTATCCTACAGAAGGCATGCGATGAATTGACTATCTCTATTCGAATGACCCGTCAGGCAATTAGTCGACTGACGCGTCTGCAACACAGACGGACCGCTCAGTTCGAAAAGAAGGAAAAATTGTACGCAAAGAGGTCTCAAAGCACGGCTAAGAAACTCACACGACTGCGACGCACACGAGACGAACTCACAGAACTCCGACGAACATACAAAGAAGTCCACGCCCAAATCCTGCCCAAATGGACAATTCAGCATTTGCCACATGAAATCATGCTCGAAATTTTTTCGATGGCTATAACCGAGTCGAATGTTTTGTTCGACTCCCTCGATGTACTCAACAACGCGTTATGGATCCTATCTCACGTCTGTTTGGGTTGGCGCGCGATTGTGTTGAGCAACCCGCTTTTGTGGTCCAGTCTTTGGACAGACGATAGCAATGCCGAAGAAGAACAGGAATGGTCTCCGGAACGTGCTCTACTTTGGGAGCTTGCGCTTGAACGCTCGCACCCACTTCCCATTCATGTGCAACACATCGGTATCAACTCAAACTCCATCAGTGTTGCTTTTCAAGCCACTCGAAAGTTTTCCGCCCGTTTGGAGACCATCTCAATCAATATGGTGAACTGGCCGGAACCCCCCTCTGATACCGACACCGACACCGACGACAATAACATGGACGTGGACACGGACACGGACACGGACACGGACAGTGACATCGGCACTGATCCAGACATTGATTGGCAGGACATGGACTTACCTCTTCTAACCACATTTGCTCTTGAGGTCGAAGTAGTCGGAAACCCGTACACGAAACCATTCGCTAATCTCATGGGGTTTTTGGGCGCACCTCATCTCAAGACCGTTGAGTTGCGGGGCATATACCACGATCCCAAACATTGGCAGCTTTCCAATTCAACAGCAAGTCGGCTAGCTGTTGGTTTCTCGGACACCGAATGTCTTGCCCTATACTTTGGAATGCAATCCTTAATAGAGGCTGAATTGCATGCCTCGACTGTGGGGTGGGCACCACCTACAAAACCCATAACCAGCACATCTCTCCGTCGACTATCTGTCTATTACGATGGAGATACTCTCTTTTCCCATATTCGCTGTCCGCTGCTTCAGATGCTTCGCATAGAGGGCTGGCAATCGATGCCCAGCAGCCTTCCGAAATTTCTGTGCGATACTCAAGTCGCCACCCTCGTGGTACACATCCCGTGCTGTAGTCATACAGGACCATTGCCACACCATGCAGAAAATCTCTTTGCAAGTATACGGGCATGTTCAGACCGCCTGTGCGTCCTGTCAATAGATATACACCGGGACTTCGCCAGCGAATTCTATACACTCCTGACGAGGCGCGAGGGTCACCTAACAGTGGCACCACACCTCGAAGAGCTATACCTTTACGACCATGCACGAAAGTGGCGCCCCATCTATCCTCCAGAACCTCCATCTGCGTTTGAAACGCCAGGATTGGTAGGAATGGTGGCAACGCGCCCCCAGCTGCACGAGCTTGTTCTTTGTGCGCAACGGTTTGGAATGTCACACGAGATGAAGGAGGTGGTCCGTGACCTTGTAGCGTTGAGCACTCATCAACTGGGTCTCAACTTCGTTGTGCATTGGGGATATATGTGGACTAATCCACGGCATGGAGTCTTTACCTAATTCAAGCTGTCATTGATGGCTATGTACACGAATACGATACTTTCTGCGTTGAGGGTGACAGACTCGGTCTATCATAAATTCCATGCCATAATTCGAGCGTGCGAAAACTCGAATATCCCCAACCCAGCCGCCGTGCTCACGACCTACCACACATTTCCCCTTCCCATCATTGCGTTGGTTGCTTCAGGGTAGCAAGCTGAGCCTAACGCGATCAGCGATCGTGACATGACCTAGGTCCTAGGTCCAGACTCCATTCAAAGAGTTCTGCTGCACCACCATCACCACTCGCTAGTTTCTACTTCACGTTCTCGGCATCATGGTAACTCATGGATCAACACTGATTTTAGACTCTAAATGATCCCACAGCAGCAATGCGATGAACTATCTGTGTCTATTCGAGTGACCTGTAGGGCAATCAATCGTATGACCGGTCTTCAGCGCAGACGGACCGCTCGGTTCAAGAGGATTGAAAGAGTTTACGCAAAAAGGTCGCAAAACACGGCTGAGAAACTCAAACGACTGCGACGCACACGAGACGAACTCACAGAACTACGACGAACATACGAAGATGTCCACGCCCAAATCCTGCCCAAATTCAAAATTCAGCATTTGCCACATGAACTCATGGTCGAAGTGTTTTCGATGGCTATAGCCGAGTCAGACGTTCTGTTCGATTCCCTCAATGTGCCCAGCCATGCATTATGGATTCTATCGCATGTCTGTTCGGGTTGGCGTGCGATTATGTTAAGTAGCCCACGCTTGTGGTCAAGTCTTTGGACAGACGATAGCGAGGCTGAGGGAGAAGAAGAATGGTCTCCAGGACGCGCCATGCTTTGGAAGCTTGCGCTCGAACGCTCATACCCACTTCCCATTCACGTGCAACACATCGGTATCAGTCCAGACACCATCCATATCGCTTTCCAGGTCACTCGACAGTTTTCCAAGCAACTAGAAACCATCGCAATCAACATGGTCGGCCGGTGGTCATCCGTTGTTAACCCCAGCACTAACACCAACACCGACATTGGCACTGGCACCAACACCGACAATCATTCAGACATTGGCTGGCCAAAAATGGATCTACCTCTTCTTACCACTTTTGCTTTTGAGGTGGAAGTGCCAACACTCGGGTTCAGGAAGACCTTCGCCAATCTTATGGGGTTTCTGCGCGCCCCCCATCTCAAGACCGTTGAGTTACGGGGCATGTACTTTGATCCGAGACAGCTTTTGAACCCAACGGTACGTCGGCTACGTGTTGATGTATCGAGCATCACATCTCTTCCTCTATACTTTCGAATTGGATCCTTAGTAGAGGCCGAAATCTATGTTTCAATCAAGCAGTCGGCACCACCTACCAATCCCACAACAAGCACATCCCTCCGTCGACTATCCGTCCAATTCGAATATTGCGAAGGAGGTACTTTCTTTTCCTGGATTCGCTGTCCGCTGCTCGAGGTGCTTTGCGTAGAGGGTTGCGAGTTGATACCCAGCAGCCTTCCCAAATTTTTGCTCGACACTCAAGTCACCACCCTTGTAGTACACATCCCTTGTTCCAGGCCTGAAGGACCACTACCACACTTTGCGGAAGATCTCTTTGCAAGCATACGGGCATGTTCAGACCGCCTATGCGTCCTATCGATTCACATTCACCCGGACTTCGCCAGTGAATTCTACACCCTCCTGGCGAGGCGAGACGGTTTCCTGGCAGTGGTACCAAACCTTGAAGAACTATGCCTTTACGACCGTGCACGAGAACGGCCCTTCATACCTGTGCAGAGTGGTATCCTCACCGAATACGTTCCATCTCCTCCTGGACCTGATCCCTCCGCGTTCGAAATACGAGGGTTAGTAGGAATGGTGGCAGCGCGCCCGCGACTGCGCGAGCTCGTGCTTTGTGCACAGCGGTCGGACATGTCACCCGAGATGAAGCAGGTAGTCGATGACCTTGTAGGGTTGAGCAATGAACGGGATCTCAATTTCGTTGTGCATTGGGGATATATGTGGATCAATCCACGGCAGAGAGTTTTTACCTAGTTCCTCTTGTTCTCGACGCTGTCTCGATGGCTACATGACAATACACGAGTATTCACTGTGTTAAGATGTTTTAAAAGTCTATTATAAAGGTGTAATGTTTTCTAAAGCGTGCGGGCAAGAAGCTGAACCAAAATGTCGACACTGTGTCGACGCTCACATATCCCAAACCTCACGGTGCCCACAACCCGCCACACATTTCTCCTCTCCTTCTGCGACCGTCTTGCCTTCAGAAAAGCACAGCACAGGCACCACGCACTCATCCCTAACCCTGTCCTCTTCTTCCATATCGCGCTGGCCAACTGGAATATAGCCATCGAGAGCTTCCCATGTCTCCGCATCAGCATCGAACTTCAGAATCTGCATCTGCCTGGCGAGCTCTGTGATTTCAGCGTCACGGGCTTCCTCAAACGCCTGAAAGGCGGAGGCTGGGAGTGCGCCATCAAAAATAGTCGGGACACTGGTAGCCTGAGCGGAGGAACCTGAAGCGTAGTGGCTGGCATATTCGGGATAGGTGCTAGACTGAAGACTTCTGATAGCGGCCGCGGTCGCGGACGCCAGCCTCGTACTCCAGGTCGTTAAATGCTGCCTCCTCTGTTTCATCAAGACATCAAGTCCTTGCTCCCATCCTGCGGCGAATGAATCTCTGATATCTTGAGCATGCGGGGTCGGCGTCGTGCCAACAGCAGAACTGGCGACCGTGACGGACAGTGACTTGATTGTAGGCATCGCCGGGAGAATGCGTACACGCTGTGGTATATTCCCAATATCCGTCGTCGACGTCGTAAACCTCTCTGGTAATTTTGGCCCAGTATTCGGCTGTCGGAATGAGATTGTGGATGTCGCGAGACCTTTGCGACCGCCTTTCTTCGCGGGCTTGTTACGTGTGCTAGTCTTTGCACCTTTCCCATCCACCCGTTCAACCTTAGGATGCGAGGCAATAACCTCCGCGAGCCAGTTGTTGAGAAGACGCTCGTATTCCTTTGCCCGACGCGAGCCTGCCGTAGCACACAGACGTCCCAAGTCGAACCAATTGTCTTGGGAATCGCTGTGACCATTTCCGAGCTGGTGGGTGAGGGTGCTGCATGCGTTGAGAATGAGGTGCTCTATACGAGAGACACGTGTAAGGATTGACTCGACATCCTGGGAGAGGAGAGCAGCAGTGGATAGGTCAAGGGCTCGAAGGTGGGAATATGGCCGCACGGTTGATCTCGCGAATGCAGGGGATAGAGGGCGTCCTGGCAGGCGAAAACGTAGAGCCGTGAGGTGATCACATGACAGAAGGGTGAGAAGGGGTTGTTCCCATCGAAAGAAGACGATAGGTTGCGCAAATGACTTTTCTCTACCTTCTGGCACATGCACAGAGGCCTGAGGATCGAGGCGAACAGTCTCCAATGGGTCTTGTATGATAGAAACTGATTTGAGGGCAGGGTGTTCCCACTGTGAAATGCCAACAAGAGTAGAGTCAAAGTATGTACCCTTGAGGAAGGGGAGGTATGTCGCCTTCTCGACGCTATAAACAACGTTTAATATGACCCAGGATAGCCCGCTGAAAGACGTACGCACTAAGGCCTAAACCTACACGCAAAGTGTTCTAGCTCGTGCATATCTCGGCGCAATGCAGTAACGAGCTCGTCGAGGTGCTCGGGGGTGAAATTTGCGGGTCCTACTTTGAGCCGCAGAATAGACATCTTCTTGAATGACTTGATAAGGTTGACGAGAACATCTGCATCCACATTCCAGCATTCTACCTTCAAGCGGCGCACGTGAAGTGCGTTCTTCGAGTATTTGACTATTACTTTTCCATCCGGCGTCGTTTCGAGAGTACGAAGTCGGTTGTAGAGAATCAAGGCGCTCTCTGTGGAGCGAATGGTCACGTCGGAGAAAAGCCTATCAATTGGAACTAGAGAGCGAGGAATGGCTCGTGAGAGTGCAAGCACCGACGGCCTGACGGTCTCGGCATCGAACTGTTCGATAATGGCATAGTACAATTCCACCGGCAAGTCGTCCAAGGGCATCGTGATAGTCGTGAATGGAGTAGATGAATGAGCGCCAGGTTTCCGAATGTTTGATTAGGCTCATGAGATGGGCGTTCCAACGTAGTATTTCAAAGCACAAACTGATGATGAAGGAGATAGGTAAGCCGTAATCGGGTTGTCGGGCCGAAATCTGGCACACCCACTTTCCCAACTACGACCACCACTGACGGATTGGGCTTTTCCCTGGAACGGAGACCACACCTTCGCATACATTTGGACCCATCATGGACAATGACCTCCTTCGGATATGGCAACTTGTGCACGACCTCAGTGACCAGCTGTCGCACAACCAGAAACTCACAGCATCCTTGCAACAACAAGCCGACGCATTGAAGGTGGAGCCGAGCCACCCCGAAAGCCGTTGCGAAGTGTTAATTTGAAATTTTGAAGGAGCAAGCTGCGGGAAATACGAGTGGATTTGTGCTTCGTAGGTACAATACAGACATTACCAAAGGTGTGTTGCGTTCTCCGAATCCAAGCTGGTGCTAATACATAGCTCAGAATGTTTCGAATCGGAGCTGGAGAGAACGAACGCGCAGCTAATCATTGAAAACCAAACGCTACTGCAAGAGAACAAACAGCTTGGCCAGTTGCTGAAGGAATACGAAAACACGCTGGATACTGTCATGTCCAAGTTTAGAAATCACGCTGTGCGTCTTCAGCCCCATCCAATACACTACATCTGACACGCTCACATAGCTCGCCGCGCAACAACATGAGCTGACTATGGCACGACACTACGAGTCCCTTCTCATGACACGCGAAAACCAATCCCTTTCTGCCGACATGTCATCCTCCACGCACCTCGCGCGCACCATTCACAATCTAGCTTACAACTTACGCGCACTGTTGCGTTCTATGGCCGGCGAAGACCCTGAATATGACGAGGAAGCAGAACCTGCGCAAATAACCGCCGCTGATTTGGACACTCTCATCAATGCACTGGATCAATCCTCCTACACGCAGTCCTCTTCAGACGAAGACGAAGGAATGGGAAGGGAAGACTGGTCCATTGAACGCGAATATGAAATTAGCCGACTGGAGCAGGAGAACGAAGAGCTCAGGCGTATGTTAGGCATAGACGCCGACACCATCGCAGCCAGCGGAATGGACATGGACGCAGAATTGCGAAAAATGAACCGTACACGCCACCCCGAACTTGCAAGGCTGCAAGAGCAACGCGTCGCCGCTCACCAACGCGATGATTCAGGGGATATGTGGTACCCAGCAAACAACAGTTTTCAAGCACAGACGTTTGGGCAACCAGGCCAGCAATTCCAAAACAATAGCTCGCCCTTTCCTCAACAAGGGCAGGGCCAGCCGTTCCCACCAAAAGGCCAACAACAAGGCGCGCCATTGCAACGGGCAGCAGAGATGACGGCAGCGAGGATGCGGTCCACATTCGCTGCAGAGCCCAGGAGAGGCATGGGCATTGGACGGGGTGCGCCTCCACCGCAGAGTGCGTGGGCAGCGCCAAGTGGACCAGCTCCTCCTGTAGTTTCGGACAGGGCATGGCCAGGTCAGGGTATGGAGATACGTTAAGGAAGCAGGAGAGGATACCCACGAACGGCGCTGTATGATTATTTGTTATTGACTGACATGATTGGATTAATTTGGGCCCAATGCTGCTGGACCTTCTCTTGAAGCAACCACCTAAAGGGCGTGTGAGTGTTTGAAGCTCAATACCAGTGGCTCTGTTGTGGGGTTCGTTTTAAAATACGACCGTCAAAGGTTCTGATAACGCTCCGCGACACGGATTTATTCATTTGGCGCGTGGGCTCATTTCCCATTTCCACACACTCCCAGTTCAGCTCAGTTCGTGTCTTGTCCCAGCCAACTTCCCTCGAGAAAGCATGCACGGGAACCTAACATCCCCATGAAGGCAAAATGCATTCTGACCTTGACAATAAGAACTCAACCCCCCAAGTGTTTGTTTACTGAGATATACAGGATGTTCTGCCCAAGTTTCGCCAAACTTTAATAGATGTTACTGTAAGCACTTTTGATTGGAGACAATTACCCTGGTTCGCGTTCTTTCCACAAGGACCACCACCAAACATTGAACAAACATGTCACTCGCACTCGCTGCAAGCTCTACGCAATTGTCGCCCACGGCTTTGTTGCCTTTGGAAGTAATCGGAAACATAGTGGAGACTGCTGCTTGGTCGTTCGGTAACAAGCCCGGCCTTCTGTTGATTTCGCGCAGTTTACAGTCATGGTGATACAACTACCTTGTCCTTTCTGTCTTGCTGACAAAAACGTAGGGTTGAACCCGCACTGTACTACTCGGTAGTGCTTCGTACACGAGAGGGGGCAGCGTCATTCCTGCGTACAGTTGAAAGACTCGATGGCGAAGATCCAACATTCCTACGACGTTATGTTCGACATTTGGAGTTTGCTTACCAATCACCAAGTTCGTGCTTTCTCCTTTCTATAGACAGCGCGGTCCGCATTCTGCAAGCATGTTCGAACATCACGCACCTATCCTACAACGGTCTCGTTCACAATAACTGGGACACCGACCGCGAGCCACTCTCGCCGTCCATCATCAAGGTTGCAACGGCCATTCACAGTCTTCCCAACCTACAGCATCTTCATCTCAAAGATGCGAAGATGTACACCCACCTCTTCCTCCCACCTACTCTGCTTCGTCTTTCCTTGGACATGGACTATCGTGCTGTGGCCGCACTACAAGATAACTGTCCATCTCTCGATTCCCTCACACACCTTGTGCTGCGCGCCCACGGAAGCCTACTAGCCGAGCTCGAGATGGGGGCGTTGAATTGGGTCGCTCACAACAATCCACGGAATCGCATTCTGATAATAGTGGGGAATGGACTCCCAGTCATGTTTGGCCATCCCTTGCAAAGAGCCATTCACGGTGTTGTTTGGGGCGGACTGTCCTTGGAGTCTGGTGGAATTCGTGGGACATTGTACGAGAAGTCGTTCTCTGCGATGGGTAAGGGCCCCGTGCTATTGTGTAACGTGACAGAACAGACAGTGTGGACTAATATGCGAGGAAAATCTGTGCCCGAGCTACGTTTACTTAACCAAACTCACGCGCAGGTCGATATTTGGAGTTTGGTAGAACAAATACAGAAAGAACGCTGGTCAAATCCTCGTCGCTTGGGCTTGAGCGAGTCAAACTGCATGTAATATTATGGTACTCAAGTGCGCCGCACAATTTAGCAACCTCGAAGAACTATCATTGATATTGAATCCAGTACACTTGCCACTTTCCATACAGATGATAAACTACTATTGCCGTATCCTCTCTTCCTTAAACAGAAGGGACTGCAGTCGGAACGCTGGTGGGCGCAGATGCGATATCCCAAGTTGCAGTTGTCGGGTACGCCGTTGTCGCGACGGGCCATTCAGCAGTGCCGTATGGAGTCGGTCCAGGGACTAAGATGCACCAAGTCAAAACACATTCCCATCACTGAAAAGGCCATGAATGTACGTACCCACGTAAGTCGACAGTGTTTGGTGAATGTCGACGAGGATGCCTGGGTCGCTGGCGTCGTATGCGCCTGGGAAGCTGACGGTGTCAGGCGACGCAGAGCCACCTCCAGTGACCGTAAGCTGGTAGCAGGTCATGTAGAATTGCGCTCCACCGGCGCCCGAGGCGCTGTGCAGAGCGATGGTCTCAGCACGAAGGAGGTAGTCGCCCGGGGCGATGTCCGCGGGGACGGTGAATGTCCAGTGCCCACAGTTGTCGTTAAGGACTTGGTTGGCGAAGTAGTCTGGGCTGTTGGAGACGAGGCCAGCGCTGTCGACCTTGAACCAAGCGGCATCGGTGCCCTCTGCGGACGCAGCATCGTCGACTTTAGCGAGATAGATCTGTATTGAAAGTATGTCAACTGCAGTTGATGAAATGTGTTAACATGGACATACGATGACAGGCCCGTAGTGTTGACCGCCAATGGCCTCATTCTCACAAGAGCGGTCATTCATTTGCTGGTGCATTTCGACCGTGACTTGGCTTCCGGCCTCGACTGGGCAGATGCCGCTAGCCTTGGCCGTTCCAGTGTTGCAAGCAATAGCCTACAGACCGCCATGTTTAGCATAGATACTACAAGGAATTTGGAGGGCGTACCGAGCCAGTGACATCGGTAACAGGTGAGTTAGACGAGGGAACGCGCGCGCAAGACGTTCCAGCGTCAACATCACCGATCCACAAGTCCTGCCATATCGCATGTCCCGAGACGCTCGCGATGAGAGACGCAGCAGCTGCAGCTCGGATAGGGCCGTACATCATTGTCTCAGAGGCTGGCGTGTGGGGTTTGCTATAATGAAGAAGACAAATTTTGAATGCTCAACCTTTTATATGTAGAGACGGAGAAACACCGTGACAACATAGGTCTGGGTATAAGCATCCTCCCGACGAGCTTATTCTGCGGCGTAAATGGCTCCTCGACACCGGGAAAAATCCGAATATAAGGCGCCAGAATCTAGTGGACATGCTAAGGACGCAAACTTGGCTACGAGGCATGAAGCGGCTTCGAAGCACAAAGTAGAGGCACGGATCCGATGCAGTATGAGCTGTTTATGTATCTCACGGTTGGTTGTTAGTCCATTTTTGGAAGCTTTCAGCGAATCTGCGCCGTTGTGAGAGCGTATGTTTCTCCTTCCCCTTCGACATTGTGATAATTTCGCCGCAACTGTGTACACGGATGTCATCGAATGTGTTCCTTTGCAAGATGCCGACCACGAAGCTCTCAGGAACGTTCTATACGCAAATATGAGGCCTGTATGAACCGCAGTGCTAGTGTTGGCTTTGTCAGGCATGGCCCAAAACAATGCTGAAATACGTGACTTACCACTCGGGATCAAGCTCAGATCAGCGTCAGTCGCAGGTCAGTTGTATCACTTGGGCTGCCCTCGTATCTTGCCATAATGATTCGATCCAATAATAACAGCGGCACTTGAAAAAGAAGGAATGAGCCAGGCCAAATCGCACACGGAGTATCTCGAGAACAGAGCTTAATCCATGACCTTCCATGACACGGACAAGGGCTTTCAGTGGAATTGATGCATCGGACAAACGACTCACCGTGCGCGCGCAACTGATTGCTCTGATTTTGAGGTAATCACGCTCTAGTAGAAGTGAGCTCGTCGGAAGACCAGCGTTGGTGATATTCACAGCGAGCCACTCCGAGAGCAGACTAAACATCCTAGAACTTGCATTTCCTTTCCTAGAAGTCGGTCGAAAGAGCGTTAACGCAGCGTGTATGAGTATAGTGCACAGAAAATAGTCAGTGAAACCGAGGAAAGAAAGTGTATCATAAAACCCGAAAAGTGCAACTGAACAGCAGCCCTAGAACCCAACACCGGTTGGCCGCCGTTATATCGAGTTCTCTTGCAGTCTCTCGTGAACCAAGCAATGTCCTGTTTCCTCCCTTTCCTTCTCCTCTTCAAGTTCAGCCCGAATAGCGCGCTCAGACATCCCAGCGAAGACAATCCCAGTCTCTGCCATCCGTAGTTCCTGCAGAGCGTCGATGACCCAACTCTGGCAATCCCAATCAGGGTCTCCTTTTTTGACGTTGATGTTCCGCAGCCGCTGCTCTAGCTTTTCGAGCTCACCATCGGCAGCGCTGACATTGCCGACGTGCACGCCGCCCAAGAAGTCGCGTTCGGCTGTGTTGTGGTGACAGGCCTCGAACTCAAAGGAATCCATGTTTCCAGCGACTTGAAAGACGCGCATGGTGCCCTTGTCGACGGATGTTAAGGCGGCGAGTCCCCAGTGTTCGGTGCGGCGCCAGTGGTTTCTGAGCGCCCATTGGGCAACGATGAGCGGGAACGTCGGACTAGCCGCGATACTAGCCATGGATCTGTTGGATTGTGCACGGAGGTAGAGATAAGACGCCTTTCGTCGCGCAAAGTCTTAAGACCTGGGTGTATGAAGGCAAAACTCAGCCACCATCATCCCGCACGCCGTTGGTCCATTGTACAATGTCTCATTCCATTACCGATTGCCAGCCAATTCTTCGACACGAGTGAAACGTCGGGCTTGTTTGTTGATTATCTAAACAGACGTCCATCAGCGACCAAGGCAAGTACTTCTGAGATTGCGCCACCCGCCAGTCGTTGGGTGATCCGGTGATCGGCCCTCTCGGCCACTGTAGCCTGTAGTCAGCAGGTACGGCTAAGGTGCTGCACCCACTGTCTTTCCGACGTTATCATGCCCATATCCTGGTTCAAGTCTGTCGAACTCCGTCGTCTTTCTATCCTGATTTTGATGGCGGGATAGGAAATATCTGGGCCAACGCGGATTAGATGGAGGCATCCCGGTCGAATTCACACCGCGCGCCGTCATACTCGGCCTACTGATAGGCAGTCTGCTATGCTTTACCAACCTATATTTTGGACTTCAGACGGGATTCATTAGCATGTGCGTACCCGCTTGCGCACAAAGCGTGTACTGAACGCCAGCCACTTTCAGGATGTCATTACAATCTTCTTTAATTGGATTCTTGATATCTCGGATGCTCCCTACTCCATTGACACCGCAAGAGCTAGTTGTTGTTCAGACAACGTCGACGGCCACGGGAACAATGCCACTAGCCGTGCGTGCGCGTATAGAATGACTACATGAGGCTCATTGACCAGGCTGGCTTTGTTGGTATTCTTCCCGCACTCAGTAAACTCGAGGAGGACAGAGACGGCTCGCCGCCAATCCATCTTACATGGGCTGCTGCTATAGGATGGTCCTTTGCTGTAGCTTTCTTTGGGTGCGCGTAGCTAAGCACCGCTGAGATTAGTGCTAACATGTGTGACAGTGTCTTCATGTCCCCTCCAATACGCAAGCAAGTGGTCAGTCTCACCACACCCTTCCCCGCGCCCCCCTCACCTCCGAGCAGATCATAGAGGAACAGCTCGCGTTCCCTTCGGGCACAGCAACAGCGCACTTAATATCTGTCTTGCACAAGCTTCCGCCTCCAGAATCACCCAAAGGTGTATCGGACGGATACGAACGCGTCGCGGACGAGGAGGACCACGCGATATCGGACGATGAGTCTGCCGCAGATGTGGAACTTGAGCGCGATGTAGAGGAAACAGGATGGAAGGCGCTCATTTGGAGCTTCGTGCCCTCAGGAATTCTTACTGTGCGTTGCAATTCTTGATTGGTAAGGACCCTTGCTAATATCCAATAGCTCGCTGCATACTTCTTCCCCGTTATCTTCGCCATACCAATCTTTGGGTACGACCTCGCGCGAACATGGATGTGGACGTTCACCCCCAGTTTGTCCTATGTCGGTCAGGGTATCATTATGGGTTATCCTGTTACACTTTCGATGAACTTTGTACGCTCTTTATTTCGGGCAATACTCGTTGACTCACAGATACCAGGGCATGCTAACTGGATGGGCAATCCTCTCGCCTCTCTCCAAACATATGGGCTGGGCGCCAGGACCTGTTGGTAGCATGACGGATGGCGCACGCGGCTGGATATTATGGATATCTCTGGCCATCATGTGTGCCGACAGTCTGGTGTCCCTCCTTCCCGTCGTTGCTGGCTACGCGAAGGATGTCTTTGGTCCATATCTCGGATGGTCTACAACTGCTAAAGAGGACAACGAGGTAGAGCCCCCAGAGCGCCTTGTACCAGGATCCTGGGTGGTAATAGGATGGGCCGTGAGTGTCGCTGTCGGGACCGTCCTTGTATGGGCAGTATTTGGACACGATGGCATCAAGCCTTGGGCGACATTCCTCGGGTTTGTTCTGGGTGGTCTGCTCAGTGTATTAGCGTATGTGCTTTTCGTTTGTCTTCTTGCATGAACTCACGGCTGATTGCAGTGTTCGTGCTTTGGGAGAGACAGACATCAACCCTGTCTCTGGATTGGGAAAGATATCGCAACTCTTCTTTGCATGGATTCAGCCCGGTAATATCGTAGCCAATATAATTGCGGGTGGTGTCGCTGAAGCTGGCGCGCAACAGTGCGTTTCCTCTCACCATTCTTGGTCCGGTCCACTTACGCTAGGACAGAGCGGGCGACCTCATGCAGGATCTGAAGACTGGACACTTGGTCCGGGCATCACCCCGCGCGCAATTCTATGGGCAGCTCATCGGGTCTGGCGTATCCATCTTCGTCACTGCTACGGCGTACTCGCTGTATACTCGGGCATACGAGATTCCTGGGCCAACATTCCCCGCACCCACTGCATGGGTCTGGCTTAGCCTTGCACGCTTACTTCGTGCGTCTCTTGTTAACATTCACCGAAGTATTTTTTGAGTTTTGTGCAGGTGATGGCGAGCTACCTGAGCGAAGTGGGGTATTTATGTTGGCATTCGCTATCATTTTCGCAGCCGTCGCTGCATGGAAGAACTACGCTGCACGACGTGGGAAGTGGTACACCAAATGGATCCCTTCTGGTGTGGCCTTTGCCATCGGTTTCCTCAACACTCCTTCCTTCAGTATTGCGCGTCTGCTCGGCGGTGTATTGGAACACATCTACCGCACAAGGGTAGCGAAGGCGGACTCGCAGGATATCCGTTTAATTGTGGTGGCCAGCGGATTCGTGCTAGGGGAGGGCGTGACGAGCGTAATTTCCCTGATATTGAGGAGTTGTGGTGTAGGTGCGATTAGTTGCTGGGGGTGTGGGCATGGGATGTGCGGAGGCTGCCCAGCATGAGAACGATCTAATGCATCCTCCGGGATAGTATACGGTAATGATTGCTATGGGATTCTGTATTTTTATTTATTCGACCATTCGCGATTACGCCTTCGGTTACACACAAGCACGATTTATTGTGGCAGGCCCTTGAGCTTGAGCATGGAGTAGGCGGAGCAGTGAATTTGTCTGTTATTCAACGCGGCTCAAAATCCATGCCCGACGAATACTCGGAATCCAGGAGCTCCCACGATGGTGTTTTTCGATGCTTACATGATCTCATTGTCCTCACTGAAATAAGCGGGTAGAATCCTTCCTGATCGCGACGGTCACCTGCCATCACAAACGGTGTTTTTGAGCTTCTTGCACCCATCTTCGAATTTGCTTCTTGGACTCAAACAAGCGACACACGAGGCAACTGGAAAATTGTCGGCTAGCTTCTTTCAAAGCGGCTTTCAGCGAACACTCGGATATACCTCGTATGATTAAACAGACTCGCTGCCCCGCCCGACTGTGTCTTCTGATGCCAGGTGACGGACGAGGTCTCTTTTCGGTTATTCAGCGGTTTTTCTACCCCCGCGAGCATACCTGTTGCTACGCGCAGTTGCCGTATATAAGCCCAGACAATCCTCTGCAAAAAGACCAAGAAGGATTCACATCCCCAGGCTACAAAAGATGAAGCTGTCCTCTTCCCTCGTTTCGCTCTCCATTATTTTGGCGTCTGCCAACGCGGCGGTCACATCCAAGCGCCAGACCAACACTTGCGAAGGCGATCTCACTCCCTTTGAACTGTTTGGTGTCAACGAGTCCTGCGCTGAGTTCGGCAACACGAACATCCCAGGAGAATTCGGCACCGACTATACCTGGCCCGCCGAGTCTTCCATCGACGTGCGTACCACTCTACGCGCTTAGCAAACGGACGGCCGCTGATAGAACTTGCAGTACTTCGTGGACACTGTTGGATTCAACTTCTTCCGCGTTCCGTTCCTCCTTGAGCGCCTCGCACCCCCTGCCACTGGTATCACTGGTGACTTCGACGCGACATACCTTGGTCAACTTCAAGACGTGCGTACGCTCTTTTTCATAGCCTCCGCCCTTCTAACGTGCCCTGTAGATTGTCTCGTACATTACTGGAAAGGGTGCCTACGTAGCCTTTGAGCGTAAGGCCAATTTGTGCATCGTCCGACTGTTTGCTCACGTCGAATCAAGCGCACAACTTCTTCATTTACGACGGGAGCACCCTTGACGCCAAGTACACCGCCGAGGACTTTGGAACTTGTATGTCCTCCCTGCCTTCTCTTCTATTTCAATCCTCATCACATATCCAGTCTGGGCCAACCTTGCAAAACTCTTCGTGTCCGACGACCATGTTATCTTCGACCTCATGAACGAGCCCCATGATGTGGAAGCTACCCTCGTCGCTGAATACATGCAGGCCGCTGTCAATGCCATCCGCGCCGCCGACGCGACTCAGCTCATCTTCGTTGAGGGTACCTCCTGGACTGGTGCCTGGAGTGCGTCTTGATATTTTCTCTCCATGCACCTCATTTCTTACATTTCTTCCAGCCTGGACAACGTCTGGGAACAGCGAAGCCTTCGCCTCCCTCAGTGACCCGCTGAACAACACCGCCATCCAGATGCACCAGTACCTCGACTCCGATGGCTCTGGCACCAACGAGACCTGCGTCTCCTCGACTATCGGCGCCGAGCGCCTTGCAGATGCTACCGCCTGGCTCCAGGAAACTGGCCACAAGGGCTTCCTCGGAGAGATTGGCGCTGGGTCGAACGACGACTGTGTTGCTGCTGTGTATGGCGCTCTGTGCTCCATGCAGCAGGCAGGCGGCGTCTGGCTCGGCCTCAGCTGGTGGGCTGCAGGACCGTGGTGGGATACTGTGAGTTTGCTTTACTGTTGTGAAGCTAAGACGCTGATGGATCCTCCTAGTACTTCACGAGCATCGAGCCCCCAAGTGGCACGTCGGTTTCTCGCATCCTCCCTGAGGCCCTCGAGCCCTTCCTGTAAAATTGTATAGGTATATCGTTCCTTGTTCAGTACAGATTCCGTTTAGATACCAGTTATGCAATTATAACAAATGCCAGTCTTGTTTTGTGAGCCTGTAGAAACAGAAAAATGTTGCCTCAAATAACTCGACAGCGGAGAGTTCTGAGTTTCCTTCAGCAAGCTGGTCCTTTAGGTCTATGCTCCTTTGCTTGATATGTTCTTCAAGCCACTCAATATCAAGCTGCCGCGAACCATCCTTGTTGATGCATTTCGCGAATGACTGCCAACAACCACGTCCTACATGTGAGCCCATGTGGGCACATTCTTTCTGACGAGAAGATGGTCTTGTACCCATTGGCATGGGCGGCGAATGCGATGAGTGCGATGGTGCGCAGAGCCTCAGCATCTCGTGGAATGTAACCTTCAATCTTCCAGAAGCCGGAAATGATGTCAAGTTCGTCTGACTTGTGCGTCGCTGCTTCGACTTCGTGTAAAGCAACGCCTTCAAGTTTATCTGCTGTACCAAATCGTGTTGACCAGTGGTATTTTGTGACAGCGCCTTGCACGTTGGTGACAAAGGCTGCCCAGTGGAATTTGCCGACCTCATTGAATAGCTGGGTTGTCGTTATGTAAAAAGACGATGGATCCAGCGGGACGGTGTTGCTCATGCTCATGCTCGTTAGTGGGAGACATAGATCGAGGTCGATCGCGTGACAAATGTTGGATCAGGACTCAAGTAAGTCTCAGTAGCCACACAGTCACGTGACCAGCTATGTGCTCTCTCAGCCTCTGCCGCTCGTTCGACGTCAGATGTCGATCGGTGACAACCAACGAAATTAGAGTTAGTTATTTTTCGAATATCCTTTGACGCCATCGACGCCACCAATCAGTATCCACAGAGTATGGTGGATGTATGGATCGCCGTCGGGCGGTGGATGGAGGTCGGGGAACTCAGAATTGGCATCCAATAGATTTGAGGATACTGAAGAAGTTCGATTTCAAGAAATTTCTATGACTCTGAGAGCTTGAAGCCTGCAGAGTCGCTACGGAAATGTATCTACGTGTAGTAGAATTTACAACCGGAAGCTATGCAATCTATCAAATGGTAGCAAAGGCGCATTCATAGGTGGTATTATCCCCCCCAAGAAGAATCTCGCTCGCAGTACTTTCGGCCTGTATATACTCTCGCATGGCTGCTATTCCAGAAGCCGTACTCGGCCTGGCAGAAAAAAAACCGTCCTCTGCCAACGCCTTGATAAACCGGAACAGCCATGTGCGGCAACGAATCCCCTTGGAGCGATTCTCTCGTACAGAGGGATATCCATTGTCATGCGCAGCAAAAACTTCGAATGCAATGGCCCTGAGTCTTTCGGCGTCGTTTGCAGTACGGGGCGTAAACCCATCGACTCTCCAAAAGCCAAAAACCGCATGGTTCTCGGTGGTGGACGTGTGAAGCTCATGAATTGGATGAATATTGACCCCTTCAGCTTTGAGGCCAGGACTTCCACCGCGCGGGGACCAATGAGTCCGGATAACGTGTGATGCTGCCGTTGGCGTCGGTGATGAGTGCACACCAGTGAAAGTTGCCATTGCCGATAACAAGCTGTGATGTGGATATGTAAAAGGCGGAAGGAGGAATTGATGCGGTCTTCAAGACTATGTTGCATGGTAGGAAGGATTACTGGGGGAGCCGGTCCAGATTTGTCTCTCTTCTTATATAGAATATAGAACGCTAGCTGATATATGTCGTCACTATAGACTTACTCTATGATGAGATACTAACAGCTAGTACCAAAAGATTTGTACGGATGCTGCCAGTCAACTTCGAAGTTCACAGCTACATTTTCCCGCTATTCACTGGACTCTGTGCCATCGATAAGAATATCCGTGAGTACTCCGGACCTTCTTTCAGAACAACTAACAGCAAATTTTCATCTACCACAAGGATCTGGGGTGCTTGCGCCTCAAAGCGAGAAGCGATCGCGTTTCGTGAGGAAGGGCGCCTAAGTCACGTGCCCGTGAGAAATTTACCTGGGTTCTCTCGCCTTGGGTAGCAACCACGACCATCAACCCGATTGTGGGCCTCCGTGTTGGCGCAAAGCAAATAAACCCATGGCTGATACTTCAAGGTGTGTAAGATGGAAATTCTCTTTCGCAAGTACTAACGCAGTGCTACACCACCAGACCTGTATCTTTCTTTCACCGCGCTGTATCTCGTCTGAAAATGGCGATATACATATACTTGTCCTATACACCCAAGGGATTTCGCCGAAACATTCGTGCATTTCGCTTTGGAATCCCCTTAGTTTTGAAGCGCAGCCGCTATACTGTATCCACCGAAAGCGAGGCCTTGAATTTCCTGCACTCAACCAACCTCGACCTTCCCATACCCCGCGTCTGGGACTCTCTCGATATTGACGGCGAGAACTGGACCTTGATGAGTATGGTTCCAGGAATCACACTCTACTCGCTCCTCATGCGCCATGAGTTGTCCGACGACGAGCTTCAATGTGTTTTTAATGACCTGCTTTTGTTAGTCAAGAAGCTCTGGACTATTCGACAACGCGACTATCCGCAATTCCCGCAGGGCATGATCATGTGTAGCGCTAGTGGCCAAGGTCTTCCCGACCATGGTGAATGTTATGAACTTCGTGGCCCTCTGCCTGCGTTACAACATTACGCAAATCGTGCTTATTATGCGAATGGCGAGGAGGAACTGTTGAAGGAACATCCGGAGTTGGCCCAGCTAGTCTCTAACGATGAGATTGTTTGGGTTCATTGCGATCTTAGGTCCACGAACATCGTTGTTGACAAGGGACGACTCAGTGGGGTTGTTGATTGGGAGGCATCAGGGTGGCAGCCGCGCCATTGGCAACTCATGGTTTGTCGCCCTGCTGTCATGACAAATCAAGGGCCTATTGCAAATGCCTGGAAGAGAGCTGTGTTTGACTCTGACGTTGAAGAGGCATACAATGCAGGGGTAGCCATTATAAACGATTTTGTGTAGTAGATATTTTCATTCGTGTCCCGCGATGTCGGAGAGCTCCAGTTTCCCTTAGTCAGCAAGCTGGTTCTCTAGGTCGATGCTCTTGTGCTTGATATGTTCTTCAAGCCAAACAGTACTAGCACAGAGTTTTCATGTCGCATGTCAAGACCTCCTAGCCGAAACTACCCAAGGAGATGATCATCGACGGCGAGAACGTGACCTTTTCCAGGAGCCACGGTCACGTGGCAAATATATGTGCCGCTCGTTCGGCGTTAGGTGTCAGCTGGAATTGAAGTTGCTTTTTCATGAATTATTCATCAGTATCGCTGGGTAAAAAACCCGATGAGCACACTTGATAGAGTATGACAGTGGATCGGGCGGTCGACGTAGGTCAGGGAACTTCTCGAAATTGATGCATTGGATTCAGATTCGAAGATACTAAAGAAAATGCGAGAAAATTCTATGACTTTAGGAGTTTGAAGCCCAGGGAGTCGCTATGGGGATATATCTAGTGCGTGTAGTAAAATATACACTGGGAGCTAATAAATCTATCAAATTGTGGCATGGGCGCAGTCAAAGGTGCCGGCGGTTCCTCCAAGGAGTACCTCGTTCTCAGTACTTATGGCCGTTATATACTCCTGCAGTTCCGTTATTCCAGGAGCCGTACTCGCCCTGCCAGAAAAAAAACTGGCATTTGCCAACGCCTGGATAAACTGGAACACCCATGTGCGGCAACTAAGTCCATTGGAGCGATTCTCCCGCACAGAGGGATAGCCATTGTTACGAGCGGCAAACACTCCGAACGCAATAGCCTGGAGTCTTTCGGCGTCGTTCACCGTACGGCCCGGGGCGTAAACCCATCGATCCGCCAAAAGCCAAAAACCGCGTTGTTGTCAGTGGTGAGGGTGTGTACGTTCTGAAGTGGGTGGATATCGACGCCTTCAGCCTTTTCCCCACGGACAGCTCCCCGGTGCGACCAGTGATATCGTGTAACTGTGCCGTTGACGTCGGTGATGAGGGCACACCAGTGGAAGCCGCCAGTAAGCAGCTGAGAGGTGGAAACATAGAAGGACGAGGGAGCGAGGACGATAGCGCCTCCTCCGGCGGCGAAATGACTCATGGTTAGGATGTTTGGTGAGGGATAGTAATGCTGAGTGTCCTTCTGACCGAGAGTCGTCTTTTATCGACAAGAGCTTATCCAACTTAGTAATGAACAGCAGAATTTCAAGGTTTACACGACCCAAATACCTGTTCAAACTCCGCGTAGAGGTTGACGACTTCACAGCTATCCTCGCCCACAACCAGACTGAGTAGTGACTCCATTGAATTGCTGCCAAGATCCGTGAAGATACTCTGAGGCCTTCTCATCGTCTAACAGCAATATCGCCATTCATCGCAGGAATCTGGGGTGCTTTCGCCTCGAGGCAAGAAACCATCGTGCGCGCCGATGGTCCAGCGCTTACATCACGTGTCCGTGTGAGTCTGACGCGTGTTTCTTTGCCTTGGGCAAGCCGCAATACCCACGACGACCATCGTTTCGTGACGAAGTGAAAGGAATGGCGGAACCCAACAGGTATGTGAGATGATTAGGATTCTAGGAGCTACCAACGCAATCCTGCTACAGTACCAAACACGTATCCTTCTTCCACCGCGCTGTATGTCGTTTGAAAATGGCGATTTACACCTCCTTGTCTTATACACCGGCGGGGTTCCGGCAGAACTTCCGTGTCTTTCGATTTGGAATCCCTCTCGTTCTCAAGCGTAGCCGCTATGCTCTTTCTATGGCACTCAATCGTGGAAAATAATCAGGCGAAACTTTACAAGCATTTTCAACATAAACATACACTATGAGCGCAACATTCAATGGTATTACGGCAATATCTAGGTTAGTTTTCGTGGTTTTCACTCAAAGAGTTTCGCGAAAAAGCGGCGAACGCGCAACTTGAACCCTGTATACGCTGCGCGAAGCCTTAAGGCAGCCCATGCGAAACTTTCCCGCAACCTTCGCGAAACTACCGACTTCATTTTGGGTATAAATACGGATACTACATC